>CM056588.1:41581929-41971929 GCA_029721435.1 Gymnothorax reevesii
ATGACCGTAAAAGGATTGGGAGCTTGTTCCTAACAGGAACAGACTCGGAAGGGTTGACAAGAACGCGGTCCCAATCCTGGACCCTGAATAGGCTTGGGAGCTTGTTTGAGTTGCCTAATAATTGTCACAAGGGTAGTGACAATTATGTTATTCCGCAATGTATGAAACAAAATCTGACACCCAAGTTTACCAAAACGCTCAGTCAAAGCAGCTGTTTTTCACCTTTTGCGTTGCTTGCCACTTTCAACCTCAAACAGCCTTGTTGAGCAGAAGCGTGCATGTGTCAGGTCTCGCCCACAACGGTCCACTTCAACAGAGTATTAGCTCCAGCCTGCTCCGCCAGAGCTAATACTCCGAAACATCAGTTCCTGTTACACGAAAGGCATACTAAAAACCTCCTTCATCATGGCATCTGAATCCAGTTCCACGTTTACCATTTTTCAGTGCGCTCTGCTTGGCGCACAGAAAAAGCCATTACAGCGTCAGACACTTTATAAAAAAGCATATTGTTTTCTTCGCACTTGGATCGTCTCGCCTCAACTTTTGTTCAGTGCTCATTACGTTGTGCACTGAATTCATTACAGTATGGTTGTAGCAGGTCAAATGACAGTAATGACCCAGGGATTGAAAGTATAATTCTGTAGATAACAATAGAAAACAGTATGATAATAAAAACAATGAGCTGCACCTGTTGCTGGTTGCGAGTCTGAGGAATGAGGTTGCTGTAAATCAAAGATGTCACTACAAATTAAATGAATAACTGTCGAAAGTACTGCAGATTTTATGCATCTTAGCAGAAAATTGAAACTCTGTTTCTTGCAGTTAAGTGCTGCTTGACTTTGATGCAGGACAGAAAGCAATACACACGCCCCTTCAACACACTCACATGCACCAACAGCCAAACACACACACACACCCCTTACAACGCTCGCACCTGCCCTCAAAGCACAGCTAAACAAATAAACACACCCCTAAAACACATACACACGCCCCCCGCGACACAGCTGAGCACATACACACACCTCTACAACATATGTGCGTACACATTTACACACACAGGCCAGCATCCCTGATGTGTCCTCACAAACAGACACACACACTGTACTACAGTCAAATCATGGATGCTGTATTCTGAGTTATATAAAAATGAGGAGGAGGTACTTGGTTAATTTAATTCAGTTGTGTCCGTGTGTGTGTGTCTATGTGTGTACTTGTATGTGTATATAGGAGTGTGTGTGCGTGTGAGTGTGAGCGGAGTTGATATCATTTTCATGTCTTTTTGTTTGCTTGACAGAAATAATTCAGCAAAAAT
Source organism: Gymnothorax reevesii (assembly GCA_029721435.1). Lineage (NCBI taxonomy): Eukaryota > Metazoa > Chordata > Actinopteri > Anguilliformes > Muraenidae > Gymnothorax > Gymnothorax reevesii. The sequence goes on from CM056588.1 coordinate 41,583,242, forward strand.
AATTTCAGCAGCTCGGTGTCTGGTCTGCTCTGTAACCATGGCAATGAGGGGTGTTGAAGACACAACTCAGAGAGCTGCAGCCTGCACCACCCACTGCTCTGATGAGCCAGCATTGGCCAAATCCTCTCCTGTCTTTAACCCCCTGTCTCACCCTCCTTCCATCCATCTCTCATTCAATCACGCCCATTAACACATTCATACTTTTTTCCACTGCGTTTTTGGACCATATGATTTTACAGAGCAGCTATTCCCCCAACCGTTGGCGGTTCAGGAAGGAAAGTTGCTCTTTTTCCCCCAACCATTGCTGGAGTGGGGGGAAGGGTTGCTCTTATTCCCCCAATTGTCTTCATGATTCCGCTCTCCAGACGAGACCATTAAAATGGCGCCGAAAAGTTTCACCGTAACATGTCGCTTGCGGAATATTCCATGCATTTCATCGGCTGAGAATGATGGGGTGGATAACAAAACAGACACTTACAATTTGCCCAACAGTTAGGGAATAGCTTTTGCCATTATTTTAAGCTTAATCAATAGTTACACTAATATGATGGACCGTAATGCAAGCCCCCTTCAGCCCATGTGTAGACTGCCCTATTTAACATTTTTCTTTTTTTAATTCTCATTCTGTTTTTCCCTCTCTTGCTCTCACTCTCTCTCTCTAACAAACATTCTCTTGCTGTCTTTCTAAAACTCTTTATAAAACACAAAAACACACACTCTCTACAACAAATAATCACACTTTCTCCTTAACAAACTCACCACTGCTTTCTCTGTGTTATGATCCTGCTTTGTCTGACCATGTCTTGCCCATGATTCTGCCTTGATTGCACATGTTTTGATAATAATTCTGCTTTGTCTGCCCATGCTTTGATTGTGATTCTGATTCCATGCCATGTCTTGTTTTTTGCTTTGTCTGTATGTCTTCCATATTCCATTCTCTCTATTAGATTCCAGTCCTTGTTTTGTCTCATGCCATGCATTGCACTTTGTCTCCCCTGTTTGGTCTCATGTCGTGATTACCCCAGTATTACGTGCCACACTTTCGGGTGATTTCATGGTTTCTGGGATTTCAAGTATTCCTTCTAATCTCGTTGGCTTCCTTCGCCTTGCTTTTCTATAATTATTAATAGTACTAACACTTTGTTATTTTAGTTAAAGATACTAACCAAGACTAACATTGTTCATAGTACTAACTGACTAACGAGCACCAGGGATTGTGTAGCTGCACTTTACTAATTGACTAACGAGCTCTCAACATTCACCCGTCTAGCCTCCACCCCTTTGTCTTTACTCAGTCTACTTTGCTGCGTTTCAGTGAATCCTTCGCACTTGTCAAACTCTGTTCTGCCTCCTGATCTGTGCACGTTAGAACTTCCTAACCAGAGCCGTATGTCTGTCAATAGGTTGTCTGTGTGATCCCTGTCCGCATTTTGGCTTTTGCCAATTTCATGTAGTCAGGAACTTCCTCTTGTTCATTCCTTTGTAATTAGTCTGATCCAGCTCACCTGTTTCCTATCATAGCATGTGACTTCCCCTACGTGTATTTAAGCAGTCATTTCACAGCTTGCCTTTGTCAGAACGTTTCCCTTGTGTGACGATTGTTTCTGCCTTGTACTCTTTGCTATTCTTCTCTGACGGGACTGTCCCTGTTTGTGATTTTGGCCCTGACTTGGATTTGTTTGCATCTGTGTACCAAACTTTTTTTGCCTGACCACGAGTTTTGTGTTTGCTGCCCTGTTTACAACTTGGATTACATCCCTGAGAATCTGATTTTTGTATTATGGACTTTGTACTGTTTCCTGCTCTGTGGGGGCTCTGTGGGGGCACCCCCATTTTTTATAAAACACAAGATTTTTGGATTGCTTGGTTCTCACGTCTGGTTCCTGAGCATAACCTCACACTCTGACTCTCTCAAACACACAATTATTTTCTTTTGCTCTCTCTCTAAAACGCATATGCTCTCTAATGCGTACACACACACACTCTTGCTCTCTCCCTAAAACACACAAACACTATTTCTCGCTCTCAAATGCACAAACACTCTCTCTCGCTCTCTCACTCACAAACACTCTCTCAAATACACAAACTCCCTTACACTTCCACAGAAAAACCAGCAGGTATATTTATGAAAGGGCAACAGAGGTGAAAATAAAACCTGACTCCAACAGAGTCTTCAATCACACACAATGACTCAAAATTGCTCATGCTCATCAGTAATGACATGATGAAACCAAATTAATCGTATATAAGCCACTTCAGAATGCCCTCATGGCATAGTTGAGTTAGCCATATTGTAGTTTGGGATGTCAGTCATCACTGTGGTGTCCAGATACGAGAGAGGTTCAGCATCAACCAGTGATTCATTAATGTTTTCCTTCCACCACATGCACTGTACCTCAACACATTGGAAAAGTTTTCAATGCATTAATGTGGAAGGTCAATGACTGAAACCTTTACGCCAGGGAAAATATCCTACAGGCAATGAATTTGATCTGTGGTGACCTGCAGTCAAGTAAAGGCTAGCTCCACCTCACCCCGTGGGCTTTTACCTCTGACTGGCATGGGAGAACGTTGCCTGTCTTTTTGACAAAGTACTCTGGCCAGACCATGACACAATTGTGTTATGATTCTGCCTCGTGTGTGTTGTCCTTGTGCTTATTTTTGATTTACTTTCGTTTTATATTTCAGCTTTAATTTCTGCCGTCTGAAAATCCACTCCTAATCTGTATTCTCCAGTGATGTCGCGACAGCCTTCAGCATGCCTGCGTCTCGTCGTCCAATCACGTTTCCTCTTTCAGTTTCGGCTTTGGTATTTCATTCATTGCTTCCAGCTGTGTTTAATTCTGGGTCTTGCGAAACTCTGAGTGAATGCGTTCTCTGATAGGATATTACTAACCCGTACTAACCAATCACTTATTTAAGGGTGATTGTAAATATTTTGTCAAGTAGTATTAACCTTAATTAACTCATTAGCGAGTGTGTGCGTTTCTGACTTCAGTAAATTCTCCCTGAGCCATCTCTGATTAACTTATTTAAAAACTATGTTTTCCTTTGCTTTTCTTGTGGTGCTTTTTACTCGTCACATTTAGATTACCTAAATCTAAACCATCTCGCTTGATTGATGGTCTCAGCGCCTTGTCTTGAGTCATTATTGTTAACCTGGTTCTTGTGTAATTGTTTATTAATCCCATGTGTTTCTGTTTCCTTCTGAGATTGCATTCCGAGTCTCCGTCTCCTCTCGTGAATATATGTGGCAGAATTGGGAGAGCGGATGTCAGACGGATCCTCGTACTGACTCTGTTCTACTTGGTGAAATCTCAGCACCTCGTGTTGAGGAGTTATCATAGTTTGCTTGCGTCCTTGTCTTGTCTGCCCCGTGTATAAGTCTCCCAGTGTGTCCGTCAGTTTAGTGAGGTTAAGTTTATGTTTTTCAAGTGTAGCCACTCTTTGAGTGAGTATTTCTGTTTCCCCAATTTGTTTCTGCCAATTTCCCCTTAATGTTATGTGTTTAATTAACACTTCTGGATCCTGCAGAGGTTCCTCTGACCTCTTCTTACAAGTTGTTTACAAAAAAAAAGTATAAATAGTATAAACTCGGGATATTGAAAGTAGGGGTAGGGCTCGATCAGCTTTGCTTCTCCCTGTCCCCTTTCCGGACTTATTCTGCAGTATTTATGTTCACTGAATTTGGAGATGGCATAATACTTTCCTACGACAGAGTATTCGGGCCACATTAGAGATTTTTTTTTATTTTTGTTTTTACTACGAGAATAAAATCATTATTAATGAGAATAAAGTCATTTTTAATGAGAATAAAGTCATTATTAATGCGAATAAAGTCATTATTAACGAGAAAAAAAAGTCATTATTAATGAGAAAAAAGTAATTATTAACGAGAATAAAGTCATTATTAATGAGAAAAAAGTCATTATTAACGAGAAAAAAAGTCATTATTAATGAGAAAAAAGTCGTAGTAAATTCTCCCTTTGTTTAGGTGGAGGACAGTTGTGACCGTGAAATGAGGGCCATGGACCATTTTGTGGAATTGTATTTCAGTTTAGGTTTCGTGAATGATCATCAGTTCATTGTTTATTATGATTTGCGGAGGGATATCATGAACAGTAACAGCGCAACCACCGTAACAGACGAGCATTCGCTAATCATGTGACCGCAGAGAGTTCTTCTCCCCTATTGGACACCCGATCTTCAAACACCGGATAAACGGGAACATATGAGGGGTAAAAAGTAAATCAGGGGATTTTATTTCAGCGCCTCCTGTTCTGCAATGGTTCTGTGAATCCATGCATCGCCATGCAGCGTTTGTGTTCGTTAACATCAGACCAAATCACAGACGTCAAAGCCTACATAACACGTGGGGTTTGACTTGACTTCCGTCTGTTAAGACTACAACTCCCGTTTTCATAATAATCATAATAATCATTGTCATCATAAATAAGTCGTTACCATAGCGAAAGAGGGCTTACAGGATCCAGACTTCTTAAACAACATGCAGGACGATCTTTAACGTTGTATTCGTTAATAATGGCTTTTTTCTCGTTAATAAGGACTTTATTCTCATTTATAATGACTTTATTTTCGTAGTAAAAACAAAACAAAAAAAAAAAAAAAAACTCAAATGTGGCCCTTATACTCCGTCGTACTTTCCTTATCTTTTATTTACCTGATTTTATTTTTTTTCTTTGATTGCACTTATGTTATTTGTCCTATATCTGAAATAAATTTGAAATTAATTATACATGATAAACATTTACACATAGTTTCATTTTGAGAAACAGACAAAATGGTTTTGAGGCGATTGTTGATTTTGCCAGATCAGAGGCTTTGTGAATGTACTTTAAAGATCAGGTTGTGTTGACAGTTTTGAGAAAAGGGTGGAATGTTTCAAAGATTGTGCCTTCGAAGTTGTGAAAAACTGATCTTGGTAATAACGTGGCTCTCCTCGCATAGGTCACAAGTCCACATCATGACAGCCTTTCAGTACCACTGTTTGAGAACAGCGCCCGGAGCTTTCCGCTGAGAGGGTCAAAGCACATAAAATCGTATACCGAGGAGGCCACATAAGCTATCCTTGGGACTGATGAAATTAGCCAGGGGAATTCACCGAACGCTCGCCAGTAGACTCATACCGATGCCTACTTCGGTTCTCGGTAGCTGCCGTACGTTTCAACCAGCATGCCTGGCGGAGAGGGAGGAAAAATATTCAATATTTTTTTCGTCACGCAAAGACTCAACAGACAAGTGGTAAATTGACATAATTGAGTCCAATACACAACATATGACAATGCGTATCCTTGCCCTAAGATGCATGTAATCATGCAAATTCAACAATGTGTGTCCGCCAAGGAAAACAATATTTTTTCCTTTTTTAAATTTTTTTTTTATGAAGTTCGGAACATCCATAAACTTGAATGACCACAAGATGGCACACCAGTTACTTAGATTGTTTTCAGTCCTACATTTATTTCATTTTCAGTGTGCTGACAACAAAATGTAGTCCACACAACATACGATTAGTTTATCCTAACAACGGCGGTTCACTACATTTCAATTATAGTTTAACATTTTGGTAAATCTCAGCCAGAGTATCAGAAATATAAACACAGAAACAGAGTTAATTAAAATGACAATAAAATGTATGCATGTCATTAGTATACACCATGTATGCTAAAGCATAGGCCTGTGGAGTGAACTAGACAGACCAGAGGCGTCGTAGACTGCCGACTGATTTCATGTTGTCTTCTAAACCCCATGTCTCGGGCTAGTGGAGGAGCCAGGTAGCTGCATTAATTCGTCTCTAATTTTGCTTTTAACGCACCCATTTCTAAAGGCAGCAATGACGTAAAACAAAACATCGTGTGTACGTATTTGACTTTAAGGGTTGCTATTCATTCACTGAAATCCTGACGTACTACTGACTAAAGAGTAGAAAAGGTCTTCACACATGTTATGTCTGTAAAAAAAAGTGTTCAATGCTTAAATAAACATAGCACTTGATTGGCATTATATTCCCCATCTAGCGCTTTTACTGACATCTAGTGCTTATATTTGGTCCCGCACTATGCACAGTGGGTAGCGCTGATATTGGTAATGATATTGAGTATGGCACATCGTGGATTTCTTGATTTAAAAATGTTGATAGGTAATTCTTTATTGTGATGAAATTATTTCTAACTGTTGAGGGGCAGAGGCCCATCCAGCAATCAATGTGAGGGGAAGCAGAATATACCGTATCTCAGACAGTCACTGTCGCAGGGATCACTAACACTCACACACTAACACCAATGGGCAAATTAGTGTCTCTTGTTAGCCTGACTTGCGCTCGTTCAGACTTAAAGGAGAAAACCAGAGTATGCGGAGGGCAGCCAAGCTGATACGGAGAGCACAAGCAATTCACACAGAAAGGCCCCAGGCTGGATTCAAACCCAGAGCTGTTGTTGATCCAGAGTTGCTAAGAATTTGTTTTAGACGTAGTGGGAGGCATTCTGGTTTTGATGCCTACCCATACTTTTCTCTTGAAAACCCTCTATATATTGACTTCTCCTGGAGAATGTTCTTGATCTGGTTACATGTTGTGAGGGTTTTTTTTTTTTGCACTAAAACTTTAAATTATTTCTTTTTTGACAGAAATACTGTATTCACTCATAGATTTTTTTGCCAGCTGCTCACTCTGTTTTTGCTCCATGTTGCAGCAAAGAAACTAAAATCTTCCCACATCGTCCGTCCATGCATAAACTCAAAATGTTTTATGGCCGTATCGGATACCAGTGTCCCAACCACTAGAGACTGAGATTTAGAGATTTAGCTCTGTTTCCAATTGAGGAATCTGTTGAGGGGGCACACGTTCACCATTCACCTGTTCACTCACACTGTGCCCACTATAATAATAATAATAATAATAATAATAACATGCTTTGTAGGAGAAAAGGCAATACCCCTCAGCCCCAACGCACTGAGTCAAAGGTGAAGGTGTTTAAGCCAGAGTGAAAGGTTATTGTGGTAGAGAACCTAGACGAGGCACACCTACCCACCAGGGCAAGTCCACATATGCAAAATCAAGTTCCTAAACTGAGTGGTTTGAGAGAAATAGCCCAGACAAAGTTTTCAAGGTGAAGGTCAGTGAGGAAAGGCCAAAGGTCATTTGAGAATGTAAGCTCAACGAGGCATGGCTACCCATCAAGGCGAGTCCACATATGCAAAATGAGGTTCCTAACCCAAGCAGTTTGAGAGAAACAGCCCACACAATGTTTCAGAGGTCAAGGTCAAAGAGGAAAGGTCAAAGGTCACTTGGGTACGAAACCACGACAAGGCATGGCTACCCACCAAGGCGAGTCCACATAAAGTTCCTAACCCAAGCGGTAACAGAGAAATGGCCCACCCTTCTGCGAGGGGTCAACAATACCCTCTGCCCCTTAGTCGAGGCTTAGCCCCCCAGAGGCGAAGGGGTAAAAAACTCTCTCTCCTTCAAAACAAATAATGATCTGCAATTCAGTTTCTCTGTTTATATTCAGCTGTGGAATTGTCAAAATATTATACTAGCTGCACCACACCTTGTAACACATTTATTGAATTAGCAAAGCTGCAATCTCCAAGCATTAAGTTGTTGCATTTAAATGAGTGGGCCACTTTAAGTTATGATACTGCAAGGGAAGTTGGGTGCCAACCAATGACAGCCAGAGAGAGAGAGAGAGAGAGAGAGAGAGAGAGAGAGAGAGAATACCTGTGTGTTTGTACTACATGATTGTGCACATAGATTTTCAACCAGTTTTGATCCAGAGCTTTTCACCGATGTGGAAACAAATGACACCCAACTACGCAGAGCTGTATACGCAGGCCCCATTTTTACAAAAGTTAAAATGCATTCAACAAAAATATCATGAGACTCCCATAATTGAGTTTTTTTGGCAAGTCTCCAAAGGAAGAACCCATTTTAGTTATTGATGACTGGCCATTTCATCAGTCTGAAAAGAGGTGAAAACTCCCAGGCTGGAGACCATTGGGGTCACAAGTGCAATCATGGAGGGGCCTTCTGGAACCGGACAGAATATCCAGTACCATTTTTCAGACCCAGGAGGAACGGCACAGAATTAGAGCACACCTCCGTTTCTGACCATCTGACTGATATACCTTAATAATATGCACAATTGCATATATTGCCCCAGTAACCAAGCCTCCATTGCTGATGTCTTATGTAGTTCACTCTCCTCACTTGAGCAGGGTTTCGTGCTCTGTGAGGTAATGGCATTGTGCAAAATGAGCCAGTAAGAAGGCTTTTCATATTACAGTCCTTTTGGATTTCCTCTGTCAAATATCAATAACAAAAATTCTGGGTACAGAAACACCTAAAAAACTAATTGATGATAATACACTGCTCAAAAAAATAAAGGGAACACTTAAACAACACAATGTAACTCCAAGTCAATCACACTTTTGTGAAATCAAACTGTCCACTTAGGAAGCAACACTGATTGACATTAAATTTCACATGCTGTTGTGTAAATGGAAGAGACAACAGGTGGAAATTATAAGCAATTAGCAAGACACCCCCAATAAAGGAGTGGTTCTGCAGGTGGTGACCACAGACCACTTCTCAGTTCCTATGCTTTATGGCTGATGTTTTGGTCACTTTTGAATGCTGCCGGTGCTTTCACTCTACTGGTAGCATGAGACGGACACAAGTGGCTCAGGCAGTGCAGCTCATCCAGGATGGCACAATGTGAGCTGTGATAAGAAGGTTTGCTGTGTCTGTCGGCGTAGTGTCCAGAGCATGGAGGCGCTACCAGAAGACAGGCCAGTACACCAGGAGATGTGGAGGAGGCCGTAGGATGGCAACAACCCAGCAGCAGGACCACTACCTCCGCCTTTGTGCAAGGAGGAACAGGAGGAGCACTGCCAGAGCCCTGCAAAATGACCTCCAGCAGGCTACAAATGTGCATGTGTCAGCTCAAACGGTCAGAAACCGACTCCATGAGGATGGTATGAGGGCCCGACGTCCACAGGTGAGGGTTGTGCTTACAACCCAACACCGTGCAGGATGTTTGGCATTTGCAAGAGAACACCAAGATTAGCAAATTCGCCACTGGCGTCCTGTGCTCTTCACAGATGAAAGCAGGTTCACACTGAGCACGTGACAGACATGACAGAGTCTGGAGACGCTGTGGAGAACGTTCTGTTGCCTGCAACATCCTTCAGCATGACTGGTTTGGCAGTGGGTCAGTAATGGTGTGGGGTGGCATTTCTTTGGGGGGCCACACAGCCCTCCATGTACTCGCCAGAGGTAACCTGACTGCCATTAGGTACCAAGATGAGATCCTCAGACCCCATGTGAGACCATATGCTGGTGCGGTTGGCCCTGGGTTCCTCCTAATGCAAGACAATGCTAGACCTCGTGTGGCTGGAGTGTGTCAGCAGTTCCTGCAAGATGAAGGCATTGATGCTGTGGACTGGCCCGCCTGTTTTACCAGACCTGAATCCAATTGAGCACATCTGGGACATTATGTCTCGCTCCATCCACCAACGCCACGTTGCACCGCAGACTGTCTAGAAGTTGGCAGATGCTTTAGTCCAGGTCTGGGAGGAGATCCCTCAGGGGACCATCTGCCACCTCATCAGGAGCATGCCCAGGCATTGTAGGGAGGTCATACAGGCACGTGGAGGCCACACACACTACCGAGCCTCATTTTGACTAGTGCAAGTTGGATCAGCCTGTAGTGTTTTTTCCACTTTAATTTTGAGTGTGCCTCCAAATCCAGACCTCCATGGGTTAATAAATTTGATTTCAATTGATAATTTTTGTGTGATTTTGTTGTCAGCACATTACTATGTAAAGAACAAAGTATTTAATAAGAATTTTTCATTCATTCAAATCTAGGATGTGCTATTTTAGTGTTCCCTTTATTTTTTTGAGCAGTGTATTTGTTTTGTATGTGAAAAAAGAATTTGATCGAAGAGAAAATACTTTTATGTGTATAAAGCAGATTGATATTCCTCCACTAATAAGTAGCCTAGTCTTCTTTCCATAAATACTGCTGTCTATTCCTCAAGTGAACTCTGTGTGCTGTATGGGATGCTATTGTTTAGAAGAAAAGTACAAGAATAAAAAGCTAATTGGATGAGACCATAAAGGAAATCAAGTGACTTTAGCATGATGGCAACCGGCTCCATGTCAAACGTCTAACTACTGAAGCACGGACCAAAATTCTCTGCTCTGCAACTAAAGAACTTGTGTTTGGGTAAACTTCAACACCGAAGAAACCAGAATAAATTCTAGCTTTTTTCAACATGTTGGAGCTGGTTAGTTCCCTGTAGCGACATCTTATGTGGTTCACTGATTTCAATAATTAGTCCAGCCTCCTTGTTTGATTATACAAATTCTGGTAATTGGAGGAAAAAACAGTGAAGGACCTTTCTGAAGATACATCGTCCACCTTTGATTAATCCTCACACACCTACTCAAGGGAAGTTTGCACACTCCACAATGTTGGCCAGAACTAGACTACAATTCATGAACTCAGTCATTTGTGAAATTCCTTTGTTCCTACAAAGACCCTAAAATATGCGTATGAACAACATAGTTGTCATAATCAGCTATTTTCACATTTCCCCTGATTAAGCTGAGCCACAGTGCTGGCAGTCACCATGAGTTACCTGGTTGTTGATTAAAATATAGCTTTTATCACGTTAAATCGCAATGCAGCTTCCACTAGGTGATTTTAACATAATCAGATGACGAAAGCAAGACATGTAATAGGTTGACAATTTTAGTCCCCAGGGGAACACAGTGTGCTCTAAATCGCAATATAATGTTTGCTGGAAGCAGCCAGACTGACTGATCAGCGACGTAGAGTCTAATGTGGCGAATCATGGGCACAGCAGTCTGTACTAAACAAAAGAACACACCTGCGTCCCACAAATAGCATTTTACGGCCTGACTGGACCACATCATATGAGCTACGTCAATGGCCCAATTTTTCTCTCAATACACGGGACGGCTGGTGGACAAAGCTAACAGCATGCGGTTCAAATATCAACCGTTCGTGTCATAGACATCTGTTTTGAAAACAACAAGCTTTGCCTTTTCCATTCATAGCAGATGATATCCAAGCACTCTGTTGTTTGATCTAAGCGTGTGACTGTAGGAGATAAGGTATGTTCTTTTTTTAGCCACGCCGCTGTTTTGGCGGCAGGAACTTAGCAAACATCCGCAGATATCGACCAACAGCCGTAGAACACATAAAGCATAAATCAATCAGTACTTAACAGCACGTGTGAGGCATTTTGTTTAAATTCATATGAAAAAATTTCCATACACAAAACTGCACAAAAAACTCCAATAAAATACAGTCCATAAGTATCTGGATAGTGACGCAATTTCTTATCACTACTACAATGGATTTGGAATGAATCAATCAAGACTTATTTAAAGGAAAAACTTTCAGCAATATTTTGAGTTTTTTTTTTTTTTTTTTAATTATACACTGTGTAGGAAATCTGATCACTTTATACATCAACCCCCACTCCCAGTTTTATGGTGGCAAAAGTAATTGGACAGACTTGTATAATCAATGGTTATATTTTGATTCTGACTTGGAAATCCTTAGCAGTCATCTGCCTTAAGTCTCAAGCAAGTTATGTAGGCTATATTCTGGATTTCTTTTCCAGTGAAGCTCTAAAAAGCATTCCCTTCAGTTCCTGCTTGTTCTTGGGGTATTTTGTCGCCAGCAAATAAAATGCAAGGATTGAAGTCAGGTGACTGTGAAAAACACCTTTGATTGCTTTGTTAGTATGAATTTGGTTATTGTCTATCTGCACTGGGAAGCGCTGTTCTAAGAGTTTTGAAGCGATTGGCAAAATTTTTGCAGATAATATTGCCCCATGAATTTCAGAATTCAATGAATGCGGCAAACTTTCCATTTTCTTTGAAGTCTCTCTTAATCACAGAAATGACATGTCGAATTTGCCGAGACAGAATTCTTCATCCATCGTGTTGTCATCCGTAATATTCCAGGCCTATGCATATTTTTCAGCTCACCTGTGCATTCAGTCTTTTTTGAAGGTACCAAGTCATTGATTTGGCGAGACATTTTTCTATTTCTGTGATGGGTTTATTTTTATTTTTAAGCCTAGTGGTAACATGTTTCATTGACAGTTACAGCTCTTTGGAATTCATGTTGAGAGTTAACAGCAACAGATTTCAAATGCAAATGCTATACTTAAAATAAGCTCCATATGCTTTTGATTACTTGTAAATTAAATGAGACAATTACATACATCTAGGCATGGAACAGCAGTGCAACCAATCGTCCAATAAATGCATATCCTTTGGGAAGAGGAGGAGGGCCACATATGAAAAGTGCTGTAATTCCGTTCCCATTAACCTCATTTGTAAATAACCCCCTAACACTTTTCACCGTAGATTGTCCCCACATATAGGTGTCATATATAGTCATTTGTCATTATGGGGAAATATATGACATTATGGGGAAAAGAGTAAAACAATAGGCCCATTCAGAGTGCTTAACCACTTTCAAAACTCATTGAGCCCATTGTTTCAAAGAAATCTATAAAAACACACTAATTAACTTTTGACATTGCCTGGCAAATCTTTGACGTAAAGTGATCTGAAATACAATCAGTATTTTGTGATCGTATTACTTGTAAATTAGAAAGTTGTACACGTTGGATTGAATTGATTTTTTTACATGAACAGCAACTTGACACAACATTTATTTCTCAAGATATCTCCAAAAATATTTCACATATTTACAAACTTACATCATTTCAGTGCTTCATAAGGTCCCAAAAAGTGAATCACAGCAAGAGCCTAATATTGCCTACATAGCTGTAAGGTTTGGTTCAAATCAGCTGGGCAGATTTTGAAATATTTTGTTCATCGACAGACAAACAGATAGATGATAAGACTCAGTTGAAGACCAATGGCTGGCTGAAATTTTTACTTTCCAGGTTACTCAAGGAGTAGGGAAAGGTAGTCGCTATAATAACAGTCAACCTTCTTGAGAAGTTTGACGAAGTTTGGACTCAAACTGTGAGTACTAGGCTGTCCACAGACAGACCAAAGTGACCAACCAGCTAGCCAGAACAGGACATTCCAGCAAGTAATAAGAGAAAATACATAAGTTCCACCCAACTTCTATGGTGGAGTAATAACAACGTTAATTTCCCCACACTAATAGTGACTAAACTAGTTCCTGAACATCTTCCAAAGTTATTATTCCAGCCCCAACAATCATTTTCACAGTTAAGAGCACAAAAATATCTCTAGCTGTTCAATGAGGTGTGTATTTTGTAGGTATGACAGAGAGAGCCTACAAGACAGTAAATGCCCAGGAGCAGCATTGCTTACCACTGTCCTGTGTTGCACTAGACTGCCACTGACAGGCTATGTCCTGCAGGATGACAGGGGACTTGGTTACGCAAACAGAAGTGAGTCTGAGTGGAAATACAGCCCGGCTGGCATGTGAGGTATGGTGCATCAGGTATTGTGATGTTCTGCATTAGTGAGCTCCAAATGAAATAAACTCCCTCGCTCTGTTCCTCTGGAGCTGCAGGCTGTCATATCAACCTGACTGTACAAAGAACCAAAAATTCTGACCACATCAGTACACATTTCACACCATTTGGTGAATGAGAGGTGCAATGCAAATAAAGTTTATTATTATTGTATCACCTATATTTCATGAAGGAAATAGATTTTTTTTCCTTACGTTGAGTAACAGCGAAACAGCGTACCTCTGTTTTTCTGTTAAATTTTTGAAGGAAGGGGGACTGCTCCCCAAACGTACAGTACATTTGGAGTAGGACCTATACAGTGATGAAATATAACCAAGTACATTTACTCAAGTTTTGAAATTAAGTAAAAATTTGAAGATTATTAGGAACAACTCACAAACCTTCTACGGTCATCAGAATTGGGACCGTGCTCCTGCTTAAATCCCCAGTCCTGCCATCTGACAGCTCTGCTTTGGCGAGTGTGTTCGTCACCTGGCTGCTGTCCCGAGACACCACTGGCTGGACACGGCCACTCCCCCACACTCAAGCCTGCGCCATCTGAACTGAGCTGTGCCATTCTGCGCTGGGCTCCATCCCTCCCTCATTACCATATTACTATCAATATACCCTACTATTGGATTGTACCCTGACTCTGCATTTGGTTCCTGGTATGGACATTTGGGGGGCGTGGGGGGGGGCAATTATTTATTTTATGGAGGTAATATATAACCCCAATTCCAAAATAGTTTGGACAAAGTGTCAATTGGGAATAAAATCAAAACGCAATGACTTTCAATCACACCAGCCAGTATTTTATTCACAATAGAACAGAGATAACATAGCAAATGCTGAAACAGAAACTTTACAATTTTATCCACTAAATGAGCTCATTTCAAAGTTCATGGCTGCTACAGGTCTCAAAAAAGTTGGGACAGGGGCCTGTTTACCATGGTGTAGCATCCCGTCTTCTTTTAAACACAAGAGTGGAGGCATCTGGGCATTGAGGAGACAAGTTTCTTGAGTTTAGCCCTTGGAATTTTATCCCACTATTGTTTAATACAGGCTTTCAGCTGCTGGAGAGTTTTGGGTGACCTTTGACATACTTTTTGTTTAATTATGCGCCAAATGTTCTCAATCAGTGAAAGATCAGGACTGCAGGCATGCCAGTTCAGTACACAGACTCGTCTACTACGAAGCCATGCTGTTGTAATAGCTGCAGTATGTGGTTTTGCATTGTCCTGCTGAAATACACAAGGCCTTCCCTGGAATACATGTCTTCTGGAGGGGAGCACATGTTGCTCTAAAACCTTTATATACCTTTCAGCATTCATGGTGCTTTTTAAAACATGCAAGTGTCCCATACCATATGCACTAATGCATCCCCATACCATCAGAAATACTGGCTTTTGAACTGAACACTGATAACAGGAGGGGTGGTCTTTCTCCTCTTTAGCCCAGAGGACACAACGCCTATGATTTCTGACAAGAATGTCAAATTTCAACTCGTCTGACCACAGGACACTTTGCCACTTTGCTACAGTCCATTTTAAATGAGACATGGCCCACAGAACACGACGGCACTTCTGGATCATGCTCAAGAATGGCTTCGTTTTTGCATGATTGAGTTTTAGGTGGCATCTCTGGATGGCATGCCAGACTGTTCACAGATAGTGGTTTCTTGAAGTATTCCTCGGCCCACTTAGTAATGTCAATGACAGATTCATGCCGGTGAGTGATGCAGTGGCATCTGAGGGCCCGAAGATCACAGGCATCCAGTAAAGGTCTTCGATCTTGTCCCTTACACACAGAGATTTTTTCAGTTTCTCTGAATCTTTTGATGTGCACTGTCGATGATGAGACCTCCAAAGCCTTTGCAATTTGACTTTGAAGAACAATGTTTTTAAAGTATTCCACACTTTTTTTCATGCAAGCCTTCAAGGGTTGGAGAGCCTCTGGCCATCCTTACTTCTGAGAGACTCAGCCTCTCTGAGACATCCCTTTTATAGCCAATCATGTTACATACCTGATGCCAGTTAACTTAATTACTTGCTAAATGTTCTTTCAGCTGATTCTCTTATATATTAATTGCTTTTTCAGCCTTTTCTTGCCTATGTCAACTTGGACTTCTGCTTTGATTACTGTCATGCTGGACATGTGTAGTCCAAGTGTATCCCATGCGCAGCTTTCATACTGAAGAATGCAAATTGACTGCCTATATTTTCTAATAAACATGTTGTAGTCATCTTGCCATCAATTTTCACAAGATTCCCTGTGCCAATAGAGCTCACACAGACCCAAAACATCAGAGAGCCACCACCACGCTTAACCGTGGGAATGGTATATTTTTCACCATGGGCCTTTCAAAACAAACCGCTTATGGTTGAGACCATAAAGTTCCATTTTGGTCTCATTGCTCCAAATGATAGTATTCCAGAAGTTGTGATGTGTGTCAAGGTTCTGTCTGGCATATTTTAGGCAGGCTTTTTGTGGGATTGGTGTCTTAATGGCTTCCCTCTAGCAACTCAACCATTCTTGATAAGTACCCCCTTATTGCGATCCTGAAAATGGCCACACCATGTTTTTCCAAAGCATCCTGTATTTCTCCTGAGGAAGCTTGTGGATTTTTCCTGGAGTCCTGAACAATTCCCCTGTCAGTTTGGGCTGAAATCTTTCTTGGCCTACCTGACCTTGGCTTGGTATCAACATATCTCCCAATTTCTGACCCCTTATTCATGGACTGAACAGTACTGACTGACATTTTCAAGTCTTTGGATATCTTTATTATATTCTTTCCCATCTTTAAAAAGTTGAACTACCTTGTGATGAAGGTCAGTTTTTTTCCGCTCCCCATGGCTCAAAGTCTAGCTAGATCAGTGCATCTACTCCCAAGCTAACAAACTCAATGACTATACATAGACATTAGTTACAATTTACATTGAAGGATCTGTAAACTTGTACTTAGGGCCATTTTGGTGATTTCAGTCATCATTATGATTTAAAAAGAGCCAAACTATTTAATGATAAATGACTTCACATGATCACTATCCTTTGATAAGAGACAAGTTTTGTGCGTGATGAGTCATATTTTCAACATAAATGGCAACGTTTCACGAATTCAGCTAGGGTATTCAAACTTTTGAGCAAACTGTATATATAACAAGTTATAGGTAATTATGTTGGGCTTAAACCTCAAGTCTTTTTCTAGCAGCCAGATTGGATATTTAACGTACAGTATAAAGTGTCACGAATTGGCAATTTTGGGTTGCATTTCAAATGTGCTCTTGGAAGGAGGTGATGGGTCATTGCGTCAGGCAATGATGTTGCATTGTTAGGGGTAATATGTTTCTCAACAGGGGCGCTACCGCCTCCTAGGCGAGGGTGTTTTGAGAGCTTCAGGGGGCGCTGGGAGCAAGAAAGCAGGACAGCATCCATTCAATGCAAAAATACCTCTGAGTCTATTGCAAAACTGTATCCATAACTTCATTGAAATTACTTTGGCCAGGACGACTGACTTCATGGGATTTTGGGATTTTGCCACCTAATGAAATCCTACTTAAACTGTCAGAAAAGATTCTCACTATGAACTTTTTAATGTTTGTTTTGTTATGGGTCAATGGGAAGAAAAATTAATTAATAATCCACTTTAAAATTCCTATTTTTCCAAGACTGCTCTGTGGAGAAGCTATATTGATGACATTGTGCTTGTATGGAGAGGAGGTAATAGAGGTGAGTTGTCTGATTTTCTGAAATATATCAACACTTTGTCAAATTATCTTTTGCAACCTCGGCGTGCCCACCGGCAGGGGTCGGCAGCTTTTTCAGAGTAGCGCACAATTGGCTATCGCGCTACAGGGTTACAAATTGGGAAGGGACTGTCGGATTTGGGTAATCGATAACAGCTTTGTTCGTTGCTCCAGCGCCTCCTATTGGCCAGACAGGCGCTCGTCAGGAAGACTCCGGCTTGGTTCATGTCCGGGTATCCTCCGCCCTCGCTCTGAACTTGCGAAGATTCAACCAGCGAGTGTATAAGAATCAGTGGCTGACAGGCACGTGCTTCGGAGGAGAGCCGTGAACTGTCTTCACTATCCTGAGTTGGCAGCAAGGGGTCGCATACGAGCAAGCTTTGTACATAGTTCCCCAATTGGGCATTCCAGATTCGGGTGGGATTGGAGATGCCAAATTTAAAAAAAAAAAAAAAAAAAAAAATTATCTTTTGCAATGGAACAAAATGATACCTTTGTCCACATTCTTTACCTGACACTTTATAAGGGAAACAACATACCATTGAGACGACAATTTATTGTAAAACCTTGAGCAGAAACATACTTCTAGAAGCTGACAGTAGCCCTATGGAGCTCATTCGCAATATTTCGATTGGTCAGTTTTTGAGATTATGTAGAGACTGTAGTGCTGCTACAGATTTCCAGTGTAAAGCTGTTGAAATGAAAGCGAGTTTTCAGCAGAGGGGTTATTCCAGTTATAAATTTCTTCTGCCTATCAAAGGGCACTTCATGCAGAGCAGGAATCCCTATTAATAAAGAAGTCTAGAGATACCACTACTTCCTCACAGATCACTTTTTCTACTGAATACTCTCTTCTCGCAGACAGCGTTTCAAGTATCCTTAAATACTGTCCTTAAAAGTGACCCTTCTCTCAACAATATAAGTTCTGTGCCTCCCCTTATCGCATTTAAACGTTGCAGCAATCTTAGAGACAGACTAATGCATTTTGTGCATTCATTCACAAATGCATTTTTTCAACAGGAAATTATCTGTCGCCAATCAGATATTTCCTTTCTTTCCAGCTAATCACATGAGCGCAATACGCAGACAGCTGCATCCAGGAAATAAACTGTTTAGTTTAACTTAGTTTAAAAATAATGTCCCATCGTGTAATTCCTAACCGCTTTTCCTTAACATTGATGGAAAAAAGTAATGCGGTCAAGGAAAGATGTAAAGGAGAATTCATAAGGACTCAGGAAAAAAATAACCTCAGTGCTAAGAGGATCTGACTGCACTAATACAAGGCAATGTCATCATGCATCCCTTGTTCATTTTATTTTGTGAATTTCCAGATGGATGGTCCATCGCTTTGTATATTGCTCCTGCAAGGAATTGTGGGATGGAATCTTCTTGCTTCTCTTTGTAAAGGATGGTCCAGTATTCCCCATTCTAAAGCACTGAAGGACGTTTCCATAGCATTTAGAAAATTCAAACAGCACTTACCAAGGCTGCCATGTAAATAATTCCTGGTCACTTACAAGGAATTTTCCTCAGCTAAAAAGACTATTTGAATGCAGCCCTAGTAATTGGGAATCATGAGTGCACAATAACTAGCTAGCTAGCCTGATAATTGTCACTTTTCCCGTGGTAACCAAAATGCACCAAACAGTTGATTTTAACAAACTTAATGTTTTAGTTATGACACTAGTTAATTAAATTGGATTTGTCAGCCTCACTCTAATCGGTTAGAGGCTAAGTCAGGCGTGTTATTCTATGCCACAATGGTAGTGAGTTTGTATGGCCTCACATAGCCCCACTTAGCCACCAACTGCGCATCCCCCCCCCCCCCTTTTTTTTCTATTTTTGCTGCCAAAAAAAAAAAAAACAAACAAAAGATAATAAGCAGTCTTTTTCTGGCCTGGAAAAGGAAACTGAAAATGATCAGTAATTACGAGGCCTGAGTGCGCAGCAACAGCTTTCTCTGAAATGGAAATAAGCTTTTGGGAAATCAGCACATAATTGCGCTTGCGCTTATGTTTGATACAGGATTGATTTTACTTTTAGTGATTGGAGGGGGCATGGTTGCAAGGGCAGGCATAAAACTGAATCTTTCTGAAGGCAGAAGGATTTTTCCTGATGTTATATTGGTGAATTTGATCATCGAAGTCAACAAAAGTTAACCTGAAACTTGAACAGTGAGTGACAGAATTACTAGACATTATAATGCAGGGTACAGCAAACCCAGCAGTTGAACAGAGGCAGGTAATGGCTTTTACCCTACCATAAAACATGGACTGCTCATGCGACTGACTTGACTGTCAGAATGAATTCAGGACTCCAAAGTAGACCGCAATAAAAATTTACGTGAAATCAATTTTAGCAAAAATGCATGGTGCAGACCGTCGGTGGTCAACACCTGGTGGGAAGAATGCAGCATCAATTCCAAATCCAAAACCATTGTCAGAGATCTGATAGATGGTCAGAATCCAGTGGGCATGAAGAGGCAGACAGGGGCAGATCCAAAAACTATAGAGAAGGGTATACAGAGTCAAAAAACAAACTGGCAAACAGAGTAAGGCTAATTCGACACTGAGCAGGAATTTTGTTCCAAGGTTATTGTTTGATCTTGGACTCCCCTTGAGTACTCCTGATTGTTCAAAGTCCAAAACAGGGTCCTTATTTAGCTCATACTGCCATCCTCAAAAAACCCCATTTGTAGTCCATTGTAGTCTCTGCCTGAAACGCCACATTGGGGTGGCTCTTCCGTTATGGCCCCCACTCCCTGTGTGCCCACTTTCTTCTGACTGGCCAGCTCTGTGGAGGGCGGATAAAGGCGGAACAAGGCAGCAGAACGCAGTTCGGCCTCCCCAGGGTGAAACTGAGACGCGTCTGCCATTTGAGAAGGAATCAACAGGCAAATTCCGCAATCAAACGCAGTACATGTGTATAGATCTAATGAAATTAACTCGTTCTAATAAACGCAATGGTGAAAGTGGAGGATGCAGTGCGAAAGTCTGGCAGCTCAAGTTCGAATTTGCTGTCTCCCTACGGCTACTATGGTGAGTACACCGGTGTTTCAAGTCTAAGGCTAGGATTGAGGGAGAGCTAGAATCCACCTCATACAGACACATTTGTAGAACGGGTCGACATACCAAAAGTGTAGACCGGAGACCGTAGAAATCCGGTGAGTCTGAGTTTAGACGGAAAAATGGACAGTGAGGAGCAGCAAAAACTGGACAAGCAACTTATGGACTGCTTCGTTGTGTATTATAAGGACCTGCTGGTTTGTGCGCATAGCTGTGGTGTGTCATTATCGTGGAGTAACAAACAACTTCTGCGCTGGTATATGACAAAGGGGCGAAGCTCCAGGCCAGTCTTTTTGGAAATTGCCCGTGGTAATGGTTTACTTATTGCATTGGAATGACCAGCGTTTGCTGGGCACAATAAGCCGCTTTCACACCAGACGCAAAAATTTTTTTCATGCAACAGGTTACATTCAAAGTCAATGCATTTTCTTTGAATTTACTTTGAATATAATCTGTCGCACGAAAAATTTGTCTCGCATCCAGTGTGAAAGCTGCTTGACGTGCCCATAACGCGTGTATTTGCCTTTTTGCAACAACTTTGATTGTAATCTGTCTCGCAAAAAATTTGTTTCGCCCAGTGTGAAGGCTGCTTAACGTGCCCATGACACGTGTCACTTCTTTGAATTAACTTTGAATGTAGCAAATCTGTCGCGTGAAAAATTTGTTTCGTATCCGGTTTGAAAGCGGCTTTATATGCCCATATCACGTGTATTCATTGACTTTGAATGTAGCTAATCTTTCGTGTGAAAAATTAGTTTCACGTCCGATGTGAAAGCAGCTTTAAGGATAGTACGCGACAGCTAGAGTGAGCTCGGTTATGTCATGAACATAATACAGGTTTTACAGACCGTAAGTTCCGTTAGTGTGGACAAGTTGCTTATGTGGAGCTCGCGAATCGATCACTTCTACAGGAAGTAATTTCCAATTTAATCTCCCCCTTTTTCGACTTTTTATTAGCCACAACTATTTCTAAAGGGGGATGAAATTATGTCACGATAGTGCAGAGAAATCGTTTGTTATACCAGACATGTTAGAGCTTCTGCGTTTCGCAATTGCTCACACAGTATAATCAGAGAGCTAGCCCAGATATTTGAAGTATCTGGATGATCCTGGTCATGGATAAGTGAAGTGATCACAAGCAGCCGTAAACAAACCCAAACACCTATCCCAAGTTCTGAAAAACCTACATCTGGTCTAACTGCAGCCTTTCCAGCCTAACTTTGCAGAAACATACAGCACCTCTCTGGTTAGCTTCAACTGTAGAGGCTACAATAGGGCAATGCAATGATAAAACTGCCTCATTGATGCTTACCGAAGTAACACAAGCATACAGAACAGAATTACTGCATATAAGTTAACCAGGAGCATTTTTAATTAGCACGGTGGCACGCAAACTAACATGCAGTAGCTGGTAACCGAGCAGTCATAACAACCACAGAGACAAACACTTGCAATACTGGTTTTACAGACAGCAAGTTCCATGACCGTGGACAGTTGTACTAAGCATCCAAATTGCAAACAAGTATTAGAAGTTAGCTTCAAATGAGGTTTATGTTCACACACCTTCTGTAGAATTTCCCCAAATATTACTCTTGCATATTTAGGACACAAACATTAGAAACAGTAACTTTGCTATGTTAGCCGCTGTGCAACAGCCACAATCAACTGGCTATTACGTCAGGTTGGCTTATGCAGTAAAAGCAACTTACAGCTTCTGTGTCTGTGAGTCATGGACAGTCGCGACCAAAACAGGCTTTATCTTCAGATATTTTACAAAGCCTGCGTTTGAGGCCAGTTGTTAGTGCTAACTATCACTAGTCCTGCTAGCCACCCGAAACAAGTTAGATTCACTTACATTACACTTACATTATTTGCTGTTATATCGTTACTTACAGCTTGTGGCTTTGAACGCTTGATGATGCAACTGCTTCAGGTTTGAGAAGCAGCTGAAACGCGTATCCTTTGTCGAATTAACCTTTATTGACAAAGTTGTCTTTGGTGAAATGATTAGCACAAACCGCTGACGTTCCCTTTGGCCGTGGCTGTTTGCAGCCAGCAAATAAAAGAAGCTACCCATTGATTTCTGGTGCCATCCTCTTTTGGAAGAGAAATAGGTGCTTTTCTTTGCGTCCAAAAGTAAACGGACTAGCAGCTTTGGGAGAGATAATGACAAAATTGCACCTCAAATGATCTGCGTTTCTTCTTTTGTATTCCAAAAGTGTAGATGCTATTAAGGCATAGTATGATCTGCCGTTGTTAGTGCCTGCTAGAATACTTTCCGGCGTGGACAGGTCCAGCACCGTGATTGGCTCTGGCTAGGTTTGTACCAACTGGACGGCACAACCTGACGTCAGGTTTTGCCCAGATCTCGCGAAGATCTCAGGAAGAGCTGTTCAGAGACAAAATCACGTTCACGAAATCACGTTCTTTAATTACGGCAAAACATCTGTATCTTATGTTTTGAAACTTTTCAGAGGTTGAGTATGGACAGCCAAAATTTTAACAGTACTAATATGTATTAAAAGAAGGATCAGCATAATAGGTCCCCTTTAAGCGTGAAGATAGCTTGAGCGAGTAGTCAAAAGTGCACTAGCGAGAAACGGCGATGGGTATAAGCTAAGATTTGGCAACAGCCATAGCCATATAGATGTTTTTTGCTTCGGTGTACTGGCAGCAATATCTTTTTCCATACCATTAATGGTCCCCCCACTTCAGTTTCGTCCCATAATCACGTCAATTTGTGTCTTGATTACGCCAATAAAATAAGGCGTAATCTGTGTAGAAAAAAATACACAGTTTGCATACTGTCTTACTTGCTAGCGAACTGGTGGGCTATCTAACTAGCAAACTAAAGTGATGTTGAACTGTAAAATGTTATATCTAGCACACCAATGTATTTGGCTACATGGCCAACTGGCTTGCGAGCTAAAAAGGCTACAGTTCACTCTCGATGACCGAGGTATTCTCAGAAATAATTACGCTGACAAAATAAGGCTACAGTTTGTGTGCACTGTCATACTCTCAAGCGAGCTAGCTGGCTACCTAGCAAAAATGATATTGAACTGTATATAATGATAATAACCGGTTACAGCCTTTTTGTGTTTGACAAAAGCTTATTTCGCAGGCTGCAATTTTTTTTCTGAACTGTTAACACATCACAATTTCTTGGACTGAGAGGGAAAAAACGTCCCCCAAAAAGAAAACACTTCCATAGTTCACATTGCTCCTGATATCCAATGTGAATAAAGCACTACACTAGAGCACAAGAGATGACCAGGGATGTCTGCAAGGGAAAGTGGGGACTGAGGCTAGGCGAAATGCATACTGTCATGACAGCCCTGAGGGCTGCTGGCAAAACTATTGAAGATAGCGGGTTTGATGAAGCCCGGAATGGAGCAGAGATCAATGGCCCCACAACAACAAGTCTGATCCTGGAAGCAAAGCACACGTAGAGGGCTCTAGAGGCACACATAACAACAGTCCAAGCACTTTTTGATCTCTCTTTGGAAGAATTTTTCCAACAGTATCCCAACCTGAGGGGTGCATGTGCAGAGTCAGCACAGCTGATTGACAGAAGCTGTATTAAACGCATCCATCAAGAAATGGTAGAGGAGCAACAAGCCATGCTCAGCACCCTAGAGTCCAACAATGTCCTGGAGACCATGGCAGAGTTTGTGAAGAAGAAGGAGGCCAACAAACCCCTCTTCAAATTTGTGTGGCGCTACATGCAGATGGAGTTATTAATATATACCTTCATCCATGCCACTCGTGATGGCCTTTGGGAACTTCACCTTTTTTCTCTTGATGGGTTATGCAAATACTTCTTTGCCTGTGACAAGCAGAAGTATTCAAGGCTGGTTCCACTTTACCTTGCAGAAATGAAGGCCCTTCAGACTACAGACCCAGAGATTTACAAATAATTAATGAATGGAAATTTCGCTGTCAACAAAAATCGGATACCGTTCTGTGCCATTGGGGTGGATCATGCACTTGAGCACATAAATCACATCATGAGAGTCACTGGGGGACTTGTGGGCATTACTCAGAATGCCAGTGCTAGGGACAGGGTTTTTCCTGACAGCACCAGACCTGAGCAGGCTTGCTGCAGAAGCACACCAGGCTCACCAACAGCTACCCGAAAGGAGCCCCATGACCTGCCCATGGCTGTCTGGAAAAGACAAGAAGAGAATATCCTTCGGCTGAAGGATGTGATCAGCTCATCCTTGAATCCTGTAACATATGATGGAGAAGACCTGCCCAATGTCATCACAAAGGTCGTGATGCCACTCCATGTGCAGAATGTATACAGTCAAGATGAAACTGGACAGCAGAAGTATGTTGCTTTTGTAGAGGAGTGAATTGACAAAAATGTAGTCAGTATCTGGGCAAGAATGAAGAGGGTGCATCTGAAGCGTACAAGAAAAGCAGTGAAGCACAACCTAGCTGACCAGGTGGTGGAATTGAAGGATGACCGGCCACTGTTTGCTCGTATGCTGATTGTTGTTCGATCTCAGTCAGAGATCAACCTGAAAGAAGCCATTGGCCAGCATGAGTTCTCCCCCAAACCACGTGCCCTCTTCACAATGACTGGTGACCTTCTGCCATGCACAGACAAGAGTAAGCTCCTAACCATACTTGAGGAACTGCCCAACCAGAAGAGGACCGGTGATGACTTTGGTGACACTGATCAGCAACCACAGAATACTACCACCAAGAGTATCCCCCTGCCAACCAAGAATGTGATTGTCATGTCATGTTCTTCTCTCAAAATCTCAACTGCACCGAGATGTCCTTGTGCAGAGCAGATGAAGAAGTTTGTGCAAATCTCAGCCCAGGACATCTGATGGGCATTGATGAAGATGATGGTGATCCTTCCATTTCAACAAAGTTACTGAAACAAAGTTACTGAAATCTGTTCTGTCATGGAAGATTTTGTTAGCAGCATGAAGACTGTATTGTGCCATTTTTTTGTTTGTTTGTTTATTTCTATATTGACAATTGATCTTCAGGTCTGGATTAATATATTAACAGGCATGTTTAAACAAACTTTGCAAAGGTCAAATATGATATAACTTTAAATTTTGTTCATTTTTTCAGCAAAATCCATAGCTATTGTGTTCTTTTTTAAATGTTTGTGATGACATCTGTCAAATACTATTAATATATAATCACAACTAAAAAGAGGATTTTGTGTTAACTTTAGTTCATGAAATTGTGATTTTAACCATTGTAATCATATTTAATGGTGTAAATAAGGTTCAAAATATCAAATTTGAGAGAAAAGTGTTTAAAATAGTCTGAAAAAAATGGAGACACATTTTTTCTCGAAGTTTAATCATCCAAGAAGACATTCCAACCACTCTCCAAAAATTAACATTCCAAAATTACAGAAATACATTGGCCCCCCTACTAGAAGCTATTGTTGCGATTCGTGGTCGTTTGTCGAACTGGTGGTGTCCATTGGCAATATACACTTGCCCCAAGCGCACTTCGCTAATCATTCTGCATAAGTGTGATGGGTGGGGAGTTGGAGACTCAACACGCAATGGCCAGAAATAAAGGTGGACACGCAGAAGGGAGAGAGACAAACAGACAAAACAGGAGAGCGAGAATCGCGCTTCCAACGGACCAAGATGTAGCCTAGTCCGAGGCAAGGAAGCAACGCGAGCTTGACAGGACGAACAGTAAGAGGAACACACAAAAAAATTCCCAAACTAACCAGAACTCTTCCTCAAATATGCAGCTAAACCCTAAGAGTTCTCTTAAAGACTTTACCGGCTAAAGTGCGAAACATAGCATTGACACACTAGCAAGGGAATTGAGCGGAACTAGGGCTTAAATCGAATCCGGGCGACGCCCCCAATTAATGACAGCTGGTTCAAGAATGCGACTGAGAGCAAAACGATGTCGTCCCAGACGAAAGCAGCAAAGAAAGCTCTCAAAGCCACCAAACCATGTCAATAAGAGCGTCCGATAAATGTCACGAACGGCTCCTTACTAAAGTTGCTTAAACTAAAACTCACAAAACGTGCTTTAGGTGGGAAAAAAAACTACAGTTACAGCGATCTCCCATTTTAACAACACAGTTCTTCCCAAATTTTCGTGTTGTAGCCAAATTATATTTGCATATGTGTCAAATATGACACTGAGCAGAAAATGAATTTCTAACTCTGAAAATTGCCATACATGGGCTTAAATGTGATAGGCCTAATATTAATGCAAGCTAATTTACCGCACATTTTAGAGGAATTTGGCGGAAGTAAGTTAAATGGGACAGGCGTGTCGTGTCCAAGGACTGTATAAAAGTCTTTTATACAGTCCTTGGTCGTGTCAGAGGGACTCTATATGCTAATAAGGCAATTGGGGCGTTTGACGTCAGAAAAAAAGAAATTGCCTTAATAAATAGGCCTGCAGGAGTAGATCGGGACGGGGAAGTCTGTTCGAGCGCCTCCCTGCGTTGACCGTAAAAGACGGTGAATCCATTGAGAAAACTTAGGATTTTGGCATGTCAGTTTCAGACAGCACCGCGTCTTCCGCCAAGAGAACTTGCAGCGCTGCGTCTGAACTCGTCCGAGCCGAATCTTCCACAGTAAGAAATTTTAGCTCCGATTCCGACAACGGAGAAAACTGTGTTAACTATCCTTGATATTGCGATGATCTGGATTAAGTACTTCCATTTCTCAGCCTATCAGAGATTGTAATGCATTTTATTCCAGAATAAAAAAAATAGGTCCTATTGCGTTGGTCAGCCAAAGAGGAGAAATACGAGTCAAATAATAATAATAATTATTATAATAAACAACGATAACAGCATCTAAAAATAATAAACTTTTAACTTGGTATTACAGCCGATATTTTTATTTAGCCTATCTTATTTTCAGCTGTCAAGTTAGTGACCATGTTCTCCGCTGATGAGCCTTATGATTCACCTCGGTTTTTAATTTAATCAGCTAATGCAATCATGTTCATGCCTTAGCCTGTCAGGTGCTCTTCAGTAGCCTATAAAAAAGAATTTGTTCGACACTGAAGATTTCATGTTTATCTAAAGTTATAGCACTAAATGAATTATTTACTAAGCCAAAATTCACACATAGAAGTTAGCCTAACTCTGATTATCTCTGGATTGTTGCAGAGGCTGAACAATAAAGCCCAGCGCTGACACTGAATTTCTGTCACTACGTTTCCCGCTTTATTTCTGTCAAGTTTCCGAAGTTTGCGAGCAGAAGACAAAGTCTGATAGAAGATGCGAGGAAGGAGCGCGAAGCTGCGTCCGCCGAGTCGTCGGAAGAGAGCGAGCAGATTGTCTTCGAGGAAGAGAACGGCAGAGCGGTATTAAACCTCATCTTCACACTGAGGACAACGGGGCCGTCGCGCACACTCAAGGTCTTTGAGGTGAGACGCCTGTGTGTGACACCTGTTCGAGCGCTATGCTTTCAAATACAGTATAAGCCGGTAACAGAGCAATGTCAGCCATCGGAGTTACCTTGTTCTTTGTATCTTTACTTCGTTTTATCGCTTGTTAAGGTGCACTTGTTTCCCGTATTGGCCCGATTGGATTGTTCTAATGCATTGCACAGTTAGGATATGATTTATTGTCTTTAGGAGGAGAGGAGGCATGATCGGGAATTTGCTCCACTCTCCACAGATTACCTCGTTCTTGTGAAGGCTATAACGCATTTTTTGACTCAGGTGCTTCGTAGTCTAATGATCAGGTGCTTCGGGGAAAGGCGGCAGACATTGGACATGATTCAGTAAATCCTGCATAACAAATCAAATTACTGCAATAGAACAAGCTGCGCTTCTGTTTAATACCGATTGATGCTCAGAGTAACATGGTAGGCTAATACGTGATAGGTGACACGAAATCATTTAAATTCCATATCAATAATAATGATACAGAAACAAATATAAAACATAGGCCTAAAGGCAACATTAAATCTAATTTCGTGATGCTTTTAAATTGTACATAGCCAAATGATAACGTTGAACATTTATCGACCCACCAACTGCTTCTATTATTCTTATTTATTTTTTTATTTCTAGATGAATCTACGATGCCAAACTACATTTCACATTTCATTGTAATGTGATAATGTCCCACTGTTCACGCTGAGGCAAATGGGCTTGACAGAAAAGGCTGCTGTCAGGAAAATATAAACTTGCACGTCACAGTGCATGCAAATACAAGCAATCAATTCCCCGTTAATGGATCAAGTTACTGTGTGGGCAAAAATGCAACAATTTAGTTGCCGCTTTAAAAAAGTGAAAATGTAAGCTTACATTTTGCAAATAGCTTATGACAGTCTTCCTAATATGACAAGACGACAATTTTGGTAAATTAATTTTGAAATAGGCTACGCGACAACGAAAAAGCATATTAAGACGGAAATTTCACACCGAAATCCTGAAGCATATGTGCATGAGGCCGGAAAAATTTAATATTACTGATCGAAAGAATAACAGTTGTGTACACTTTAGCCTTTCATTGGACATTGTAAACAAATTACTTAATTAAAGGAGCCGTGTCACGATTAATGCGAATGCCCAGGACTAGCATCCCAAGAAAATGAATCTGCCTGACTGCAAGTCAAAATCTGATTCCATCACTGCCAATTCATCTTCCTTTATTTATACAGTTTTGTTTATCTGGCATTATGCTTCTTATATCACAAGCATCCTGCGGTAATTCATGGATTCAAAGTGCTATTTTAAGCGTTAGCCAATTAAGGGATACGAAGAACATAAGGTGGTTACCATCGCTAATAATCATAGAAGAAAAATAACTTCTAGATTTTAAGAGTTGCAAATAAAATAAGATTTTATTTAAGAGCTGCATTCTGGTGTTTTTAGCTCCATGTGTGTTGCTGCTGCTCCCCTGTCTGTTTTTGTCTACTTTAAAAGAATATTTATTAAATATCTTTTTGGTTTTACCAGCCTGTGCGAGTGGGTCCCTTCACCCCACCATGACACACAGCTGCTTTAAGTACAAGCAAGCAAGAGTATATGCTACGCGAGTAATTAATTCAATGAAAACATATGCATTATTCAGTTTGATAAAGGGAATAATTCACCGAATGCGAGAGGCAACTACAAGGAACTGCCCAGTAACTACTTTTATTTGTTATTTCGCTGAACTAATCCAGAAGTTTGAGGCCAAGATTCATCATCTGGAGACGAGGCCGAGACAGAAGTCCAGCAGAAATCCTGAGGAACTAGACTATCTGGTGCGTTGTGAAGTGCACTTGTCAGATGTCCACACATTGGTGAGCTCATTACAGAGGACCGCAGATGACGTCAGAACCACAAGAAAGGTCAAATGTAAGTTCATATATTGCAATAAATAAATAAATGCATTTTTTAAAAGTTGGTAGATGGGCAAAATGGGGGGATCAATAATCATTTGAATTGACACAGCTGATATCAGCAGGTCATTGAAAACATGACTTGGTACAGAAGCAGCTTCCAGAAAAGGCCTTGTCCTGCAGGAGCAAAGATGGGCCAAGGCCCAAGGATCTCCAATTTCCCACAAATCTGCAATAAAATGATTGAAAGGTTCAAAAACTATGAGCCTCAAAGAAAGATAGAAGATTTGGATATTTCACTCCCCAAGTTCCATAGCTTAACTTGAAGATTTGGGAAATCTGGAGCAATTTCCTGCGTTAAGGACCTCAGTTTTAAGCCTTACTTGAATACATGTGATCTCTGATCACTCAGATGGCACTGCATCAAGAACCGTCATTTATCTGCAAGTGATATAACCACGAGGGCTATAGCCCTATAATATGTATTTACATCGACAACTGCCGGTTAAAACTGCAATGTAAAAAGGAGGCCTTAATTTAAAAATATTTAAAAGCGCTGCTGACTTCTTTGGGGTCAGAAGCGACTTCAATGGACCATAACTGTGAGAATGCATACTGTGGTGAGGCGAGTGAGTATTTCATTTCTTTTTCTGGATAAAAAATGGATACTGTGTGCTCCAGACAGAAAAAGAAAAGGACCATCAAGATTATTACCAGCAGCAAGTCGAAAAGCCAAGGTGCGTCACGGTATACGGTTGTGTCACAGCCCTTGGCAAGAGTAACTTGTACTTTTGTGAAGGCACCATTAATTCTGAAAAGCACACTGAAACTTTGGATCAACAAGTGTTGCCTTCTAAATGACAACTTTCAAAGCTATGGCTGCCAAACAAAAGGTGCGGGTGCTAGACTAGCCTGCCTGCAGTTGTGACTTGGCCCCAAGAGAGAAATGTAGCAAAGACTTGATACAGTTGCATACTTGACCCCTTTTTTGTAGAAGGAATGTGTCAAAATTAGACCTGAAACATTTAATTACTTTGGGTCTTCAGTCTGTAAACAATTTTTTAAATATAATGAAGCACTGATACCGATACACGTATCGGACATTGGTCTGATATTGACTCAAATAGATAGACAAGGTATGAGTGACTATGAACCTATCTGATATTTTACAAAATAACAATGCAGTGCATTTATATCCACATTTATTGTTTACATTTTATTTCATAAAGTCAGATAGGCAATGTTTAAGTCAAGCTTGATGTTGCTTTTTACATTAAAAAATGATCCAAGTCTCTACCCTATACTTATTAATTAAACACAGATATTGGATTGGTATTCGGTCTCAGTATTGGGACTGAAGACGCTGGATTGGCGAGCCCCGAATCCTGCATTATGAAAAGGAATGGCAACATTACAAAGCGGTTCATTTTAATGTTCCTTACCATGACAACTCTCTCTGATGTGGAGTATATCAATGGTTTTTTTAACCAAAAATCTAATTTCTTGTTTTAGTTCATTGGTTTCCACAGAAAATCAGCGACCTGGACAGGTGCCAACATCTGGTCACAAAATTTGACCCAGACTTGGACGGAGACCACCCGGTCAGTCAGTGCTGGTATATTATTGTCTCAGCATTCAAAAATAGTTGCCATCAATGAGACAACAACCTATTAAAAATTGCCTGATGTTGGTAGATTGACATTTATTCAATTTCTATGTAAGGGTTTCACAGACCCCATCTATCAACAGCGGAGAAAAATGATTGGAGACATTGCTTTCAGACACAAACAGTAAGCAAGTTATTAATCATATTATATGATACTATAGACAAAGGCCAAACACTAAAATTCAAGACGGCTTACTCTAATTTTCTCTATATTTTACTGCAGTGGCGAACCCATTCTGAGAGTGGAGTATACCGAGGAGGAAATCAGCACATGGTTAGAGGCCAATGATTTAAATAAACTAAAAATATTGTGTTCATTAATGTTCAACACAAGCCTGCATGCGTGCATGAGTAAAATCTGTCCTCTCAGGTGGTAATTAAATAATCAGAGCTTTCAGCATAAAATCAGAGGGCAGACAAACTAGAGGGTGCAGATAGATTCAATTTTAACCCCTCCCTTTAAACTTTCCCTCTGCAGTACGACTATAGTGGGTCCAAGAAATAAAACATTTTTATTGATGGGACATTATTTTACCTTTTTATGTCAGACAGGTTGGGCCAATGACTTACAGTATATTTTGATAGCTTAACTCTCCAGGATCTCAAATATACTGTAGTAAGGTCCATAAATATTTTGGAATTGACAGTATTATTGCTATTTTAGCCATAGAATATTAGAGCAGAAATTAAATATGTGTAAATGTGTTCTTACAGTGGTCAGGGAGTGTATGTGTGCATACACACGTGCACTGGCACTTTTGGATGAGTGTTCACATATGCTTGTCGATGTAGACATAATTAGACATGTGTCTGTGCGCACGCGTGTGTGTGTGTGTGTGTGTGTGTACAGGAAGGCAGTGTACAGCACTCTGAGTGAGCTCTACACCTCACACGCCTGCAGTGAGTACCTGGAAGCTTTCCGCCTGCTGGAGAAACACTGCGATTACAGCCCTGATGTCATCCCCCAGCTACAGGACGTGTCTAACTTCCTCAGAGGTCCCAGCCGCGCCTCAGTGCAGCACAACTCACTCAGCCCGCACCTGAGTGCAGCACAACTCACTCAGCTCACACCTCAGTAGAGCACAGCTCACTACAGCAGCATCTCTGTACAGTACAGTCCACTGCAGCCGCACCTCAGTACAGCATAGCTCACTTGGCTCGCACCTCAGTACAGCACAGCCCACTATAGACACATCTCAGAACAGTACAGCCCACGACAGCTGCATCTCAGTACAGCACAGCCCAGTACAGCTGGACCTCAGTACAGCACAGCCCACTGAAGCCGCATCTCAGTACAGCACAGCCCACTACAGCCACATCTCAGAACAGTACAGCCCACTAAAGCCGCATCTCAGTACAGCACAGCCCACTACAGCTGCTCTCAGTACAGCACAGCCCACTAAAGCTGCATCTCAGTACAGACAGCTTTCCCCCTCTGCTGCTCAGTACAGCACAGCTCACAATTGATTAATCTAGAAGAGTGCAGCGCTCTACTGCCGCTTCTCAGTGCAGCACAGAATGTTGCTGCAGCTTCTTAGCACAGAAACTATGGATTCTTCTCAGTACAGCACAACTCACTACAGATTGATCTTAGTACAGCACAGCTCACTACTGCAGCATCTCAGTGCAGCACAGCATATACTTACAATGACTGAGCCTGGAAAACAATTATAAACATACAACCAGTGGGTGGTAGAAGTCATGAACTTTGTAATGATATTTACCGTTTTATGGTAACTTTATTTGTGCTCTCTTCCAATCTTTCCCTTCCTTTGTTTCTCCTGCTCACTCTCGCTGCCCTTCCTCTCTCGAACCCTCTCAATCTCTCCCCCCCCTCTCTCTCCATCTCTCCATCTCGGTCTTTCTCACTCTACCTCCTTCTTTTTCCTCTCTAAAGAGTGCACTGGTTTCCAATTGCGCCCGGTGTCCGGCCTCCTCTCAGCACGGGACTTCCTGGCCAGCTTAGCCTTCCGTGTCTTCCAGTGCACCCAGTACATCCGCCATGCATCGTCTCCAATGCACAGTCCCGAGCCGTGAGTGTCACGCACATTGGATCTTCACGCTCACTGCACAGGTGCAGCTCAAATATTGCCAATCAAAAGCCAGCATCTTCATCCCACCACTGAATGCACTCACTTAAATGGGCCAGTCATCAATGAGCACGAGCATTCCATACACTGATACACTCATTCTAACAGGCCTATCATGAGTGAGCGTCAGCATTCCAAACACTGGTACACGCCCACTCAAAGGTTACAGGACTCTTCATCCCTGAAGACTGTTCACCTGTTCATACCCAAATATTTTTTATCCCCTAATGATAAAGAAACGTGCCACCATTGTTGACAGGGTTAGGGTTATAATGCAGGAAGAGGGCAAAGCATTATGGGGACGAACAATCCAGGGACGAAGAGTCCGGGCTCGAAAAGTCTGCAGACGAATAGCCCGGGGACAAATTCCTGGGGGAAAAAATTTGGGGAAGAAAAGTCCAGGGACAAAGAGTCCTAGAGCCCACTCAAGCAAGCCAATGGTTTGCCTGCATCAGCATTCCAACACAGGTGCTAACTGCAAGCAAATGCAGACGCAATGACCAGCAGAGATACTCACACAACCCATCAGCTTTCAACACTTACATTCTAACTGTCCAATGACTGCCACCACATTCATCAAGAGCGCTCATCAATCAATCCAGTAACAGCCAACACCCACTACCACATCAACACAAATCTCTACAGCCCTTTAAATCACTAGCACCTTTGCAAACCACAAATGCGTAACTGGCTCCACTTAATAATTCAAGGAAGAATGACAGTAAGAAATGCAAATTAGAGGGATGCTTGCACCTACTTATAAGAGCAGAGTGTACCTAACCTGCCTCTGTGCACTCTGATATTTCCATAGGGACTGTATTCATGAACTGCTGGGCCACGTACCAATGCTGGCAGATAAAACATTTGCCCAGTTTTCTCAGGTAAATATTTTCTCCATCCTCTCATCAGTAAAAAGATATAATACTCTTTAGTTGGATATTTTACCTGTAAGACAGATACGTATGTCTTCATATCATGAATGAATCCGCTTTCTAACTTAAGATTTTCCATATCTCTGCTCTTCTTCATGTCATGCTTGTTCATGTCACTGTGTTTTTTTAAACTCATCTTTATCCGTCACCCTTTCTGCTTCCACTGCCTGAAAGAAGGAAAAAATCCAGAAGATTAAAAAACAATACAACAAAGAACACAGGAATATGTCAAGTCTGGTGTCAGTATAGTAGCTTGAGATTAATTGGTTGGAATCAGAAAATGTGGCCACCTGCTCTGGAAGTAAATGAATGCAAATATAGCAGGCATCAAAATTCTTTGGACTGTGATACATTTTCTGTGATTTTTGTTCAGTGGGCCAAGTAATTCACCTGACTTAAATTCAATTTAACATGGATTTTACATGCTGACAAGGAAACTTACACAACAAAGCACCTGAAACAAGCAAAACCTGAGGATGACTGTAATACAGGCCAGCCAAGCAGAGCATCATCAGGGAAGATGCCATCTGGCTGGTGATGTCTATGCATCAACAGCCTTCAAGCTGTCATTGCATGCAAAAGATATTCAACCGAATGCTAAAGTTCGTTACTTTATTCTTTATTCTACGCTCTAAACTGTCCAGTATTTTGTTTTTGTGTCCACTGAGTCCTTTCAAATTCAAGGTGCTACAGTACAAAACCAAAATAACAAATGTATCAGTGTCCAATGAATTATGGTGCTGACTGCATGTCTGTTTTCCTCCTCAGATGATTGGGCTGGCTTCACTTGGGGCTTCAGAGGAGGATATAGAAAAATTGTCAACGGTATGTACTGCGACGGCTGTCAGCGCCCGATCTGTACCTCCTGCCCGATCGGCTCAGAGCATGCGGCTTACAGTTGGCTTCTACTGTAATAACCACTAGCTAGCTAGCTAAAGTGATTATAAGCTTTTTAATGTTACAGCTAGCACACCAGTGTAGCGAGCTAGCTAGCTAGTTAGTTTGCTAATAAGGTTACAGTTTGCTCCTGCTGTAATAACCACTCGCTAGCTAGCTAAAATGATGACAAACTCTTTAGTGTCATAGCTAGCCCACCATTGAAGTGAGCTGGCTAGCTACCTAGTTTGCTCATAAGGTCACAGTTCGCTTCTGCTGTAATAACATCTAACTTGCTAGCTAAAGTGATAACAAAGTCTTTAGTGTTTTCGCTAGCACACCAATGCAGGAAGGTGGCAAACTAGCTAGCCAGCTTGCGGAGCAGAGATTCTAAGCACTTGCATAGTACTGGTATTGCGCATTCGCAGAACCAATCGGGCTTGAGGTACAGATCGGACACTGACAGCGGCATCTGGAATCAGAACAGTGGCTTCGTTGGGAGCGTGCATTTAGTAACACTTAAAAGGGTTTTGTGATTAACATGAACTAATGCAGTCATGAACTTGAGTTCCCAATGTAAAGATATTTTATATCAGTTTGAAACTTATCAAATGTATTATTTGTTGAGGTATTCTTATGCAAATAAATAAGACATCATTAAGCAAATTTATAATCTAAGTACTGAATAAACTTAAAATTCTGATGAACAAATTAATTCACAATTTTATCATTCCTTTATAACCGATTAACTAATCCGAGGAAATAAAGCACAACTTTGGTCTTAAGGGAAGATAGGAGTTTAATCCAGAGCCAGTAGCTACAGGGTGTGACTATGCTGTACCACTGTTCTGTTTCCCGACAGCTGTACTGGTTCACTGTGGAGTTTGGGCTCTGCAAACAGGGTGGAGAAGTGAAGGCCTATGGGGCTGGACTTCTTTCCTCCTACGGAGAACTGCAGGTGTGTAAACAGTAGCTTCCCAAGTGTGTGTATATGCATGTGTGTGCGCGCACACTTGTATGTATGAATGTGCTTAGCTGTCTAATAAATATTATGCCAGCGGATACCCTTCCTAACAATGCCAAACCTTTGATATGCACAGAGCATGCACGTGATCTCAATTTCCAGGGGTTTTTACTCCTCAGCCCCAAAGGGCTAGGGATATTGTTGTCACGCACGGCGCCCGACTGTCTGTCCGTCTGTCAATAATTTCTTATTCCGCGCAATAACTCCAAAACGACTTCACCGATCACTTTCATTTTTGGAGTGCATGTTGGGGGTATGGAACTACAGAAGCCTATCAATTTTGGTCGCGCTCTGATATCCAATATGGCCGCCAGAGTCGCCATCTTGAAAGCACATTCCACACAAGAACTCCAAAACGACTTCACCGATCACTTTCATTTTCGGTGTGCATGTTGGGGGTGTGGAACTACAAAAGCCTATCGATTTTGGTCATGCTCCGTTATCCAATATGGCTGCCACAGCCACCACCTTGAAATCACATTCCACGCAATAACTCCAAAACGACTTCACCGATCACTTTCATTTTCGGTGTGCATGTTGGAGGTTTTGAACTACAGAAGCCTATTGATTTTGGTTGCGCTCTGATATCCAATATAGCCACCTCAGCCGCCATCTTTAAATCACATTTCGCGCAATAACTCCAAAACGATTTTACGGATCACACAGACATAAGTCCAGTCATGTCACAGTATTCATACTTACAGTTGGTTCATCATCAAGTTTCTCGAATCACGGACATTAGTCGAGTCATGTCACAATGTGGATACTTGATACTGGGCTGTGGGCCGGTGGATCTGACACTCGGTTCGGGTGCACCCTGTGTGTGCTGGGTCCTCACTCCCGACAGCACGCTCTCTCAGACCAGCCCGAGAGGAGGGAGTTCTGCCCTGAAGCTGCCGCAGTCCAGCCTTACCAGGACCAGACCTACCAACCCGTCTACTTTGTGTCCGAGAGCTTTGCGGATGCCAAGGAGAAACTCAGGTCTGTGAGAGTGTGTGTGCACGTATAAGGAGAAACTCAGGTCTGTCTGTGCGCACAAAGAAAAACTGGGGTCTCAGTGTGTGTGTGTGTGTACAACGGGAAACTTAAGTCTGTGTCAGTGTGAGTGTTCGTCAGCACGTACAAGGAGATATGTGTGTATGTGTGAGTCCGAAGCTCTGTTTGTGTATCTGTGTGTGTAAGCTTGTACATGTATGTCCAAGGAGAAACTGAGTTCTGTGTTTGCTCATATGTTTATGTGTGTATTATGCACCTGCATGTAGGCTGAAGGAGACTCTATGGATGAGTGTGTGTGTGTGTGTGTGTGTGTGTGTGCGTGCGTGTGTGTGTGCTGGCACAAGAATGCAGAGGAGTTTGAGAGGAACAATTTTTTTCTGTTACCAATTTGCAAAACATGATTTTCATGTGATTTAATTTTATCCATTACTAACTACAAAGTTGTTACTGAAGTCATAGTTTCAACAAGCATTTACCCATAACTACGGACAAATTAGCATAATCTGGTCTATATAATTTTATATATGTGTATCATATATCATTTTAAGCCATAAATCAGTCATTTTTTATCTCTCATGTAGTGTGGCTGTTAAGTACTTGTAATGTAAGCATGAAGGCGTGCTGATGTATGTCTGCACAGGGCTTATGTGGGAAGAATTAAGAGGCCATTTTCGGTGAGGTTTGACCCCTACACTGAGAGCATAGAAGTCCTCGACAACCCCCAGAAGATTCGTGCTGGACTGGAGTCTGTGAAAGAGGACTTGAAGGCACTCACAGATGCCCTGAATGTGTTAGCGTAGGACATCTGGCCTAACTCAGCCCCCTGACCCCCTCCTTCCCTCATATTTAGCCTCTGCTAACTCTTATCCTGTGCTACGCTAGTGCAAATCCTGCAGCTAAGACACTGCCAGATAGACCAAGGACCCCGAATTTTAAATAAATCTGACCAGTAGTTTTGGATAAGATTTTCAAGGTTTTCCAATGAGAAAACTGATAAAATAAATTAAAAATACAAATATCAAAATAAAAAATAAAACTGTGAACAAGCATGGCAGACATTGTCCCAAGGAAGCTCAATATCAACCTTGAGGTGAATCCCGCCAGTAGGTTGGAGAAGGTGATGTTTGAAGAAAGACATGGGTGCAATAAGTACTTAAGTTACATTTTGCAAAAAATGAGCTGACACCGGTATTAAAAGCCACAAAGGCTAGAGCATCATGTCATACTGGAGATTTCTCAGGAGTACTGAAGTTCTGGGTATTGGTGTTTTGCCATTGTCAAATTCACTTAACTTTAATGCAAGAAATACTCAACTCCATAAAAGTTAATGACTGTTCAATCAAAATACTGGAATGTGCCACGTGATTAGCTTTGAAAATGGCAACCATGGAGGCTGGAAAGTTCATGTGTTAAAAGTACTCAAGTTCAGCCGTTTAGTGGGAAATGTACTTAAGTCCAGGTATTTAGCAGAAAGAATTACTTAAGTCCAAAACTATTTTTCTTACTAACTTCAAGTACAGCAGTATTTTTCCACAAAAAAGGATTTGTCAGCTCTCAATAGCCCCTGGAAACAGTAATGGGCTCCATAGTATGCTGCCATCTGCAACATGTTTAGAAAACTTTGACCCCCAAAATGTCCAAAGTGTTATTTTGTGACTTAGGTACTGCTTGCACACAGGGCGTCAATTGCTAACTAACGATTATGAAGACAAAAACCATGACTGACCTTTCCAATTTCTCAAAGTATCAGCCATTGAGCTAAAAAAAAATAAGTCAGCCATATATTTCTACAAGCATTTCAGTCTAATGTCCATTGGGAAATTCCAATTTCCTTTCATTTTTGCTTAATAAAATAAGAGCATTGCCAATGACAGAATTTTGAGATTTACCTATGGTGGAAGAAAATGCCACTTGTCAAGCAAACTGCTACAGCACAACAAATTTATGAAAGAAAAAAATAGAAATTTTAAACGTCACTGACACTAAAACACTTCTGCAGTCATCAAAAATCTGTAACTGAAACCCAAAGGCTGTCATTGTTTCAAAAACTGACTGCCTGTTATTTTACTTCCAAACATTTAGAAGTATTGGAGTGTCACAGAGTCTCTGTTCAGCTCTTAAGTTTAAATTCACATTGAGTAAAGTGTGCTCTTTATTGTACTGGAAAATCTCATTTCACTGACATTGCCTTCAAAATCAATTATTTTGATTCATATGATATACCATGTATGGGGAGAAAATAATCTTCCATTTTAGACAGTAAACTCATCATTTTAATAATAAACACTGATTTCTGCAGATTATGCTGAGTGAGCAGAGGGAAGCCCTCTCTAACATTTCTGTTCTTCTCTGGCAGACCATTCATTCGGCTTCACAGTGAGTGAGCATGTTACTCTATCCTGCGCATGATTCTGACTCCAGTTTTGGCTTGTCAGAGTGTATTAATTTTCATAACTTTCAAAATGAATGAATAGAGCTCAAACACAATAATCTTCAGGCAATTCTTGCTATGATAGGATAATTGTTCTGTCAAATACTGTTTTTTGCAACTCACAGTCAGTGAGTCAACTGCATGACTCACTTTGTTCTTGTTAAATGCCTTAGTTAAGACTGCACATGGAATAATACAGTACATTCTACTCAGTACATTCTACTGCATTTGTTTATTGAGCAGCTCAGGCTTGCACCTCTCCACTGATTTTCAGCGTTATTGTTCAATCCTCCAGTCCAACAAATAAGCTTATTTAGAAATTTCACACCAAAATTCATCATGCAAAATTCTAAAAAAAGGGGGGAAGTGAATAAAAATTCAGAATTTGGTATGAAGCACTTTAGAGCGACGATGGTTATATTTTGTTTGTTAAAAAATATTAATGTGTTGTTTTGATCTTCGGTTCAATTATTTTTCCAAAAGGTGCAATATTACTTAGCCTAAAATCATGTAGGTCTGGACTTTTTGGGGTATTTTAAACAATTCATGTTCAGGTTTTAATTTTTAGCGCCCACCAGATGGCAATATAATCCTGTACATGTTTGGTATTTCTCCCCGACCTTGTTTCAGGCTGTCATGAATGGACTGGGAAAAGGATCGTATCGGTTTTTCCTGTATCGTTGTCAATTAACTGCTGATAAAGCCGAGTTCTCTCCAGCATGTCTGCATTTTTTCTTTTTGGTGGTTTTTGTGAAAGCTCTCATGAAAGTGAAAAATACCAGCATAAAAACTAATGCAAAAAAGTAATTGTTTTCTCAAAATAAGCGATCGTGATTCAGCTTTGCTACATCAAATTGACAGCCTTGCGACCGAGAACAGCGTTTTGTCGCCAAAAACAGAGCTATGCTTTTTTTAAGAATTATTGGGAGGGCATAAAAGAAAATTAAGTTTAGTTTATATAATAATGCAAATAATGTAAATAATAAACGATTTAAGAGAACAGTAAAACATAAAAATGACCTGACGCCCTGGCCAAGCCCTAAGTCTGTAGGTTCAGATTTCTCCTTCCTTTCATGGAGATACAATGTCCCCATCACTCAGAAATTAAGTTCACTCGGTCCCATTCATTCAATGGAATGAAATTTCTCAAATGGCCACTAGGGGCATCAGAACACAGGCAGAGTCGCGTTTTTGAAGTGGGTTCTTTTTCATCTCCGTCTCCCTGCTATTATTCCTTACCTCTCTTCTCCGTATCTGTGACGCTTTTCCACTATCATACCTTTTTTTGTCCTCTGGTTCCTTCTCTCTTCCTCTCCACCATTTCTTCCTCAGCTTCTGTCCGTTACAATGAAGAAACTCTTAAAATTAGCAATTGAAGTGTTCACAGCTCTGTGCCTTCACTCAGAAAGATTGTTTGATTTACTTGAAAATGTTATGTCAGCTGTCTCCAACAATTGCGAAAGTGACTTCTAATTAAATTCTAAGATTGAAGCCATTTTTCTTGATAAAGGCAAGTATAATTTACTTGACTCAGCTGCATGGACCCGCATAACATTTTTAAGTAAAACTAACAATCCATTTTTTAGTGTTCTACACTTGCTCAGCCTCAAAATAAATTAATAAATAAATAAATAAATCTGTCTGACTTGCTATTTAAAAACAGTGCGAAAGAATAGTAAGAATTAGGCCCAGGATGAGCCGAGTGATAGTATTTTTCTCCCTTAAGTTTCACAAGATATGAATGACATATGACACAGTTGGATATTACAGACAATGCAATAAATATATCATATAATTGCGTTTTACCCAGGATTCCATCTCATATTCACCACATACCAGCTTTTTCAACGGAGGTTTTCCCAGCCTAAACCCAGCACCCGCCCCCCCCCCCCACCCCCACCACCGCCGCCACCATTCCACACACGGCAGATGCTGTCCTCTGTACCCATTCATTAAATCTAAAGCATGACCGTCGATAAGCCTAGATGTCGCACAGAAAGGAAATACACTAATTCTGTAGCATCTTCCACATTTGACTAAAACAGCAATACTAAGTGAATTTGTTCCATTGTATTTTGTTATTAAGCTCTGTCCTCACAATGATACCATCCTGGGCTACTGCAGTGTGACCAAAGGCTTGTGTTTATGAAGTGGGCAGTCTCTGACGTCCGGAGCGGAGTAGCCTGTCCCTTGGCTGCTGTTTGGTCACCGCTGACTTCACAATCCTTTGTTACAAATTGTTACTGGTGAGCCTTGAAATCCCGGCGGTGTGCTCATGTCTGATTTCTGCCCCTGTGTGAGTGCAGACGCTCTTTCAGGCCGGCCATTTCAGCTCCCGACCGCAACCTTACAAACCAATGGATTGGTCAGGAATCAGGAGTAAGACCCATTTTGTATCCATACCAACCTGAGGAACCTTCACCTGTCCACAGTTTAAATGCCCAAATCCATCTGCTCTTATATATTTGAATACTGATGTCAGTGAAAACACTTTCACCCCTTTTCACATTTCCCACCTTGTAAGCTTTACCACCAGGGGGTCCCCTCTTCTGTAACTCTTTGGAGTTCATTTGTAACAGTCTTCACTGAAAAGCTATGTAAAAATGATAAATTCATGATGACAAAATGCTACTAGTGGAAATCACCACTTGCCAGATGATGAGTTACCACATTAAATGGCTGCAAGTGGACTTCATTCCACGATCATGTCCAAGTACAAGCTCATTCTGAAAAGCTCACATACAGCACTTAGTTCCCTCTGTGGAGGTTTTCACAAGACCGAAGTCCCCAAGAAGTGATTACAGGGCTCTGCGTCAAAGACCAATTACCACATTACAGGTACAGGCCATCGTAAAGCATTATAATGATAACATTTGATCAAATCATTGCTGACTTCATGATTAAGCTGACAAGGTCATATGCCATAATCAGCGCTAATCGGCAAGTCTTATGAAATGTGTAGGTGAGGCAGGGCAAATTTCCGGCCATCCTTGCGCCACATGTGACTTATCACAGATCATCGTGATGCGCTGCCACCCTCAATCGTTAGCGACCTCCGGCTTCGGCGGTTATATGTCCCTGCTAAACGGTGGCTCGTGTCTGGGAAGGTCGCCAGATCTCCGCAGCGACCGCATGCGACAGGCCACGGTCTGACCCCAGGTTACTGGATGAAAGCCCTGGCAACCACAATTCACAAGTCCCAATTCACAGGTCCTAGCAGAAGATGGCATTAGCTTCCAGACCCTAAACCAGGAGGTCCCGCCAGGGTGAACAGGGCAGAGAACAGGTTTAGGGACTGTGGCAGCCCTATCCTAGGCATACCATCACCTTCCCTATATTCACACTCCCTATGCTATGCCAATGACACCAATTTTGCGAGTACTCATGGAGACTATGAGACTCCATATAGAGCAGAGTAACAGGGGCAAGCAGCAGGCCCGGATCAAGAAATAGCCACATGTGAGATTTTTTTAAAATAACAATTGAAGAAAAAAATCCACTGTAGAGAGAAAAAAAACAAAAAGAGGGAATTTCATAAAGATAATTTTCACTCCAATTCCATTTGACTAAGGGTCAAGTTCTCTCATTGGAGAGCTCAAACCCCATGTCATA
The DNA here is from genome assembly GCA_029721435.1 of Gymnothorax reevesii. Classification (NCBI taxonomy): domain Eukaryota; kingdom Metazoa; phylum Chordata; class Actinopteri; order Anguilliformes; family Muraenidae; genus Gymnothorax; species Gymnothorax reevesii. Next base: position 41,626,506 of record CM056588.1, read on the forward strand.
TCATACTTTGTAGAAAGCAAGTTTAATTATACGCATAATTAAAAATGCATATGAACGCATGACAGTATATCAAGTTCCCATATCATGCAACTCCCCAAACCCACTAATAATAGTGACCCCCCCCAATACAAATACTCGTAAAAAATAAGCATGAAATACTCAATCGTCTAACACACACACACACACACACACACATGGGATGGCTGATACCTGGCCTGGAAACAAAATGCATCTGAGGGACAGACAGACGGACAGTAGGATGGACAGAAGTAAATAAAGGCTCATACACATTAAGACGTAGCCATATATTAAATTTCATTGCCAAATATCGGATGTTTCAGGAGTTCTGGCTCAGAAGAGAACGAGATAGTTAATATCTCAGGTCACATCTTCAGTCCCAAGGAGGAGAGCATAAAAGAACTACAATTCCCAACAGCATCAGCTGCAAATGCTCTGAAACAGAGCGGCTTCCACAACCAGCATCTATACAAGCACATTTACACAGCAGGAGTTTTAACTGAGCAAACTAGGGTAAGCCCTTTTGCACAAGGGTTCAACAGCAGTTCCCTTTCAGAGGCAGTAAATCCTCGGCTCAGAGAGTGAAAGGCCAGCCAAGTGTTTCTTCTACCAATGATCAGCAGCCAGCAGGCTTCGTCTAATAATTTAACCTCCAAGCTGAAGAATGATGCTGGTTGGCGATTCAAAGGGGTTATACCAAACTACTGGGGTGGACTTCCAGTTCATGAACCTGGCTTTTCCAACAGCGGTCCATCAGGACGGGAGCAAAAGGCAGCAGACCCAGGTTCAGACAGTATAAGTCAACCCCAGCTCACCTGAGTAAATCCCAGAAGATTTCTCTTTAAATAAAGGCAAGTAATACTACACACACACCGAAATGCAAAGAGCAGATTTTCTGCTTTCCGAAATGTATATTAATTATTTCTTGTGATTTTTTTCTCATGGAATAAATCATCAGTCGAAGATGCCTTAGTTCACTTTTTTCATCATTTCTACACACGCAGCCATGTCATAATCAGCCTATCAGAGCAGTCCTAAACCTTTTTCGTTATGACATGATTTTGGCTCTGTGCGAATGACAAGCAACATTTCTAGTCTTTTCATTTAATTCCATGAGCCAGATTTGGGAGGGGTTCCAGGTTTTACTTAAACACAAAGTTATCCAGCTAACTCAGTTATCCTGCTTTGTGATGCAGATGCTTAAGGAGCAAACCTGAGGCTAACTCTGAGGACCAGGTTTGGTCACAAGATCAAATGTCGGGGCTCAACAGGAATCGCACCAGACCCCTACCAGTGCTCCCCAAATCTGATCCTCAAATCTAAAACCAGCCCAGGTTTTCTCTCCTTCCAGGCAATTAAGTGACTGGTTATTGCCACTGATTGGCCAGACTGTCACCAGACCTGATTCCCAGGTAGAGGGCGGATGGAAAACCAGCAGTCTTTGGCCCTAGAGGACTGTGATTTGGGTAGTCCATCCCGAACCCAGAATTGTGCAGGTGGAGGGCCCACATGGGGTCCTGCATTTTTTTTTTCGTAGCAATTCCAGCTGAGAAACATGGGGTTGCCTGTTACCACCCCCAGTCTTAGCTCTTGGGAAGAGTCTAAATAACCCTGTCCTAAGTAGTGGAAATAGGATCTTGTTTTATTTTACCATTCCTCACCAGAGGGCTGCCACTTTAAATCCTGACTGAAAGAATATTGTTGCATCCCCAGGTATGACACACAACGTGGCCTAAATTAAACAAACATCCCCATGACTAAGCACATTATGAATAAATAACAGCAATATCCTCACAGTCATTGGCCAACGGATCCCCCATGTCACAACTCTTCAACTCCTTCATTGTATTTGAGGGGCCATAAACCATGTGTTCAAAGCCATTTCCAAGCTACGGTAACCCCACACTTCTTTCTTTGTTTGCCGTTTTTTTGTTCTATGGTAGAATCAGTTGTTCAGCCACGGATGACTCACCGTAATTTAGAAGATAGCCTTTTGGGTAGAATAAAATGCAGCCATGACTGTACCAGTGTCTACCCAACCCCTTGGCATCCCCAGCAAGGCGCTGTCGATTATTTACCGATGGACCAAGCCAGATTGTGTTCACAACCCCTTCGCATGGAGTAAATCCCTTGCATATAACTCTCAATGTTAATAGGAGGGCACACATTTTCATCAATACTCATGACAACGTACAAAAAAATGCAGCTCGTGATCATGCATTTACGGGTAGTACCGCGTTTTAAGGGCAATTATCTGGGACAGGCAGGAGTATATTGTGGATTACAAAATGTGTGACAATGCTGTAGGTAGATCAAAGCGAACAGATTTGTATTAAATCACTTGAAGGAACAAAGACTTTAGAGATGTGGGTAAAAGGTGAAAGCACACCTGGAAGGAACACATACAGCTCAGTGCACAAGTATTCGGACAGGGACACCCAATTAAAAGGGCCTCCATTTCTAATGAACCAGATTCACACATGGCTGTAAATAACCACATAATTAAAGCTGATGATGCCTGTTGTAACCTATAATTAATGCTTTTGAAGGATAACGTGTTGGGTGCAGAATAAATGCAGATTTGTTTCAGTTTATCACTCTTCAAATATATACAAACCCCTCAGTAAATCATGCTATTTCCACAGAATCTGTTTGATTTAATGTATGATGCCATTTCGGACGAAGAACAGTGGAATACTGCAACATGAAAAAAAAATAAAGTGTTTAGCTTCCAGAATTTATAGAGATTACATCGCTAGACTGTAAACACCTGGGGGTGGGCGGTGGAAATGGGCACAAATGCAAATAAATACATTTATTAATTAATTTAAAAGACAATGGATAATTATTTAAGACATCGCATTAAGCAATCCTTCAAATCGTTTAGCAAGATCCTAAAGCCGCCCATCATTGAATACAGCGATCCAGGACGAGTCAGTTGAAACACATTGGATCAAAGGCGGTTCCACGGTCTCATGGAGTTAAAGTGCACTCAGGGCATTAAACATAACCACAAAGAACCTACGTAACAATTGTCCGCTTGGCAAAGGACAAGGCGTAGATAAAAGACGAACGGTATCATTTGAACACATTGATACAAGTGGTGTGTATGGGGGGGTGGGGGGTGTGTTTCATTGTTGTTCAACAAAATTTAACATGGCGCATTTCCAATTGCACCTGCCAGACGGTGCTCACAAAGCACCTTAATCGAAGCTCGTTGGGAGGTTCTTAGAATACGAGCAACTCCAATTGCTGTTCAACTGAAGCACACTCCAAATGCTTTCGTACGGTGCAGTCGCTGTGATTAAGTCGATTGTGTTTCAAATTAAAAAGCCTTCAGCCGGCAGTATCGACAAGTTTTATGGCCATTTCAGAGACATGTACAGCAAAATATAAATGTTAAACCTGCTCCGTAAACCTTCCTTCAAGCTTGCGATCTTACTGCCATTCAGGTAGAGTGCCGACAATTCAATTCGGAATTATGGCAGTAAATAGGCTATGAAGTTTTCCGAGAGAAATCGGCGCATACAAACAACCAACGGCATAATCGTCGTTTTACTTATATGCGTGACAAAAATGCCCAATGAAAATGAAATGACATCAAGCATTCACGTCGTAACACTTCGTCGTCTTGCGCATATACAAGTTATCCGACCTTTACACTACAAAATACAGCCAGGAGTATTTCAGTGGTCCAGAAAGCGAACGGATTGTAACCAGTTGTTTAATCTATTTATCTCTCAGCCTGCTCGAAACAGACAAAGAGTCTGAGACGGAAAAAAGCGAGCCGCATTTCCCGAGAAAGTAAAGATCAATTCAATCCGTGACGCCCGCTTTAAAATTCAGGGACGAGTGCGAGCTCCCTCCAGAAGCCCAGATCCATTTTATCATTATCGGTAGCCTGAGCCTAGACGATTCTTGACATGCGCAAGGAACGGAGTGGGGGGATGAAGGGGCGGGTTTTTGGTATATAACAGTTCACACCGAGAACTTTTGCCTGTCGCAAGAGATTTGGGACAGCTTCACACAACATTTCCAAAACCAGCAGCAACCGGGAACTTACTTGCCTATTCTACCTTAACGGCCACTGACATATAGCCTGTATTTACTCGTACACAGCAACAACAGACATGGAGGAGCAGCAAAGACACTTCTATCACTCTTGCTGTCACACCTGCTTAAGTAGAGAGAAAAAACAAACTAAGGTAATATCTTCAGAATACTGAATTGTACAAATTTTATTCAGTCAAATATTTCACTGTAATGCATGCAGATGACGATTATTTAATAGATACTATCGTCAAATGATGTTAAATTTTTAGTTAATTGTAGCATTTTAAAAATTATTATTATTATTTTTTTTAATTGAAAGAGCCGAGAGAGGGGAACGGTGAATAGCCCAATTAGCGTTTTATTTTTTGAACGAATGTGAACCGTTTTTCTCTGTATTGGTTGCATTTATATTGTGATGATCATCATCTCAGGTTTTGAGGTTGTGACATCTTTGTTTCGCGTCTTAAAGACAGCTTGCTCATTGAATACAACGCAGACAATTATAGCTAAGGGTAGTCGTTTCCGCCAGGGGGCGCTGGGTGTAAAATTGCAGAGAAGAGTAATGAGTGCAAGATTTGGTCTGAATGGGCATAATAGTGAACGTTAGAATTTTATGGAGTATTGCCTTAGTCGAAAGCAAATGTAACATCGAGTGACAGAGTAAATGATAGGGCCTGACATTAATTTTTAGTCACAGAAGAGAAATGGTCTGTGTATTTGGGGCAAATTGCGATGTTCTTCATTGACTGGGCTTTAAAACACACGATTTACCAGCTCGGACAAAACTGGAGTCTGTGGATTTGTTTCGTTCATGCATGGGCCAAACGATGAGCGAACTGTGCGGATACTGGCTTCCTTATCAAGGGTTTGGGTTCGTGCACACATGCAGCACCTAAGTTTTAGAATATGGGGTTATTTTCTTTTGTGGAAATGTATGAATAGTGATGTTGGTGGAGGATTTCAAGCAGTTCGGTAGCAAAGTGGATTTGGGTACTTTGGAATTCCACGGTTTCTTCAAGAGCGAGTGTGTGTGCGTGTGTTTGGAGGGAAGTGTCGTTGATTCCATGCCTACATAGAATCTTCTCCCTTCATCTTTCAGTTGAGAAGGATGCCACTCTCAAGTCGAGTGCTAATATTCACGATGGCACTGACGCTTTACTTCGTGGACTCTGGCTCCGGTGAGACGCTATGTGGTGGAGAACTGGTAGACGCGCTGCAATTCGTATGCCAAGACAGAGGCTTCTATATCAGTACGTGCCCCCTCTTATTGTTTTGTGTGTGTGTGTCTACATGTGCGCGAATGTTGTGAATGGTCTGTGTTCGGTTAAATAACATTTTTAATTAAAAAATTGAGAGAGTACAGTATGTTTCCCCAAAGGCATCTTATTCTAAGCCTGTATAGCAACATTCAGTCTATGGATTGGGGGGTTGAGTCACAGTCACACTGAACATATTTAATTCTCTTTGTGTCGTTTGTGGGTCAAAGGCGCGGGGTTGTAAGGGAGCTGCGGGGGCGGGGTCTCTCAGTGCCAGCTTGTTTCTGACAGACACATTCAAGTTTGTTCATTGAAAATACTTGTGTAAAGATGTGCCGCTTTCTCTGATCCTCTGCACTCCCAGTATACGGCAGGGACCTCAGAGGCGCGCCGCTGAACCAGCTCCAATAACCGGTTTTGTTTACTCGCAAATTCCACGGGGTAAAGTAATCTTATAGTAGCTAAAGTGGGTGACATTTAAGTCGGGGCAGTTCCCAGCCTACTATTGTGCGAGAAATCAAATACGAGGAGGGAATACGAATGAAAGGGAAACGAGATGATAATCAGAAATAACAAATCGAACTGTCTGGAAATTAATATAGCTTGCTAATTAAAGTAAAAAAAATGCAGTGTACTATTTGTCGTTTAATGCAAATCATTTTTCTAGACATAAGATGTTCCTAAAAATATCGATACAAAGTCACCGCCGCATGACAATTACTTCTGAAAGATGTTAAATTATTCAATGAAAGGGCTCAATGAGGGATTTTGGCAGACTTGTATTCCAGAAACTGAGCCAACTGACCCTATTTGGTTAATGGGCATGCACGGACATGCCTTTCCTGTCCTCTCAATACGAATGACTGCAAACCATAACATTTTTACAACATTCTGCAAAATGTTCCCTCCTCCTCCGCCCAGCACTGTCGCTTTTCTACCCCTCCACTAGACGTTTCTCTGTCAGAGATCATCCTTTCCCTTATAAGCAGTGAGTCAGAGCAAGTTCAAAGAGTTTCTATTCTGATCGTTTACTCATCAAAATGAGCAGTGTGTCTTGTCCCCTGTCTGCTGTGTGTGTGTGTGTGTGTGTGTATGCGTGCATGTGTGTCTGTGTGTGCGTGTCTCAATCCCGATGATTACCTCATTGCTGTGAAGAGGTACACGCACTCATAAGTCCACTCATTCAGGGATGTGGTCAGCCGCATTCCCTCAGACTAGACTTGAGCCCAGTCTGGTGGGAGAGCTACAGGGTCTGCTCTGTGTTACTCGGCACTCAATTTATCCTCTAGCATAGCCAGATACAGTGGCGGCTCTTCTGACCTGGGCCTGAACCGCCACTTTCCATGGCGAATTAGGACAGAACAGCGGACGCTGTGGCTCTTCCAAACCACGGTGACTGACACTGGTCACGGTCAATCTGAACAAAAAAGATGACAAACTACAGATATTGTATAATATCATAGATTATGTCAAATTACAGATATTTTAGCATAGTCATATAAGTGATGCCCAGCAGATCAAAGTAACATGTAACTCCCATGGCAAGTTGGGGCTTAAGACCCTGGTCAGAAATCAGTTACATTGCTTTTTTGTGGCTAGAAAACAGAAAAGTTTAGATTTTGTTGCCTTTTTTAAAAAAAAATTATTATTCAACAACAAAGTCAAAGAACAGCTGACCGTAGTGCCTTCCATTACAAGGTTTCCTGCAAAATTAGTAGTATTATTAGTAGACCCCATCTAAACATTATTTTGGCTTTTGTTACTTCTTTCTAGGCAGACCGACCAGCAGGGCGAACAGCAGGCGGTCACAAAAAGGAATTGTGGAGGAATGTTGTTTCCAGAGCTGTGACCTGATGCTGCTAGAGCAGTATTGCGCCAAACCCGCCAAGTCAGAGAGAGACGTCTCAGCCAGCACGCTGCAGTCCATACCTGCCGTACCACCAATGAGCAAGGTACGTAATGCTAACTGGCCACAGCTTTGTTACTGCTTCTGGGCAATGTTCATGCTGCTAACTCGCGTTACTACCACTTAAAGGTTTATACCGCTAAACCTACCAAGCAGGGTTCATACTGCCAAATCTTTGTACCACCGCTGTGCAAGGTTGGTACACCTTAATGATGTTACTGCCACTGAACAACATTTGTACGTCTAACGTGTTACCGTCACTGAGCGAGGTTTGTATTGTTAATTCACATGAAAGCTATCAAGCAAGGTTCATGCCGCTACATCTTGGTACCATCACACAACCGAGGTTCGTACCCATAGCTCATGTCGCAGCCATTAAACAAGGCTTCCGATGCCTACTGGCTGCAGGTCATGGCTCCGTCAGGGCCTCTGAGGAAAGAGTGCACTGCCAAGTAACTGAAGATCATGTAACCATTGCAGAGGGTAAAGAATTCAAAATCTCCCACTGTCTGAACCCTGGGCCTCTAATTCGGCTAAACATTCCACAGCCAAACATTACCAGTGTCCTGGAAGTAAAATCGCCTTTAGCTGTAAGTGTGAAGGCATTTAGTTTTCTGGCATGAGGGGCACATCTCCTGATGGTTTGCTGGGTACATCTGTACCTGCGCCGCGAGACCGCTGTAAGTCACACCTTTACTCCCAAAACAGAACAAGGTGTGTGCAGCCAGCTTTCTGCAGGTGACACACGCGTATGCCAATGCCAGCGAGTGAGGCGAGTAACGTCATAATCGCTTATCACCGTGAGAACGCGCCAACCCCCAATGCCCCCACCCCCCCTTGCTTTGTTCTCGCTTGAAACCACGGGCGGCGGCCGTGGGATTAAAGATCTTAAAAAATAAGCTCTTTTTTTTTCTGGCGAATCGAGTCATGCTGAGCAAGGGAGTCTCTTGCTGAAATCTGCTGAGCGAGGGGAAAAAAATCATTTAGTTTCAGAGCCGGGTGGAATTATACAGAAAAGTTCAAGTGAAAGTCCGCTTGAGAGGAGAATACAAACTGTACCCACTGCTTAGGATTCCAGCGGGGGGACAAACACCTGACCCATAAATGTCAAAAGTGCTTGTAAAGTCATTAGTACATACCAGAGGTTTCCAACCCAGGGCTGGCGAGCTGTGTGGTCTTAATGTCCGTTATCACTGATATTTAATAAAAATTAAAGTTGAAGATTACATTACGTAACCTCAGCAACAGTGCTGGTCTTGCCGAGGCTGTGGTCCCAGCTATTCAGTTCATTGGTTTTTGGGTCCATTTTAAACAGAAAATGGGGAAACCACTAGTATTTGTATAATGCCTCAAAGCAAGCATCACATTCAGTTCCGCTAAGCATGGCATGGCAACCTCAGTGGCCGGGGCTCAGAACTGGCCCAAAACTGTCAGCCTGACTGCATTTGAATCCCTGGGTCTTTCAACCCAAATGTGACCACAGTCTGCATGCTGCAGCATTTTGAACGCCCAACTCCGTTTGAACCTGATTTTAATTAGTATAGTAGACGCACCCTAGTGTACCTGATTACCAAAACTCTTGAACTTTTGCTGCAGTGTATGCGTAAATCATTGCTCTTGGCTGCAAAGCTATGAAGTACTCATCACAAATCAAACCCAGACACGGAATGACTATATTTGGGCATCAGGTTAGGTTTAACCGGGCTTCGGTGAAAATTACAATTGCTTAGAAAGTCCATTGTGGGCACAGACATGTCTTTGAACGAGAAGGTGCACAATTTACCAAAGCAATGGGAAAGATGTTGTGGGAAAACTTATTGTTTTGGGGCGAGGAGGCAAACGTATTCCCTTTCGCTTTGAGGACAAGTCCAGACGCATCGCGGGCTAGCTTAGGCCCTGGTTAAACCGTAAACTTGCATTACAATTAGCCGGAGGGGGGTTGGTAACTTATTAGGTAGTACGAGACAGTGTATTAGTCATCGTGAGAGGAGGCAAGGTAGACACTTTAATAGGTGGCATGTTTGCATTAGCCATTCCAAGTGGGGCACTATGGCATTAGCCATTTCAATAATTGGTATGCTAGCGTTAGCCATTCCAAGGGGGACACATTAGCGTTTCCCGTTGAAATAGGTGGAACGTTAGCATTAATCATTCAAAGTAGGGCACATTACCATTTGTAATTGTAATAGATGGTAAACAGGAGTAAGCGATTTTAAGTGGGGCACGTTAGTGTTTGCCATTGTGATAGATGGCACGGTAGCATTTGCCATTGTACTAGGTGATATGTTAGTGTTAGCCACTGTAATCCTGAAGGACTCACTCATCCCCTCTCTCTCTTGTTCTTTTTTCCCCTCCATCCCCAGGACACCAGGAGGCACGTGTCCGTAAAGTATTCCAAATTGGAACTGTGGCAGCGAAAGGCTGCTCAGAGGCTGCGACGGGGCGTCCCAGGCATCTTGAGGGCGCGGAAGTTCCGGCGGCAGATGGAGAGGGCGAGGGCCCGAGAGCAGGCCCGGCTGCACCGGCCCCTCATCACGCTGCCCACCCACCGGCCCCCGGCGCTGGGGCCCACAGACACATATGCCTTCCGCAGCAAGTGAAGGGGGACCCTTTGCACAGACGAGGAAGGAGTCGTAAAAGAACACAACAAAAGACTAGGGGAATATAGCTTTGTTTCTGACGTCATTTCTGTGGCAGTCCTTCGCCGGCCCCGTAGGCACCCCCGTCCCACTACTGTGGCCACCTCGCCACGTCCTTCTCCATTCTCTCACATACACTCAAATGCCCGCTGTCTCCCGTTTGGAATCACCCGCCCCCTCCTCCTGTCAATGTGTTCCACACACAAATGCACACAAACGAGAGACGTTTCAGCCGAAAGCAGTACAGGTGCGTCCCACGCAGAGATGAAGAGGAGCAGAGGAGAGAGGACAAGAGCAAGAGTTATGGCTCAGCCATTGTCCGAAGGACATGCAATTGATGGCTTTTTTTGCTGCGGCAGGAAAGAAACAGGGCAGAAGACGGCCAGAATTGGCGGCTCCATCCCCTGGCAGTCGCCGACGACAAAGGAAATCTCTGTTCAATTCTTCTTTCTTACTAGATTGCACCTGTAATGACAACAGGGATTTCCACACTGTAAGGAATTATTTTGTTTTAATTCGATTCCTGATCCAGCACCTTTTTTTAATCACAAACACATAAAGCAGACAATAACGTCTGCAGATTGCACATCGCCACGGATTACGTCAAATTTCTGTTTTTTTTTTTTTTTTTGAGAAAAGAGAATAAAAGGCACTATTTTTGTATGAACAATGAACATGTAGCTCAACAAAAGATTGTTGTGGTGCTAGCTTTGGGAATGGACTCAAAGAAGAGGAATCTGAAAATAATGCACGATTTGTTTTCTTTTTTTCTTTGAATAATTATTAAAGCTTTCCGTTTTATGGAAAGTGTGACTTAAGAGAGAAATGTGGCTTGGTTCCGGTGGTTTGAAATGGGGATGCCACCGTGACAGACAGAAGAGAGGTGTTCCGGAATTCAGTGGCATTGCCAAAAGAGCAGCAGGTGAACAAGCCCCACCCACGCACAATCAGAACGTTGCCATGGCGCTAGGGAGGAGCTCAGCTTGGTGAAATCCAAAGGATATCGAGGGACCCCCTCCACTCGGAGAAGTCAACCCCCACCCACACCTGTGGTCCTCAGTCTGAGGAGGTCAAACCTTAGGAACGTAAAGCATGTGTGATCTTATTTTCTAGTTTTTAATAACTGTTTTTTTTTTTTAATAAACGTATACAATCCCATTGGACTCTGCTACCATGACATTCCTGTTTGCAAAATAGTCATTTTCTTTTTTTGTTATTGTTTTTATTGTGTTTAATGATATATTCTACGTTTCTTTTTTTTTAAAAAAGGCACAAATTTCAAGTCAAAGGGAAAAACAGCAATAATGTCAAAAACTAACATTTTATTTTTTATCAGTAGTATTCACATGCTTTTGCTTGAAGACAAATACTTGAATATGTATTATTAGTGTCGAGGGATGGCGTGTCAGTTCCTCCTAGTCCCAGCTGTGTCTTGCATAATGAGCCGCCAAGCTTTTTTTTTTTTTTTTTTAATTCAATTACAAATAATGGCACTGTATAAAGGCATTATTTATTTTGTTATAAAAATATATATGAAAAATTGGTCCAAATAATATACGTAGCACTGATTGCGCAACTGACGGATTCAATTTGTGTGTCCTCTTGGTTCTTCTTTATACCGGGATTGCTATTTGTACCAAAAATATATCCCGCTCTGCACCTCCTGTACCGCAGAGTAATGTCAAATCAATATTTAAACAGCTGCAGTAGCCCCGATTGCTTAGGCATGTAATGTCACAAAAATAGGCTCGCAATTGAAGTTACGCCCCTCGGCTCAGCCTTTGGTTCATTAGTTCAGGCGTTTCCATGCAAGCTGGAGAAAATCAGCCAACATTGGTGTCAGAACCCTACATCGGACACTAAAAATGCAAGCTGGCCATTCCCTTAGCTGTCGACGTCGTGCACCCCTGTGGTATTACTGCTGGCTTGCGAGCGCGTGTCTTCGGGGCTTGATGCTTGCAATCTGGGGTCAATGAGGTCACCCTGGGAGAAGCTAAAATCTGGCAATCCACATAATTACCCTCGCCAATAATTTGAACTTACATTGATTAGTTACCGTGATGTTGAGTGGGTTGGTAAACTGGTGATCACCTTCACAACGTAATTGGGCAGACCAGAACAGTGGGATTTCTAGTCGTTCGAGGAGTTGTTTCAGTGTTAATGAATCCCACTTACCCATCGTTTGACCGTATGTTTCCAATGAGGAGCGATCGTGCAGAATTTCCAAAGGTTGGGAGAATTCTGTGAAAGATGGAAGTTCATAGTAATGACACAGAACACCTGAGGTAATTTTAAATGCCACCTTCCTCTCTATTGTGAAAAACTGTAACCCTGCTCCCCCAAACAGAAATCAGCCAATCATTGTACTCGAGGCATTCAGCCAATCAGTATACTGGAAACATTCAGTAAATCAGTGTGCTGCCTCAAGACCATGTGCAAGCATCAGGCCTTGCTATGACAGGCATTTAAGACGTGAACCAGCTGATCTTCGGGTCTAATACAGTCTTTCCATCTTTTAACGCACGAACACTCACAAACATCCCATCTTTTTGTCATGTAATTTCAGTTGTGTCAATAAAAAGTGCAATTATGTCAATACTCATTCTTATTACTGGTTTTTTACTTTGTCCAGAGGATAAGGTTCCCCCCCCAGTGACTTTACATATGGCTAATCAATCAAATGGAGGGCTTCTGCATTTTATTAAAAAGAAAAAAAAAATCTCTCTGTAAGGACAACATGTCTTTCTGTATTGTAATGACAGAATGTTATAGATGTAAACCACTTCTGCTCAGTAAATATGAAAGGATTTCCACCTCACAACGGTTTCAGGCTTCTCTACAGCCTGTGTGTATGTCAGCAACTTAACTTCCGCACGCTAGAATGGCCGAAATGCACAATCCATGTACTTCATTTTTAATACCAATAAAAAAAAGTTTATCAAATTTCACTGTTCTCTCGGCCTCTCAATATACATTTGCCATGAATGTGTGTGTGTACGTATGCGTGACTGTGACTTTTTCATGTGCACAGTGCAGATGCTATTTGAGTGTGTTTCCAAAACATGCGTTCTCTCAAGGTGCAGTGAAGTGCTTTGCTCTTACGTGCCACTTTACATTATTTAAGGATTCTTAAGAAAAAATGTGAAACGGGGCCAAAGGGCCAACCCAACCGCTTTAAAACGTACTTCTGTGCCATATGACCCAGAGAGAGAGAGAGTGAGGGAGAGAGAGAGAATGAAAGAGTCCTAAATAATTAAACCATCAAAATATCTTCAATGTTCACAAAGACTGCCCACAGTTTGAAGAAGAGAACACATCCACCAATAGAGAACAAATATCCTCTCTGAAATGACTATGTTTGCTTTGCTCGGAAACATTTTGTACTGAAAATGCCCATGAAGAGGTAGAATTCCCAGGAATGGTTCCCCCCCAGCTTATCAGGGACGCGCGGCAGTGAAAGTGTACCAGATAGGCTTCTGACCCAGGTCAGGTGCAGACAGCCCGCAGTTCATCACCCTCCCGTACAACTGCAGACCTACACGCTGGAGTCCAGGCAGGAAATAAATCAATTATTGAATTCCAGATGTGGATCAGTTTCATCCTCTTATTATTTATATGATGAGCGGGACTTATTACAACATGAAACAAGGAAAAGAATGACTCAGGTTTCTATAGGCAAGAAAACATAAAATGCATGGTGCTATAAACCAGAGGTAATGGATGGGAGATTTTGGTCATGACAGGGTGCAGGTGGGGGGTGGGGGGGTTTGTTGCAATCACAGGCTGTGGGTTGGGGGGATGGGCAGTAATGGCAAGATGGGGAGGTTTGGAGATTTTTTGTAGTTTTGAAGTGGGATTGATGGAATGGCTAGGGTTGGGAGAGGGTGGGTAACGTTAGCACCACGTAATGCTAACACCCAGGAATCGTTGAGTTGGTTATTTTTGCGTTATGGATGCAGACAGCACTGCCCAGCAAGACGTGCATTACAGAGGCTCCATTAGCCAGCCACAGCAACCAGTAAACTCTCCCTCCCTCTCCTGCATTTTAATTCCTGCATATCAGCAGCATTTTTGCAGAAATGGTGGTTGACCAAATTGGACATCTTTATATTTTTTAGTCAAGGAAACAAGGCTGAGGTAAAATATGCAGCCAAAAATTGCAAACAGAGAAACCAAAGGAGGCAACTCCAGGGACACTCTCAGATATGTTGCAGAAAATAAATAAATAAATTAGTTAATAATTAAACCAACAAACAAATAAAGCGTGAATACAGATGCCCAGGGAGCAGAAGATCAAAAAGGCCACAGCTGTCTGCAATGAGCATTGGGGTCGCCTGTGACCTTTTCCCTAAACCCCGAAGTCAAACCCCCAACTGCAACAGAATTACACGCTGCACCACTGAGCTGCCCAGCTTTAATCAAGGAGGACAAAATTCCATTGGAAGGCACTTGTCCAATCACAAGGGCAAATGGGGGTTTCCTGGCCTTTGATTGGTTGTTGGTCTGGCCTAGCAGGGAGCAATGGATGAGCAGTAGAGAACAGACCTGCCAATTATTCAGGAAATTTTCCAACTAGTGGATCAGATTTGATATGTACTTGACTCTTACCCAAAATCGCCACCTGCTTGACAGACATCAGCATGGGATCACAAGATAAATTGACCAATCAGTGCATAAGCAGCTAGACAGAGGGTCTGACAGACCAATAAAAGAACATCTTTTATAGGTTGCTTCTGAGAGGCCTAACAATCCATATTAAAAAGAAGTTTCTTAGATAACATTTCTCAAAAGTCCAGCTACACTCCAACCTGCTGGCTATACTCAGCAACTCATGAAATATTTATGAAATTCCCCTCACCATACCATAATGTTTCAACTACAGGTCCCAATCCAGCCAGTTTTAGGAGCCAATATTCAAAAAGAGCAAACACAGCATTTTACGATTGCAAGGAGAGGAAGCTTGTTTAAATGGAGTAACACAATGTTGTTAAAGTAATTTATTAGAATAAAATTTAAATTGGCCAATCTTAAAGTTCCTTCCATCATAAGTTCTCTCGGCAAATTTCCAATGCATTTATGATCAGGGTTTCCCTTCTCCTGCCAAACATAAGGTATAACGTAGGCTCACTAGCTATTTGCTTTCTCCTTTACAAGTGAAAATACATTCTGTAATGTCTTATCCCTGAATTCCACAGCTAAAAGGTGCAATAAAAAAAGGAAATGGCTAACAAATGGGACAAAGTCCATATTTTGCCGACTAACACTCAGTTTTTGTTCGAACCCGGGTCTGAATATAGCCACTTGCATTTTATAAGCTCATAACAGCTTTTAAATTCACAATTGAAGGATTCAGTGCAATAACTACATAGATAAATTCCAATCTCATGTTTTATATATGAAAGAGGGGGGTGGAAAGATTACATACTTTAGTTAAATTTCAGAATTAATTCAGAAACAATATATCACGAGAAAAGCAGATTTCTGACCAGTACACAACATTGGTAGATGGTGAAAGTATATTCTGTTATAACATAATCTATGTTTCATACAGAGTTATTGCACTGGAGCCTTCTGTTGAGATAATGAACGTTACAATTTTATGTTGTGAACAAACAATGGAACTTCAGTCTGCTTACAGTAACCACTGACCTTTTATTAAGAATTTTAAAGGGGTCATATTCTGCTTTTTTCTGTTTCTCTTCCTTTCTTTAGCGTGTTATATAGTTGTTTGTGCATGTAAAACATCTGCAAATTAACAAACCCCAAAGTCGACTTCAAAGGGGGCCCATTTTCCGTGACAGAAAACACAATTTCTGAACTGTGGAAAATGCCATAATTGTAGTCCAGCCTTTTCTTCCATAACATGTCTACATCACGATGTAAAACATTTGCCTTCTGCCAAATAAGAGGCTAGTTTGGCATGCCTTCAAACAAAGGCAGGTAGAGCTCTGGCTGGGAAGAGTTTTGTTACTGAGCATCATCATGGCGAGATGACGTTGTTCGCTTCAGTGCAAAGGCAAATTCCCTTAGTAAAGACTTCAAAAGGAAGACAAAGAGGAGAATCAGTGGTTAAAATGACTTTTTACCATAATTCCTCAGCAGTGCAACCTCAACCTTTGATTGTGTTCCCTGCATTTTATGGAGGATTGCTCCCTGAACTGTGGCTGGCCAATCACAGCAGAGTGGGCTTTAAGGGAGGGGGTCTTTCGAAAGGAGAGCCAAATCAGCCCATTTCAGAATCAGTGAGCCTGAGATGCAGCATACAGCTAATACAGCTGTAAATAGGAGCTGTTTGACTATAAAAATATGCAAACGTTTGTCAATAGACCACAAAAATTAAAATATTAAACTAGAAAATGGGAATAATGCAAAAAATTCTTAAGCAGGAAGAAATGGACACATTAGAGATTAGGAATCTGGTGAGAGAATCCCCGGCTGAAAAATGCCAACTTTCCTTCCAGCTTAACCTCTAAAAGCTGTGGTGTTCTGCAAAGACGAAACTTACCATCAATGACCTCAGAGGCAGTTCTGGTTTAGGACTTAAATCAACTACATAAAAGTGAAAAAAACGTAGAAAAAAAAGGCACGCAACACGCCATGTGGCCAGTTTCTCAAAGAGCCCACAGAATATGCCAAAACTCCAGTTTCAGCATTCATGCACAGCGTCCATGTCTAACATGCAAATTTCAAAAGCGGCATTGGGCTTGTCCAAACACGTATAGGAAGCATCACGCTGGGATCTCAGTCTGGAATTATACGATCTGGCTGACATACAAAAAATTCACACTATTACGATTGGCCCTTGGCCTGAATAGATATTTTTTCTGCATTTAAATGACAAGGTAACGCATTTGTCAGTAAGAATCAAAGCATCTGATGAAATATGAAATATTGAATGCAATAAGGAAAAAAAAATTTTTCTTGAGAAATGTTTTTTGCAACTGGGGCACATGTGTTTCTCATACGACTTAACCTTTCGTAAGGACACACTCAATGAGAATCAGATGAGACATTTAATCACACTTGTACATGATATTGCTGTACAAATGTGAGTAAAAAGTAGATTATTACTCAAAATTATTCATTTTTAACACCACTTTCAATCCTATGAAACAATCAGTGGGCCTTCTAAACCACTGGATGGGTCTTAGTCTGTAGTCAGTCATTCACAGCCAGTGGGCTGGGTTTCAAAGGTAGTGGGTGGGTTTTACCAGTTAGTGGGCAGGATTTCAGTGGCAGTGGGACGGTCATATCAGCCTTTTCACAAAGTGGATAGGCTTCCTCAGATGCTGTCAATTCTAAACCAAGAGATCATCTCATTGAATCCAGATCATAAGCATAATCGTGTTAACTGCATAGTATTCATCAAGATAACAATCATAATTACGTAAAGAACGCCACTCAACTGCAGCAGACAAGATCTATACATATCCTCACAAAAGTACAACCACATATTTGGTTAATTGCATTAAGTTCAATTTCCTCAGCGGTTAAGCGCTTTGAAGTAATATGACCGCTATAATTAGGAAGGCCTCCTGTTTCATCAGGAGAGGACAACCGGAGTCCAACATTAAAAAAGCACAATCTGTGCGTTCAGAGCGAGGACTACAACAAACCCGTAGATTTGTGGAGCGTAATGGATTTCATTTTGAAAAATTATGCCATTCAAAAATAAATACCATTAAGGCTCTGAACTTTTTCATTCACAATTTTAAATGAATGAAAAGAACACAAAGAAAAACACAAAGCTGTAACAGGAGGCTAGGACAAACTGTACAGGTCAGAACATTCCTGCCAGAGGACAGCAACCCCATTTATTTCATGTGGGGGTAAGGGCATGGCAGAGCAGGTAGGGGCTAGGACAATTCCAAGTGTCCTGACTAACAGGGGCCCACAAAAATATTACAGCATGGCACCTTCCTGAAGTGGAGTGGCCCAATGTGAAATCTTTTAAAGGGGCACAGAACTCCTAGTCCACGCCCCCTTGGGCTGCAGGGGTTCAATGAGAAGACAGAGGTGAAGGAGAAAGAATGCTTTCTTGGGACCCAGTCATGCTCTCTGGAAATGACCTGTTTTGGCCGGCAGCAATTGAGGATAATCAACATGTAGTCTTACGTGACTTACATTTGGAAAGTGCAAGGGTGGCCTTTCCCTAATTTAACATAATATGCTACGCCCCTACCTCGGATGCCAGAGATAGCTTTCCCTCCTTCACCTAAAATCAAGTACTTCATACTTGACACGGAAACTACAAACTATGGACATTTAACTACATTACCCGTCAACCACCTGAAAGCAGACCGGTGTCGCAAATCAGAGAGGAAAGGAGTGACTGAACTCGTTAACCTGGAAAATGTTGTGCCAATGCACTATGGCCAGAGGTGCTGGCTGCAAGATCTGAAAGTTTTGTTCAACAGATGTGGGCTTCGATCATCTCCCCTGGAATTTAAGGAATTTAAAACCCAATGATCTACAGCGGTGAAGTGCTGACAGGCCAGGGAACTGGAGCAGTCTGCAGTCCTCAGCTGTTACAGATACGCCATTTGAATGGGGATAAACTGGGTTAGGCAAAGTAGGCCAAGGGTCTGGGCTCAATTCATCAACGGCACGTTGCTTTTTTTTTGCGTTTTAAGAGCAGCTGCCTTGTTGCCTTAACCTAAATCTCCCCAGACTTTGGCGTCACTTTAAAGAGCCTGCGCTGGGACTGCAGGAGAGGTTGGCCGCCGCTCAGAGCTGGAATCCACTGAAGGATACTTTCCATTTCCTCAGGGAAGTATTTACTTGCCTTTGCGGCCGTTGGCTTTTTCACAGGAGCCTAGGACCACAGGTCTAGGGGTGGGGGACAGGCCCGCAACCATGAAAAGAGCCTGGCAAGACTAATCCTTCGTGAAAAGCGTTAAACACCTTCTGAGGTCTCACTGAGTCCAAGGCAATTTCTCAAAGCGTCGGCTTCAGGTTAGGTGCTGCATTTCTAGGCTTCGACATCATCACTGTTGATCATCACCTGATATATGCTGCTTTCATCCTGCCTGATATCAGATGGAAGTGCAACAAGTTGATAATTCTGCCTGCTATCTGGCAAGATGAAGGCCGCATTTCTCAGCTGTGTTTGAAGGCGACTTCAAATTGGAACAATCTTTGATGACGTGGCAGCCTAAAAATGCAGCCAACCTCAGCTGCAGTCTACACTTTGAGAAATGGTCTTAGTCTCAACAGGTTAGAGCACATTAGGCAGGTGGTCAAAATGTTTTGGCTCGCCGGTATACGCAATGCCATGAAAATGGATTTCCCCCTTCCATATTTCCTATATCATTGCATATTAATTATACAAATGACTTCAAATCTTTTGTTCTTTACACAAAATATATTAGACAACAGGAACTAGAGGCCACACAAAATACATTCTATTAAAAACCCACACCACCACCAATTAAAAAAAAATAAATTGCCCCAAGAAGTTTACATGATAGGTGGCTGTATCACATTTAACAGCAATAAAAACAACCAAACAGCTTGGTTAATTTGATATCAGCCTCTCTCATCACTGCGGAGGAATTTTAGTCTTTTTTCTTTGCAGAGTTTCATTCAGATACAGTGGTAGAAAACTGTTTCAGGTCATAACAGAGCATCTCTGCAGGGTTTTACACTTGAACGACTCTATTTGATGGCTACCTCATCAAATTAATGGCAAATTTATTTGATCCTGTGGCACCATGCCTCCTGACCATTGCTTTACTTGCAGTTAGGGGTTTAGAGCATATTGGATCCATGACTTTTTCTTCACTGATTTTACGATATGGAGAGTGAGGCATAATATTCTCCCATTAGTTGATGCAATGATGGAAACAGTCCTGCAAGCTCGTCCGTCACAAACTTGGCACCAACTGGCCAGACTCCAGGCTCAACACAAGCAAAACAGAACTACTCTGGCAGCAGCTCAACTCTGCATGAGGTGATGAATATAACTCAGTGTGAAAAAATACAGAATGACTCTGCCTTTTAATTCAAATCATCTATACTTTTTGCTCATGCATTTGTTGGGAGGTGAGCTCCCTGAAAATGTTTTTGTTGACATCTGACATCTGTCAAAGAAGGTAAAGAAAGCAACTCCAGTTTATTATTTCACAAGGTATAAGTGAATGGAGAGTGTTAATTGCTATGCCTCCTCCAGACAAACTTCATACGCCCTAAAAGTTGATTTTTGGTCCCCGCATACAGCTGACCTCATGTGACCTTAACCTTTGACCCGGCGACCTCCAAAACCTAATCAGTGCAGCTGTCCTCTGAGGGAAGTATACGTCTGATTTGGTCAGAAATCATCCCCTCACTCAGAAGATATTGCACACACTAGATGTGCGGACAGACAGACGGAGTGACGAGACGGACCGACGACCCAGAAACAATAAGCCTCATGCGAGGCAGAGGCATAATAAAAAAAAAATATCTTAAAACCGATAATTTCTTGCTAAAAAAAAACAAAAAATGGATCATCTGGGCGAGAACACAACTACAAAAAAGTTTGATAAGAAAGGGTTGTTTGTGCAAGGATAAACCCCAAGGAACAGCAGCCCCTTCAGCAACTGTGGGTGCCACAGAACACACCCTTTAAACCAATGCGGGGAGAGGGGAAGCATTGGGATCAAAACAGCCAAATAAGGCCCACGAGCGAGGGACGGGAGATAAATTTAGTCCCGTTTCCTGTCTTTATCGTCTCGACTTGAGATGTTGCAATCGGAAACTCGACATTTCACCCGGAGTGCCCAAAGACGCGAACAGTGTGTCAGCGCGTCTAGCCATACATTATTTTTAGTGTCTCACAAATAAAAAAAAAACACAAAGAACACGGAGGGAAAGTGCACGGGCCATAAAGTTTCAGCCAGCTTGTAATCAGCGTCGCTGAGTAACACGTTCCCGGTTCAAAGCACGGGGTTGACCCATGAGCCCAGGCTATATTTAGGGCCCTTTCTCTCTCAGACCTCTAATCTTTGACACAAATTGGCAAGTTATAGCCAGGAAATATTCCCCTCCTTGCAACTCTTGAATGTGCTGGTTTTATCGCGGCTGGGCCACAATGGAACAGGCTGCCACCGCGCGTCTGGTTCTCTTTGGCAGCTAACAGAGCTGTGGCGCACAAGCCTTATTTACACCATCTCTCAATGCCACTGCGCTCTGACCAGTTCTGACGTAGCCACAGAACTACGCAGTATGGTTGCTGTATAATAGCGCAAATTTAACTATGCTATTGTTTGAACTTAATACGTCACTGTGTTACGGGAGAACTATGACCATGTTGCTATAACAAAACAACTGTGTTCCAGTTCAACTGTCCGGCTATATGACTTCGTGATTTCAACTGAGTGACTGGGTTACTGAGCGACTACACGTGGCGGAATTATAGACCGACTGTGTGCGACTTTCTAACGGACGGCATCACCTGGCAACTGTGTAATTTTGGAACCATGCTAACCGTGCGACGGTGTTGCCTATTGAAATATGACAGTAACCAGCAGTGTCACTATGGGGCACAGTCTCATCTGTTAACGGCGTGATCTGATGCACTTTAAGCCCGCTCACAGCGCCAACAAATGCTGCAGCAGCACAAATGTTTCTCAGGGCTGTGGAAATATAGCATTGCATAAATGGTAAGAGAGCTGACAGCTGACAGGGTGAGAGAGGAGTGCGTGTGTAATCTCCCTGCTTCACCATATGCAGAGTCACAGCCTCTATCAAAAATATGCTTCGAACGCCAAGGCCCAGACCTGCCCTAAACTCAATTCACTTTGTCCTCAAGTCTCAGTTTGGGAATTCAAGCTCTGAGCAGACATAATATGTTTTCTCTTAGCCATTCAGAAATTACTAAAGAAAAAGAAACATTGTGTATTTGGTTGGTTTCTTGCACAACATGTTTTGGCAGTCGCTGAGTTTAATGTCCATTGAGAAGGAAAAGTTGGACGCTGTGAATGAGCAGAAATCTTTCTCAATCTAATCCCACTGTTGAAGGTTACGGCTGATGTGCATTTCCATGAGATTCAACATTTGGCGTAATTTAGCGAAACTGAAAAATTCCATCTCAACAGTAAAGCACCACCGTGAGCTCTGTACTTACCACGGATCATATCTCTAGATTTCAGGGGTTAGATCTCTTTTTTATTTCGCCAACAGGTAATTACAATTAAATGATAAAACGGCCCTTTGCAGAACAGATGAGGCTTCTTAATTATAGGGCGTGGGGAAGCAACATTACGATGCTTTTTTTTTTAAGAAATGATGAAGCAGATCTTGGGACTTCTCTTTAAAGAGTTATAATGTCGATTCTGATCCCCCCTTCAAATTCAAAATGGAGCATTTTCTTTATACAGCTGTGGGAGACTTATAGCAAACAATTAGACTCAACCATTTAATAATAATGTACCAGGAGAAAAATACAGGTTGTTTACAAGTGCTACCTCTTCTGGTGCCATGCGCTTCAGAGTTCTGGCAAAAATGGAAAAAAAGATGTAGTATTCACTGACATGTTACAGCCAAGCCTGAGAATGGGTAACTGGTGAACAAAATGACTGATAAATGTTCCTTCTTAAAGGAACAGAACCTTGCAAGGAGAGGGCTATAGTTTGGCGTTTACACGAATGCAAAGACAGTCAGACACACACACATACACACACAGTCATGGGCACTCAAAATCATGAGCAGAAAGGCATGTATATACAGGTGTGCACACACACCTACACACACACACACACACGCACACACACACACACACACAGTCATGCACATTAACACACATAAGTAGAAAGGTATGTACAAACATATGCACACACCCACATACAAACACTCAGGGCAAACAAAAGATCTCACAGTACTTTTCCCTCAGGGAGTACAAATTGTCCCGACTTGAGGCCCATATAAACTCGGAGTTGATTTAACGAGAGAAATTATGCTGTGCAGGCAGTGAAATGTTGAAGACGTGTCTTCCCCTCTGATTCCACAGCACCGGGGGGAAGAATACTGACACCCGAGTGGCCGAAGCCTCAGCACTTAGCGCCACCAATCCACTGCACAGGAAGCTCTTAGCATACGGATGGTTTGCGCACACTAGTTAAAGCACCAGCACTCCGATCGGTGACCCTAACTGAGACCAGGAACCAATCACAGTGCGTCTCAAGAGAACATAGAGTACCATGTCTACCAAAGACTCCATAGTGTTTTGAGAGCAATTGCGCCTAACAGTTATGCGCAAAGTCTGGGAAAGTAATGTGCAAAATGTGTATATAAATACAAAATTTCTTTTCCTTTGTCTTTCTCATCATTATTCTTATAGTAATGACGCTTATTATTCTTATAAATACCTTCTTAAATCACACTGGAAGAACATTTAACTGCGAAGTCAGGATCAAATTCTGTAAATACTTTAGATGTATGTACCCTTGCAACAAAAAAGCACAATAGATAAAAAAATATGATAAAAAATCTTAGTAGGTTCAATGAACTGTATAGGGTTATGGAGTTCTCGCTTGCTCACTCTCAGTCCCCCCCCCCGTCAGGTTTTCCTCTCGCTCACGGAAATGGAAGTGAGGAGTAATCAGTTTAGGTTTTGAACACTTTAATTGAGGTAAAACTGAAAATGGAATACGCACAGACAGGCAAACCTGAAAAATATTATTCAAATGAATCAGCATCTGTTCCTTGACCGTAGAATCTCTAAATATTTAAATTTCTCACCAAACTTCGTCATTGCAATAAAAGTGTAAAAATTATTGGTGCTTATTGTGCAATTGTTTTGGAAAACGGGATTTCCTCAGGCTCGTGCGTGCGTAAGATGCGCAAATGGTAAATAAAACGACGAGCACTGTAAAACGGCAAATGACGCATTAAGCACAAATTAAATGAAAATAAATTTCATTTATCAAAATAGCAAAAATAATCATATCTGTGCTTTGACCGCTGACTTTTGGACAAATTGCAATGATACAGTTGTGGTGTTACATCAGTGATCAAACCACCCGACCTTTTGAAGGATGCATCCAGAGTTTCTCCAGTAAACAGTAAATGACAGTGCCTCCACAACTCATTCAGGAGAGCACAACTTAATACTGCACGGGACAGAACTACACCAATATTTACATTTCCCGAGTAAATTATTTGACTGTGAAAACCACAAAGTTTTGGCAAACTCTGTAATTATGCGAAAACTTTAATATTGCCTGCTATGACTCTGATCTCAATAGGAAAGGAGAGGTGCGTGCATATTTGTATATTGCTGCAGTATAAGGGCAAAAGAATTTAAAAAAAAAAAACAAGTTTTTGTCAGTAGGCCTAAACATCACACGTCAACTTGACTGCTGTCACCTGCGTGCAGTGCGAGTGTAGCTCTGATTCCAGCCTGTAGTCCACACCAGATGAATGAAAAGACTCAATCAGACATAATATTCTTTCAAAATTACTTTTCGTGACTAAGGCTCTTTGATTAGATGCCCAACGTTGGTGCCAGAACTGGAATTTGTGGGGGCACAGACACATGCCTTTTCAACAACAATTAGTCCTGGTTAGTCGTAAATCATTTTCCTCATAGATACGTTTTCCAATTATAGTAATAATCCATTGGCAATTGAGGACACAGCTTGTCTCCCCATGCGATCTAACAGCGATGAAATAATGGGCTAAAATCAATACAAAAAATAATATACTAGTAAAAAGGCTGGTTATCAAAGACAAACTGCTCTGGAACTTCTGCGCTACTTCATCGGCACATCACGTGATCAAACCTGCGCTTTATGAGCATTTATATTGTTGAAATTAAATAAAAGAGCATTTTAAACTTTGTGCAATTTTCAATAATGCTGATTTAAATGTACCAAAGTGTGCATCCAAATGAATGACACGCTGTGTTGGGGTAGTTACTCTGAAAAAAGTAATGCGTTACCCATTACTAGTCACTTTTTTTAAGTAATCCCTTACTTTACTTAATTACTCACTGCTGAGAGTAAATAGCTACACTACAAGTTACATTACTTTTGGATGACTCAGCACCATCATCTGAATTTCGCAATAAGTTAATTAATTAACCATATCATGTAATATATCATATATCATCATATCATATAAGGCTGTAGTACTGACATAAACAAGCATGAAAAAAGACATCTGAATTGTTTCTCAGCCCCCAATCTCAATTGCCAATATACTCAAAAGGAAGAAGAAAAAGATGTTCCTCTGGTCTCCCGTCCTGCAGATAGTAGAAGAATTCAAAGTGACGCAAGTAACTAGATAATTTATTTGTTAATAACTGTAATGCGATTTTTAATATTACCAAACTAATGCGTTACATTACTGCATTACTGATAAATTGTCATGGATTTCGGGCGGGCGCTGGGACCATGTTCCCAAAGAGGTTAGAGGGACCCAAACGCACAAGCTGAGTAAAAACACAAAAATTTTCAATTAAAATTATAAAGATTAAAATAGTCCCAGAGGGAAGCAGCAGCAAGACAAACCATAGCAGGGCTCAGGAGACAAACAGTATACTGCTTCACCAAAACAGGTGCAGCCCTCTCTTAAATACTAAACATTCACCTCCACCTTAACAAGCAATAGGTGTGGCTCGTTAAGGTGGAGGCAAAGAATGCAGCAGGGGGAAGAGCTTGCAGGCCAACATCATGACATAAATGCAATCTGATTACAGTAATTAATTACTTTGTAATGCATTACCCCCAACACTGATGATACGTCGCCTTACTTTAATGGGGAGAACTACCAACGCCTGATACTGTGGAGTGTTTTCAGGGTGAATGTATTGTTACTTTAGAAAATGATCGCGCACAAGTGAGGACTAATAATTGTATTAAGGGATGTGTCTGTGCCCCTCCAGATTCCAGTTCTGGTAACAACACTGACCTAAGGAGAGACAAGGTAATTCTAAATCTCTAGAAAAACCCCCAACCCCGTTTTGTTCGACTATATGCATGTGCTTTCAGGGAGGTCATAGCAGAACTAGGGCCGGAACAACATGCAATTTCTTTCTGTTACAAACAGCAACAACAAGAAACTGTTTTGAGAGCCAGAGAGTCTGCAGCTCTCTGATCCCATCGGATCCTATCGCACCACACTCTGGAGAAAGGGTTTAGAAACACAGCTAAAACCAACACTTACAGACAAGGACAGCAACAACAGTGGCAGTGACTCCGGTTCAGTGCACGCAAAGCCATTTTCAAAGCACAGTGCCACAAACACGCACAGTAAAAAGACACTGGATGGTAGAAAGAGGGTTAGAGTAGGGGTGTCCAATCTTGTCCGCAAAGGGCCAGTGTAGGTGCAGGTTTTAGCTTGACCAGGTTTTAGCCCGACACTAGGATGCCTGAGATATGTAAAATATGCAGGGTAGGGGTATTCCAAGAGCAGGGTTGGGATACCCCGGGAGGTGAAAATGAGCGTGGGAATTATTGGGTTAACTGAAAGCTGAATGGGCCTGATTGTTGGTGAAACTGGGCACAGGTGGAGTGCAGTGTGATGAGAAATGGTGTCAGCTGCGCCTTTTTTTTTTAACAGATTCAAAAGCTCTCGATCAAGGACACTGACATGTTGAAGGATAAGAAGTGTTGTGAGAGCACTTTCAACCACCACCAATAGATCTTGCACTGTAACCACATGCCCGTCACCAACCTAATTAAGTAACAATACTGATAGCACTGGAGTTGGCTAAAAAGAAGCTTTCAGCTACAAATTTCTAGGATGGAATAGTTTTGTGTGATAATACCTCTGTACACCTTACACAGTAATTGTTATTTGTTTGTTTGTTTTTTTCAAACCTGATATCACAAATTAGCCATAATTTGAAAATTAAAAAAATAAACAAAGAGACGTTTTGGGAACAGGTAGAACCATGGATCCGCGTCCAGCAGTTGAACAGGGACAGAATGTTATGGGCGTACCTAGGATCTGATCCGTGACTGCTGACGTCTGATGTGTAATGTTCTAGGATAATTGAGTGCGTGTGTGTGAGTGTATGTGAGATGGGTGGGAGGGAAGTACCTGGGAAGTTGGGGGAGGGGTTTAAAAGCAATATAGGTGGATAAACTACGCCCACGTGGGTGACACACGCCCTCCCCCACTAGCGCATGGGTCGCACGCGAGAAACCTGAGTCATCTCACCAATCCGAAACGAATTTGGGTATTTAATCACGTTAGCGGTCACGGTAACACTCAACGTGACGTCCGAACTGTTGTGATACCCAGTCTCTCGCATGCCGGCAAGAATAATCTGTGTCCTTCTTCCTGTTAGCGCTGGCCAATCACAGTCACGGCAAAACACCACATCAAAGCAAGAGCCAGCCAATCAAATGGCTTGTGAGCTGCAAAGTCCCAGGTGTGTATACAAGACCAGTATTGCCACGGTCAGGTTACAATGAGCATAATAAGAGCAGGCACAGTACAATGTGTGGGACTCGAGATGAGTGTACCTTCTGAAGCATGTCCCCAGTTCCATGAACCAGATAGTGGAATTGGCAAACCCTGCCACGGTCCCTTTGTTAAAAAAGATCAAGAGCTCCAGGAAGAAAGCAATGAAAACAGCTCTCCTTTGCTCACATGTCCAGCAGTGTTCTTTCCTTTGTTGATCTAACCCATTACAGGATTACGGTGCCCACGCACATTAGCTCCCAAAAAAAGGCCTTTATTTTTGGAGGGGTTTACAGTGGGGGGAGGGTGGAGAGGGGTATCAGTCACAGTTGTTGTAAAAATCCACTCAAAATCCATAATCCACTTGTACTCCACCCCATCCCCACCCACCTGTTTAGCTTCAAAATCGAGGACACCAGCAGCTGCTAGCCTGAAGTGAAAGCCTCTAAACTGGAGAAACACACCGCTAAGGGCAGGAGGGGTAGGGCAGGAACAGAGCCCAAGCAAAGACAGGCTCCCGCAAAAACAGGAAGCTGAACATTAACCTCCCAATTTTACATCATGTGGGGTAAGATTTTATTATTGCTAGAGGGAAAGAGAAGTGCTCACATTTGATCGCAGTGGCTCACACTCACGCAAGTGTATGTGGCTTATCTGGCTTATGAAGCTTTGAAGCATTGAAGCGTATGAATAGACGCTTGTCCACTTTTTTTGTCTCCCACCACTCGAAGGCTTGGTCAGGGGACAATTCATTTAGGCCATGTCAGAACATGCTTCCGTCCATTCAAAACCATTATTCTGATACTTTATTAAACAGCTTAACCATTTTACTTTATGACCTTTTCCAAAGCTTCATGTCTGATACCATTTTTGTGACCTCTGACCTTTGATCGATGACCTCCATCACTGTTTTTCGTTTCCACTGTTGACAGTGGTCTTTTGAAATTGCTTTTGTAGTTTGGTATTCTCTGATTGTGCCTTTTGAATGTTTTGTTGACCTGTGACCTTTGAACTTTTCCCTCTGTAACCTTGACCTTTTTCTTTCACCTCAGAAAAATGATCCAATCTTTTAATTTTGCTCATAAGAACCTCCAAAGTTTAGGTCAAGAAAACCAGTGCAAGAATTAAGATTGAACAACAACCTCAGCAGGACATTTTATGTGACCTTTGACTTGTGACATTGATCTCAGTTCTGTTTGAAGGGAATATCCCCCAAATTACTTGCATTGGCCTTTCAAGATTGCTTTTCAGTCCCCCGCCACCTGAAGGGCATGTTGGGGACTGTTGATTTAGGCCATGTCCTTTGGTCTGTCCATCTGCCCAACAGTCCATCTGTCCAGCGTTGTGCGCATGCGTCCTTTGACGGGGGACATTTCTAGTCTCTGACTGACTTTTGTTGGAAATTATGGATAGACTGCTCTCCTTTAGTGTTCATACTCTATTCAGACAAGGGGAAAGCAGAGAGGGTAAAATACCGAGATGGAGGTCATAGCTCAGGAGCAGTAAAGCAGGAACAGAGGTCAAGCAAACACAGGCTCCCACACAAACGGGAGGCTGAACATTATAATCGATCCTGCGACACATTGGGCGTCCACTGAATGACATCACACATTTTGCCCCCTCTTCATTTCCCATGCACTGACCAGGGCCCATACCACTGCCCTTCATCACAACCATTACCAGAGCTTTTCTGATAGAACAGCATCATTAATACTTTCCTCAAGGACTCACTATCACCATAAACAACTGATATTCCACTTTGGCTGTTTCTGCATCACCTCTCATGGGCATTAGTGACCTGTTCAGCGTTGAATCAGAGGGAGGGGCGCATTATCACACTAAAGCTGATTGTCCTCTCTCGTAATGCAGACACCCCCGCTACCCCCCCACAGGTAAACAAGCATTATCTCCAATGAGGCAGACAGACGGAGAGCGCACAAAAGTCGGCAAACATGTAATTTCTGACTGGAATGAGCATTTACCGCACCCGTGCCTGAGTGAGCCGTGTAATTACCACACAGGAGGGTTGGGGGGGGGTGTGGGGGGGGGGGGGGGACTGCTGCCGTTCCGGGTTTGAGGCCCGGGGAAAGAAGCAATGGACCAGACTGTTGCCAAAGTCTGCCAGAGGAGGTTGACAGATGGCTTTCAGGGAGTACTTTGGTTATACAGAGTGCAGAGACACGTTTTCTTTGCTTTTGGAACGCCGTACACCAGCTCATTTGAATTTGAAAACAATAGAAGGTAAAAGTACAGGTGGTCAGCTGTAATTTGTGTTTACATCCATAAGATGTGGAGCTCGCCAGGACTTTTGGAACACTGTCAGCATCCAAATGCTTGCAGACTGCACTGCACAAACATCACTGCTCTTTGGCAGATGGTCATATGAAGAGCAGAATTGTTTCTGCATTGTTTTTGGATATGGTATCTATTTACCCTCATAGAATTTAGGCTGAGTGCCCTCCTCTATTGTATTGGTTTGGCAATCACACCAACCACACTTTGGGTGAAAGCCCAGTTTCCAGCCCAGTATACTACAGTGCTGCTGGCCGAAGACTAGATCCACCCCGATGTTTGGGTTCAACTGACAAGATCTCCTGGTTTGTGATTTGACCACAGCGATTCTACTGTTGTCTGACGGCACGTCAGGTTCGTTTAAAGAACAAAATGAAGCTATGAGACTGAGGCACATTCCTGAACAGGTGCCTTTGAAAAGATGAATAAATATCGGGGTGTCTTCATGCAACGCTCATCATAACTGCAGCCTCCCTGGGTAGTTCGGAAGAGCGCATACCAGTGAGCTCTCATCTCATAAACACCTGACATCAGGCTCTCGTTCACGCACCACACATGGCGTTTTCTGAGCTCTTCACAGTCCAACTACCTTGCTGTTTTCTCTAAAGATGGCAAAGTCCTGCAGCAACTGGAGATGAAAAATATAAATATGGTAAACATTGATTTAACCAGAAAGCCAGAGTTATGTGGGGCTCCCCTTATCACGATCCTTGAGGGCCAAGAGCTACTGGATTTCCACCCCCCCTTTAACTGAGAGTTGATCAACTAATTAAACTCTGGCAGAAGAGTGAAAATACTTGTTCACCTAATTGCCTGGAAGGAGAAAAAACAGGGCTGGATTTGGATTTGAGGGCCAGGCTTGCGGAGCCCTCCTACACAGTAGTCACCATCAGGATCTATGAAAACAGATTGCCTAATCAGCATCCATCCATCACAGCTCCACATATATACAAGTAAAACACTTCATTACCTCAACCTTTTCATTCTGAAACACACTTGTTGGAATCTAATCAAAATACATCAGTCAAGTCAGCTTACAATTAGCACACCATTTCTCTACAGCAAAAAATGCAGTTAGGCAAATTCTGCGATTGCTAAAGCGAACCCACCAAGTTAATTTTAGGAAATGAAAGTGCAACGATTGAGTTTGCTTGCAATTCATTCTTCACAGAAGAAATGCAGTTTGAATGTCAGCCAAAGAGGCCATTATGTAAATCCTGTTTGTGAAAGCCATGACCCTGACAGTGCAGTGAGGCATCCGAGATCTAAGGATTAGTCAGAGTTCAAATGACAACAAAACACTTCCACTCAGTGCTCCAGTCTGCAGAGTAAAGTGATGAGCAGTTAGCATACAACCCAACAGAACAGCTGACATGTACAGTTGGCAATTCTATAGAAGCGCTCACTCACAATCACCACAACCTCCACATTTTGCTTTAACATGAAATGAATGTCCATATTTGAAAGTTTTACAGTTTTGCAGAGCAGGAATAGTAAGACTCATTCTTCTATTCCGCAGTACTGTGAGACAGTACCAGGGAAATTATCAGAACCCTCCAAATAATATAATGGCCTTCCAGAACAAAGAAAAAATAATACGCAATTAGGTGATTAGGTGATTAGGTGATCTATCACAGATACATAATTGGGTCCATATATATTTGGAAATTGACAACAGTATTTTTATTTCTGGTGGCAATCATAGAATATTGGAGTTGAAATTAAATAATTAATAAGTTCGAAGTGAGGACATTCTGCTTCCGCCTGAGGGTTAACACATCAGAAAATGGGTGGCTGGTGTAGGAATTACAACATTTTTAAGAGGTCCTCCCTTTTTAGGGACCAAAAGTATTTGGATAGTTGGATGTTCAACCGCCAGTTGTGTTTTATTCCCCAATAAATTCATTTAAAAGGAAATAAATGAACGGTCAACCGTTAATTTCAAGACTTACATGTTCATTTGGAAGCTATTGATGTTAACGCTCAAAATGAAATCCAAAGAGCTGTCAGTGCCAATACGACAAGTAATTATTCGGTTGAAAAATCAAAATAAATGCACTAGAGAAAAATAAATGGCATAAGATATGATTAACCAAACTTTTTGTATATTGTTGAAAAGACAGAAAGCCACGCTGAATTCAGGAATACAAAAAGGGCAGGAAGACCACAGATAATAATTGCAGTAGATGACAGAGGAATTCCTTCCCTGATCCAGAAAAACCCCTTAACAACAGCTGGCCAGATCGAGAACATTATGTAGGAGGTAAACATATCAGAGCAAAAGACAGCAATCAAGAAAAGACTTCATCAGAGTAAATACAGAGGGCTGATTATGACACGTAAAATGTATTGGTGAGGCTGCAGAACTGGAAACTTGTCAAAAAATCTAAACATGCCAGTATTTGTTGTTCTGAAAGAACATCCTATAGACAAATCAGACAAATGAGGATATGAAGAAGGAAGTGTGAATGATCTGAAGCATTCCACCCCTTCTGTGAAAAGTGGTTATGTATGGGTATGAATGGCTGCAAGTTGAGTTGGTTCCCTTCAATCTACTGATGATGAAACTGTTGATGAAAGTTATTGGATAAATTCTGGACTGTGGCTATATTAGGCCTGTATGCTTATATTCAGCCAAATGCATGAAAACCAATTGGACAGTGCAGATGTACGTTGACTTGGTAGTATGCAGCAAAAACAATCCAAGATTTTTTAAGGTCAAGAAGTGGAATATTTTACCACAGACAAGTCAATCATATGACCTCAATCCAATTGAGCATGCATTTCACTTACTGAAGGCAAAACACCCAAACAGCAAGACAAGAACTGAAAACAGCCGCAATGAAGGCCGGGCAGAGCATCTTTAGGAAAGACAACGATTGTCTGTTAATGTTTATGGGTTCCAGACTTCAGACAGTAATTGAATGCAGAGAGTTTGCCACCAAGTATTAAATATGACATTAAATATCGATAATGTCATTTACTCAGATTACTTGTGAGCCCCAAAAGATGAAGGGGCTGTGCATAAAATAGGTGTAATTCATTCATGGTTCAGACAATAGTTTTGAAAAACTCCTAAATTGAAATTTAAAGTCTGCACTTCAGGCCTATCTTAATTGTTCTTTTGAAATCCATTGCGGTGGTGCGCAAAACTAATACAATAAAAAATATTCTCTCAATGCATATGCATCCCATCTGAAATTCAGAAAGTTAAGTCTAAGGCCTGGAATCCATCCATTTTTTCCCTTCAGTTTGACAAACAAATAACTCCAAGGGTAATTTTCTTCACAAACATGATTCGGCAAGTTGATCTCGTGCCAGCGTTACCATGAGAAATGTTGATCGAGTAGATAGGAAACTTGGATCTGAAGCTGAGCCGATATGTAAGAACAGAGTTGATTAACTCCATTCGTGAGCTCCAAAGTCAAAGCCACAGCAGCATTTCCTGACCCTAGAGTTGAATTTGTAGCCCCGGGGCAAGGAGCACATTAGCGCCTACAGAGAAAAGGCTATTGGCCAGAGCTAAAACCCAGTCTGGAGCAGGCTGGACGCTGATCAAACATCAAGCACACCCTGATCAGGAGGGCATATCGCAAAATAGGACTGCCGAATTATGAAAGTTCAGCATCAAACCCGGGACAGCCACTTTATTTTAGTTCATGTTCCAGTTCAGGACGGGTTCCAGCAAAATTATACAGCTAAATCTTTAATCCTGCATAGATATTTCCACCCTATACAGAACCTCCTTCAACCAGAAACAGCAGCAGGGACAGGGACGAGAGGGTTATGCAGTGTTTTTACTAACAACAAAACAGAGCCCTGCCCTCACCGCTATACTCATGCTCTTCTTGACCTATACATTCCACAGACACTGCAGGCTCGCTGGTAGCTCCAGCACAACGTACACGGGGATAATTCCTGGTTGGGGGTGTCGTCACGGCCTGCAGCCGCTGTGGGTAATTATGGAAAGCCTGGGAAATGAAGGAGCATGGCCGGTGAAAAACAAAAGTATTATCGAAGGAATGAGGAGGACTCTGCCCTCTGCATTATTAATAGCGTGTGGTGCTAACGGTGACGTGCGCGTTCCGAAGCACAGGTGGCATGCGAAACCGAAGAGAATGGACGAGTACCACTGCGGCCATTACGCATCTCTCCCTCTCTCTCTCTCTTTCCCTCAATTGCTCTCTCTCTCTCTCTCTCTCTCCCTTGTGCTCCCTCTTAGTTGCAAACAACCATGACAGAATGTCAACCACTGTTTTTTCTTTCAGGAAATATCTTGACGTGCGTAACGTTGTTGTTTTCCTTGAACAGGAAAGTTGAAGGGCAGTGAATTACTTGTGTGAATGATCAGAGATTAATCAGTGTAATCTGGTCAGCCTCAGATATTCTGTGTTGGATCAAAAGTTGGGGGTTAACTTCAGGCAGAAAGTACAAAAAAACAAATTAATTTTCAACAAAGTATTTCTCTCCTAATTATCCCCCTGTATAATGAATACACAGGAACATTTTCCTGGTCATGACTCACAAGTTTATGAATTCAGGCATTAACTTGTTGCACTGAAGTAGTTGACTATTCTGCAAAAAAAAAAAAAAAATCCTCAAATCAGTACTTTTCTGTGAAAATAAGTTCAGTTTTCAGATGAACGAATCGCACAAAAACATAC
Organism: Gymnothorax reevesii; assembly: GCA_029721435.1. NCBI lineage: Eukaryota > Metazoa > Chordata > Actinopteri > Anguilliformes > Muraenidae > Gymnothorax > Gymnothorax reevesii. The sequence goes on from CM056588.1 coordinate 41,660,725, forward strand.
TCAAATTTTAGTACTTTGTTCAAATGTATAGTCAGGACACATAAAGGGAGAAGACCCTTCTTCAAAATGCACTGCATGAAAATGAAGTCAAAGGTCAAAAGTGTTTTACAAGTTTCATTTCATCATAACCGATGTACTGACCTTAGAAACAGACCAATTCCTGGCACTGGAGGGTCAGTTGTGTACATTTCTTCATAATTTCCTCAGAAATTGGATAAAGAGGAACAGATTGCAAAATAATTCTTGTACATTCTTGCAGGGACAGACATCTCGAATAGCTGACAATGCCTGCGAAAAATGCTAAAAGAATAAATGATTTTTGCTGCCATTCCAAACACTCAGTCCTCGTCCACACGGAGATGTAGATTTGTCAAAAAACATTTTTTTTGTTTTTTTCTAAAAAATCTTCACACGGCATTGTTTCTAAAAACATCTGCGTTGACACGGAGACGCCTAAAACACTCAAAATGTGTATTAATTATTCCAGGTCGGTGTGTGGCGCTATAGCGTTTTGCGAAGATATACCAAAGACGGGGAAGAAGGCGCATACTCGCCACCACCTATTCTATCTCCGTAGAAACACTACAGCGCCACACACAGGCCTGGGGGCTGTGATGGGGGCTATCACGTCATCGTTAAAAAAAAAAAAAAAAAAAAACTGTTTTGGTTGTCCACGAAAACGCTGGGGTGGGATATTCAGATTTTTTCACTCTGGAACCCGTTTTAAAAAAATATTGTTTTCGAGCTGCCTTTTCGTCAAGGCCGAAAAAATAAAATATTTATGCATTTTCAAAAAAAATTGTTCTCGTGTGGTTGGGCCCTCAAAGACCCAGCGTGGAAAGGGGTGGGGGGTGCATGATGTCTGAGTTTGTGTGTGGGTTGGGTGACTTGCAGGGTTGAGCAATGAATATTATGCCTGTTCTGAGAAATACAGTGACTGGATTGGGAGGGTGATGATAATTTACAGTACATTGAGAAGGTGGTTCTGGCAGTTTTGAGTAGTTTGGTGACTTGATTTGGAGGGTGCAGATTAGTTGGGTTGAAGGGATGGTTATGGCTGGCTTGAGTGGTTTGGTGACTGGATTGGGACGGTGATGGTTATTTGGGTTGGGAGGGTAGTTCTGCTGGTTTAGGTGGTTTGCTGACTGGATTGGGTGGATGCTGATTAGTTAGGTACAGGGGATGGTAATGGCTGGTTAAAGTGGTTGGGTGACTGGATTTTGAGGCCCTTAACTGGGTTGAGAGGGTGGTTCTGTCTGGGTTTAGTGATTTGGTGACTGGAATGAGTGAATATTGGATAGTTGGGTTGAATGGGTAGTTCTGGCTGGTTTGACTGGTCGATGGCTGAGTGTTACTCGGGTTCAATGAGTAGTTATAGCTGGTTTGAGTGGCTGAGGACAAGTCGTGTATGTTTTTTTGGCTGGGTTGAGAGGTCTCCAGATTACCCATTGTTTTTCCTCTTATTGTACCATCACAAAGAGCAATGCTACAGGTTCCTGAAGTAACAAACAAAAGGCTTTTTCTTCATGGAACTAAACAACCCAGCCCCCCAATCCACCACCTCGGACAGTTTGAGAACTGCACAATGTGCATCCCGAGATCAAAGCACCGATTGGGACGTGCTCGCAGAGACAAAAGCGTGGAATGGGCCTTGCGGATGTTCAGGGATGAATGAGGGGCAAGTGGACTGACAAAAAGAGCTCTTTCTACTCTTCTTCACTCCTCCTGCCACCCCCCCCCCCCACCACCCACCACCCAACCACACACACACACAAGTCCCTTCCCCCTTTCAAAGCTCTGATTAGTCAGCAATTGGAGAAACGCACAGGACTTCAGCCAGTGAGAGAATGCAACCTTTGACCTCAACCAGGCCTGTCCTTACTTCAGTCAGATAGTCTGAACTCAGCCTGGCTAAACCCTTCACTTCTCCTTCAGGCTTTGAAGACTTTCTCTGAATTTCCTAAATAAGTGACATTTGACCTTCCCCTAATCGTGAATGCATAAAAGAACAAAAAAGATTAAAAAGAAAACAGCACAAAAACAGAGAGACAACAAAGAAGAAGAAAGTCGCAAAAGAAAGCAAGGAGACAAAATGTTAATTAATCCTCCTGTTGGTCTCCCTTCCCAGCCAGTCGATTGATCCGCCGCGATGTGCTTTAACTCTGCATTCTTAGCGCTCAATAGCACCTTCCCCCTAACTATTTTGAGAAAATCGGCCAGAACAGAAGTAGGGGTGCTTAATCGAAGAATGTCCCTCGTTAAAAATTCAGGCCCTTTGTCGCCACGGGGACTTTGTTTCCTGCAAGACTCATAAGCCAGCGAGATAAAAATTTATCCCAGTCATGCTCTTGTGTCAGTTGTTGAGAGACTGAGGGAGGCAGAGGATATAGCACAGACAGATGCTGATTTTATCACATGCTGTGGCGAGAACTTTCAGTTTTGACAGGTGAAGTCTTTCACACGTCCATTATTGTCTCTCTCTTGGGTGGGCCAAGAACCAAAATTCTGGTTTAAAAAAACCGTGTTTTTTCTTTGAAGAGTTGGTTTCTGGAATCTTTTCTCCCTCAAAATCCTAAACCATTCATTCTCGAACTCCATAGCTTTTAACTTGTCAGCAAAGACTGTTAAATCAGGGTTGCAATGTTCAGCCAAGAACATCCTAATCATATATTTGTGACCTCACACCTCAAAGAGTTTGAGAGAAGCCAGAGTTACGTAAGACCAGGTGTTTTTTGGCCTCACTTTATTGTTATTTGCCGTACTTCTGAGGAAAGGTTCCCAGACTTCCAGCGCAGTTGTTGTTTTTTCTGATAATCCGAGTCTAGCTCGCCGACAGCAGTGGGATTACTGAGGTTTCTCGGCACATGTGATCACTTTCTCCCTTTAAAGGAATGACATCACTTTGGCAGACATGGACAGTTGACCCCCCAAAAGCCAAAAGATTGTGAAATTGGAGGAATGAGCATTTTGTTGACCTTTTACTTTTAATTAACCATCCAGGGAGCAGTTTTCACTTTCATGAGTCATCATAATGGAGAACAGTGAATAAATCACTTTTTTGTTTAAAAGACGCGTGCAAGAATCAGGCCATGACACAGCATATATCTGCTCGGGCTGATACAGGAGCAGGGGGCTTATTGAGTGCAGATGTTTGGCTCTAATGAATCATGAATCTTCCTCAGTGAGGAGAGAAGGTAGAGCCTTTATGATGAGCCGCCTTAATGGAGAGCAGTGAATCAGCGCCGAGTGTGTGTTTGGGGTGGGGGTAGCCAGGAAGGCAATGAATTTTCACAATATATCAAGCATCTTTTAATAATATTTAGGTAACATTTAGCCACGTCAGCAACTACAATATTGACAATAACACCATCCTGGAAACCGTCAAAATAAAAGATACAAATGCTGACCATCCATCAGCTGTGTATTTTTCGAAAACCCTAAACGGCTTTTCCTCTCTAAAAAGAGTATTTTGGGTCTGGGTCTCCATGCCTCATCTCCTGCTTGGTGATCGAGCATCCAGCCTGACCAAGACTGAGCTGATGTTCCTTCCCACTCAAAATGTCCACAATACTGCTAGACCTCTCTTTCAGTCTGGATAAGAGGGTTCAATCTTTACCAAAAACTAGATCAGGGGACTCTAACCTTACCTCAAAACAAGAAAAGGGATGTCAAATCGTACGTGAAAACTAGAATAGGGGTGCACAAACTTACCGGAAAAGTTGACAAGCAGTCTCCAATCATATACAAAAACTAAATTTTGAGTGTTTAACCTAATCTGTAAACTGAACTAGTGGTGTCCAATCATAAATGAAAACTATATCAGAGGTGGCCAATCATGCCTGATAACTAGATAAGGGTTGTTTAAACCAGCCCAAAATGTTCCAATCTAACCTGAGAACCTGATCAGGGGTGTCCAATCTAACCAAAGAACTAGATCAGGGATTCCCAATCTACCTAGAGAACTAGATCAGGTGTGTCCAATCTAACCAGAGAACCTAATCAGGGGGGTCTAATCACTCTGGGAGGCGCCCAGAAGATCTGCATACAGTCCAAATTCCCTTCCTGGCGGGAAGGAAATATTTGCCGTCCACAGGCCAAGTCTCCGCTTCTCTATCCTGCCAGGAGATTTTGGGAGTGTCTCAGGACCACTGAGGGGCACAAACTTTTTACGTGACAAAAAAATATAAATGCAGTATATTTTACCAAGTACTTTAAGTAAATCTAGAATCAATATCATCCGAATTTTACCTTCTTCCTAAAAAATACGAGAAGATTTCCAATGAGGCAAGATAGTTTGACTCAGTGGCAGCTTTGCAAGTGGGATGAGAAAATTTCTCTCCTCCACATAGAAACAAGTTATTGGTCTCCACATGGGGGCCGAGGCTAAAACAGGACAAACTAGTTTTGCCTCGTGGTAAGAGGACACGTTGAAGAACCGAACCATGGCGTAGCACATGTCTAGTCTCCGGCAGTAACAGAAAGTTTCCCTTGTTTCATGACACGCTGGTCCAGCTTAAACAGGAGCAGGGGGCTTATTGGTCACAGATGTTTGGCTCTAATGAACCGTGAATCTCTCTCAGTGAGGACAGAAGAGAGAAGATGGAGCTCTGTACACCAGAGGGGCAGATGTGTGTCTTCAGACCCCTGATTCTCTGCTCTGGAGAATGAACACAGGTGGAGAGAGAGAGTTTCCCCACACAGGTGTCGTACCTGGAGACTCACCTGAGATGTGTCACTGCACACACACTAACAGGTCTGTCTCAGAATCCCTGAGCTCTACCATCTGTCTCTTGAGATGATAGAACATGCCACTGTTTAAGCACGTGGTCTAACCACTGAGTCAGGTTATGAATGATTGATTAAGCACATCAATCAGCAAAAGAGAGACAAATTTATGAGACCAGGGGCAGAATAGGTGAAGGGCTGCTGATATGTGTGGGCGAGTGATGTGGAGATGGAGAGAGCAAATTAGAATATGATCCACCACGGATGGCACTATGAGGTAAATTGTGCAGTAAATGAGTGAGTGAATGTAAATTTGCAACTGAGAATGAATGTGCGAGTCGACAACTCAGCAACGGCGTGTTTGAAACAGAAAACCAGAGTGAATTACAGGCTGAAAGAGCGAATATGAAAGAGTGACAGAAAGATTTAAAACAATCATAGCAATGTACGCATCATCTTACATCTCAGTGCTTCACGGTGGGGGAGGAGAACAGCTAAACGGAAGTGGAGCCCCGATCTTGGAGATTTTTAGTGACCAAAAAGTACCAGTGAATCAGTGTGCTGGAGGACCAGAGAACAAAAATGAGACTTTTCCTCAGATTCCCTTCGGGTTTTTCATTGTCCGACCCAAATTCCCAAAGTTCATGACTAATTCAACTATTTTGAAATTCCCAGCTTTACAGGAGATTGTTGTGCCTTATCACTTTGGTCAAACGGTACATGCAGGTCAGCCTCCCCGTCTGATCTTCGGACAACACATCCCATCTGAACTGGTCTGATGCACTGGGTTAGGATGAGGTATGGTATGGTATGCGAGGATTCTGAGATCTAAGAAGAAAAGGGTGCGTCAGATCCAGCACTGAAACCCTGCCCTGATGTCTTCGCTTCACTTTGTAACATTCGTGAATTGTTTGTGCCTCAAGTGCTGCTTTCTGCCTCTGCCTCTAGGGTGATAAATACATGCCTCTGATATAGGTGGCGATAAATATATGCCTCTGATATATGTGGTGATAAATATATGCCTCTGATATATGTGGTGATAAATATCTGCCTCTGATATATGTGGTGATAAATATTTTCCTCTATGTGGTGATAAATATATACCTCTGATATATGTGGTGATAAATATTTTCCTCTGATATATGCGGTGATAAATATATGGCTCTGATATAAGTGGCCATAAATATATGCCTCTGATATATGTGGTGATAAATATTTTCCTCTATGTGGTGATAAATATATACCTCTGATATATGTGGTGATAAATATTTTCCTCTGATATATGCGGTGATAAATATATGGCTCTGATATATGTGGTGATAAATATTTTCCTCTGATATATGCGATAATAAATATATGCCTCTGATATATGTGGTGATAAATATATGCCTCTGATATATGTGGTGATAAATATATGCCTCTGATATATGTGGTGATAAGTATATGCCTCTGATATATGTGGTGATAAATATCTGCCTCTGATATACGTGGTGATAAATATCTGCCTCTGATATATGTGGTGATAAATATTTTCCTCTATGTGGTGATAAATATATACCTCTGATATATGTGGTGATAAATATTTTCCTCTGATATATGCGGTGATATATGGCTCTGATATATGTGGTCATAAATATATGCCTCTCATATATGTGGTCATAAATATATACCTCTGATATATGTGGTGATAAATATTTTCCTCTGATATATGCGATGATAAATATATGCCTCTGATATATGTGGTGATAAATATATGCCTCTGATATATGTGGTCATAAATATATGCCTCTGATATATGTGGTGATAAATATATGCCTCGATCTGCGCAGCCATGTTTGCTCTGTCTACTCAACGTGTTACTACCAGCTGTTCGAAGTTAAGTAAATGCGGAGGACTTCAGGATGATGTTTTTTTTGCTGTGTATGTGCTGTTAGGTCACAAACATTCATTTCCACTAACCTGCCCAAGGTTGTACTGATGACATAGCCCAGTTAATGTAAATGTCCCATTTTTAAAGGCCCCCTATTATGTCACCAGGTGCACAGCTAATTAGTTATTACAAGCCATTTCAAAATCTCTTCCCTCTTGACATCACATGGGGAAGTAACCAACCAGAGGCAAGGAGAACTGATCATCTTCAACCAAGCAGTCAATCAGATTTCATTATTTTGGGTGGTAACTCCCATTTGTGATGTCAGGTAGGGGATACTTTGACCTGGATCACAACGGCTAATTAGCTGTGCACCTGGTGGCACAATAGGGGACCTTTAAATGAAATATCATCAAATTCATGCATTTCATCTACAACCTTTAGCTGTAAAACCATGGTTAAAAAAAACAACAACCCAATTCCAAAATAGTTGGGACAAAGTGTAAATTGTGAATAAAATCAAAATGCAATCACACCAGCCAGCATTTTATTTACAATAGAACAGAAATAAAATAGCTAATGTTTAAACAGAGAAATTCTACAATTTTATTCACAAAATGAGCTCATTTCAAATTTAATGGCTGCTAGAGGTCTCAAAAAAGTTGGGACAGGGGCCTGATTATCATCCCCTCTTCTTTTTAACACTGAGTGGAGGCGTCTGGGCATTGAGGAGACAAGTTTCTTGAGTTTAGCCATTGGAATTTGATCCCACTCCTGTTTAATACAGTTTTCCAGCTGCCGGAGAGTTTTGGGCCTCCTTTGACGGACTCTTTGTTTAATTATGCACCAAATGTTCTCAACCAATGAAAGATCAGGACTGCAGGCAGACCAGTTCAGCACAGGGACAGTATGTGGGTTTGCACTGTCCTCCTGAAATACCCAAGGCCTTCCCTGGAATAGATGCCATCTGGAGGGGAACGTATGTTCCTCTAAATACCTTTCAGCATTCATGGTGTTTTTCAAAACATACAAGTGTCCCACACCATACGCACTGATGCATCCCCATACCATCAGAGATGCTGGCTTTTAAACTAAACGCTGATGACCGGAGGGATGGTCTCTCTCTTTTTTAGCCTTGAGGACACGAGGCCCATGATTTCTAACAAGAATGTCAAATTTGAACTCGTCTGACCACAGGACACTTTGCTATGATCTATTTCAAATGAGCCTTGGCCCACAGAACATGGCAGCGCTTCTGGATCATGCTCACCAATAGCTTCCTTTTTGCATGATAGAGTTTTAGGTGGCATCTGAGGATGGCACGGAGGACTGTGTTTACAGTGGGTTCTTGAAGTATTCCTGGGCCCATTTAGTAATGTTAATGACAGAATCATGGCGGTGCGTGATGCAGTGGCATTTAAGGGCCCGAAGATCCCGGGCATCCAGAAAAGGTCTTCGGCCTTGTCCCTTGTCCTCCAGAGATTTTTCCAGTTTCTCTGAATCTTTTGATGATGTTATGCATTGTCGATGATGTGACATTCAAAGCCTTTGCAAATTGATGTTGAGGAACATTGTTTTTAAAGTATTCCACAATTTTTTTACGCAATCCTTCACAGGTTGGAGAGCCTCTGGCCATCTTTAGTTCTGAGAGACTCAGCCTCACTAAGACATTCCTTTTATAGCCAATCATGTTACACACCTGATGCCAACTTCATTACTTGCTAAATGTTCATTCAGCTGATTCTCTTATATATTAATTGCTTTTTCCACCCTTTTTTGCCTGTGTCCCAACTTTTTGGAGACCTGTTGCAGCCAGAAAATTTGAAATAAGCTGGATAAAAATGCATAATGTCTCAGTTTAAATGTTTGAAATGTTATCTATTTTCTATTGTAAATAACATGTTGGCTCATGTGATCTGAAATTCATTGCATTTAGATTTTATTCACAATTTACACTTTGTCCCAACTATTTTGAAATTGGGGCTGTAAATGACATAAATAAGTAAATTCAATTGAATTGCTCAAAAGCAAGAAATAAAGCAAAAATAAATGTAACTGCTGATAAAATTATATTTGTTTCAAACAACACTGAAATGCAATGGAAAGATTTACATCATTTAATACCAAAATCCACTTATATTTTCTTCTCAATGAGCGAATAAGCACATTTTGCTCTGAAAATGTATATATTTCTAGGCAGATCACTGACATGTTCATGACTCACAAATAAAAGAGAATGAAGGAATTCAAACACATCCTTCGCAAACACACCAATGCGAAATTAAACGGAAACATTTCAATGCCAAGCTCAGGTTAAGAATTAAGAATGAAAATACCAGAATCACGAAAAACACCAAATTCTGTCACAGCCCACGAACCCCTAATTGCATTTTAGTAGACACACACACACACACACACACACACACACACACACGTGCATGTATATACACAAACAAACAAACAAACACACAAGCATGCATGTGCGCACACACACACACACACACACACACACTCGCAGGTAGAAATCCTGAGAAATTTAAGATCCTGGGGGGGAGCTTGGATGGGACCCACTATATCATAATCTGGCAGCGGTGGCAGGTTATTGGACTGCGTTTCCCAGAGTATGTCTCTTTGCCCTCCTTCAGGGCCTCTCTGTGCTCTGCTGTCCATGGTCCTGAACTGCACTCCTACATAGCCCCGTGTCCAGTGACATTTCTCACACGTTCGAGCGTGACTTCCTGTCTCGCGGGGGTTTGATGTGGCGATGAGCATGGCTGTCGCCATGCCTAGGGAGTGCATTTGGCTTTGTAAGGCCACAGCTGAAAGCCACTCTGTGAAAGACCCACTCAGAAAAATGTGACCACCATGGCAAATAAGCACCTAGGACAAAAGCGCCCCCCTTTCAGTAAACGACATACATGATGGATAATCACACAGCATGATAATACTAGCATTTTCCTTCGGCAGTTATCAAACAGTCCTATGTTTTCAAAATGGTCTCTGGAAATGCGTGTAAGTGCCTGCAGGCACGTTATGTTCCTGCACATTTACATGTGATTGCAATTGCAAAAAAACTGTGAGTGCAAATGCATAAGCGTGTGAGCCAGTGCATTGAGTGTGCATGTCTGAGTTATCAAGCATGGCAGGAAGTGTATGTGCACCTCATACACCACCATTCCTTCATGTTTTAGTGCCCCCCCCCCAAACACCAAAAATCCCCCACGCTTCCCCCACCATTCCCTTCCCCCCGTGAGTATAGGACAGGGACAGCACTGCCCCCGTTCATCAGATCAGTCTGCTTTAGTCATAATTTAACTCCCCTCTGATAAAGGCTGCAGAGGAGACACAGATAAGCTCTGCAGTTTAAACACAGACAGGGAGCATTGACACTCAGAGGCCATTCAGAGAACCGCCGTGGCCTGAGAAATCAGGTGCGGCACCATTCACACCGAGAGCTTCCAGCCCTCTGATTGGCCAACGGGACTCCGCCATCACACGCGAGTCATGCCAATTGGCCTCCATCAATCAGCACTTTTCAAAAAGTAGGACAAACTAATGAATTCAATGTAGCTTTCCCATTCAAACGGCAGGGTAAAAACTGCAAATACCAGGGTATGAGATCACGAGGGGGCATACTGAGCATTCAGTGAAGACCTTGCATTAGCTCTTCACTTGACTTAAGAGCTATTCTGGCAGAGAACTGAAGCACTAAGAGATTTCATGAATTGATTTTTTTTTTCCCAGCATCCAAACAGAGAGGTGAATCAATCAAGATCTCTAAGGGTTAATCTTAACACAGCACTAAAATTTCAGCTGGAATGTTCCTCAGTCCTAATGTGATGTTATAATTGTGGGAGACTTGGAGACTGAAAGACCATGTGTAATCAGCTTAAGTTCATGCTATGCAATCCATGAGATGCACTTCTGCATTTCTTCCATTGACCACAGTGAAAAAATGAGAGAGAGGAAAGAGATGCGAGACACGATAAACACAAAAACACAAAAGGAGAGTAACTTGGATAAATGACAGCTGGACGACAAAAGGGCCAAGTGTTTGTCTGTCTGTCGCATTTCCTCCGCTACTTTCCACGAGGTGGGGCAATCGATAAGCAGGGTGTCAGTCAGGCAGCCACTGCTGTCTTGATTCTGTGAAAACAATCGACTGAAATACGGGGAACTCGGCCAATGGGCTTAGACAGGAGCGCCAAATCCCAGAGAATCCGCTGAGTCTACGATTGGCCTCTGGGAACTCGGTAACCAGTGAGACCTCATCAGCCATTGGTTACATATGGAGGTGGAAAAGTAATTGAGCCCCCCGGTTACAGCAGAGCTAGTGACAAAAATGAATTTTCAACACAGGTTCCTAGAAGTCCAAAGACCAAAACAAAAAAATTTACTGGATGAAAATCCGCTGATCTGTGTACCTTTCTTAAACACACACGCACTTTGTAAAGTAGGACATTTGCGTTCCCAGGAGCATTATAATTCCATGAACCTCTCCGCGAACAAAAGCAAAAACCTGAACTTCTAGAGGTACAGAACATTCACTCACCTAACAGGGAGAAAATATTTGCACCGAGAGGTTTATGGTCAGTCAGTACAGCAAACATAAAGTGGACTCTAAAATGGATAATATATGGGTATTCTGTGTCATGTTACCTGTGGAAACAAGGTTTGGACACTCATCGCCTCAGATGTTGCTGAAATTATAAAATGGTTTACACTGATGAAAGAAGTATTCTCTACAAATTTTTCATAAAAATATTTACTGGTGTCTTAAATAACAGTACATTTCTATGGTCCAAGTCAGCTGATTTGATAGTGATAAAATGCAATGTAATTAATTTAGACATCCATTTCTCCTGACAGAAAAAATAATCATCAAAATTTTCAATTAGAAAAGTTTATCAAGGGTACAGAAATTAATTTGTTCAGCTCCATGTTTTATCCCCGCATAGTGCACTTATACTGTACACAGTTCAGTAATATTTGCAAAATGTGGGGAACAGAGGCTTAATTAGGGGTGTGTGGTTGTTGTTTTGGATTCCTTGTTCCTTGATCAGTGATACTGCCAAAGCTGGTCCGAATCGGAGCAATAATTTTAAATTTTAAACATCTGCAGTAAAAATGGCCGACTACCATTAATGAAACTAATAAACATTTTTACAAAAAATGTTTAAATAATATTTTGGTCATCAGTGGACACCACCGTTTCATTAACATCTGCAGGTGTCACACTTTGCTAACTTGACATTGGAATTACACTATTGTAACATTAGAAACATGCTGCTCAGAGATCTATATTAGTGGACTCGAGATCAGTTAACATCCTCCCATTGAGCACAGACTTTGTATTTAATCCTGCACATATAATAAAAGGCTGGAGTGTATGTTCCAGGCGCGGATTTTGTAATTGTAATAAAGGGAAGGAGGGAGGGAGGATGGGAGAGAGAGAGAGAGAGAACAAAAGAGAGAAAAAACACCTGCTCTACACTTGATTGTGAACTACGATTTTATTATTCCATCTCTAATCTTTTGAATCATAGCAATGTATCTGAAAATCCAAAAGCCCTCACAAAAGTGAAATGCCTCATTATTGAGGTCATCTCCAGTTCAAGAACTTTATCGGAACAAACTGTGAAAAATGACTGTGTGCACGTTACAATGTGCAAGTTACCCATCCCATGTGCACTGATGCACCCCTATACCATCACGAATGCAGTTTATGAACTATGCACTGATACCCAGCTGGACTGTCCCTCGCCTCTTAAACCAAAATATGTGGTGAGCATGATTTAAAAAACAAAGTTCACATTTTGATTGGTCCGACCACAATACAAATTTCCACTTCAACTCAGTCCATATGAAATGAGCTTGGGCTCAGAGAAGACAGTGGCATTTCAGAATCTTGTTTATGAATGGATTTAGCTTTACATGGAAGATTTTTTGTGTATGATCGACAAACTGTGTTCACGGAGAGTAGATTTCAGAAGTCTTGTTGATCCCATGCAGTGATATTCACAACAAAATCTTGTCTATTTATAATGCAATGCTGTCTGAGGGCCTGAAGATCCTAGCCATTCAATATTGTTTTTTGGCCTTGTCCCTTAAGTATAGAGACTTCTCTCAATTCTTTGAATCTTTTTATTTTATTATACAGTGTAGATAACCCCAAATTCTTCACAATCTTACATTATTCTAAAATTGTTTAATTACTAGCCCACGCAGTCTTTCACGTGGTGGAAAGTGGTGAAGCCCTCGCCAATTTTAGTCCTGAGAGACTCTGCCTCCCTGGGACACTCTGCTCCTGGCCAATGATGTCACTGAACTGTCACCAATTAACCAATTTAGCAGAGAGATGTTCCATCAGGTATACATATATATGTATATATATATTTTTTTTCCATCATAAAACTTTTCCAGTCTTTTGTAGTCCCTGTCCCAGCTTTTTTGAAACATGATGCTGGCATGTAATTCAAAATGAACAAATATTTTAAAAATAATAATAAATGAAATATAATTTCTCAGTTTAAATATTTGACAAGTTCTCTTTATTCTACTTTCAATTAAATATAGGGTTTAAATGATTTGCATATCATTGCTTCCTGTTCGTATTTACACAGCTTTCCGGGCTTTTGGGAAAAGGAGTTGGGCGCACACATGTGCACGGAAGCACACACACACACGCACACACACACAAACTCACACATCAAACATATGAAAGCTTTTCTGTTTGAGCAGTTCAAACACCATTTGAATTCAGAGAAAATGGTTTTTCAGTAGTTGCCCTTGGACAGATAACGCTGTTTAACCATGAGGACCTACGGGTAGAAGTTCAAACCCTAAACTGACAGGAGTTTGGCATGGGGGGGTATTTGGGGTTAGGCAAGATAATGGTTAAATCATGACGTCAAATTTATGAAGCCAACAGCAAGGCCCACATTCATTAAACTCTAATTTGTTTGGTTGAGAATCTCTCTTTATTCCTCCTATAAAGGGACTGGCAAATGACAAAATAATGCACAGAAACACCTACTACTTTATGACTAAAGACAAAGCTGCAGGCTTCTTCCTGCTGGTATTTTGAGCTGGTTTTCAGCCTGCTGATGCACTTTTTTGAACACTACATTGGAAAAGGGCATTGGCCTGTAATGTGCGCATACTGCACTGTCATCTCTTCATTGGGTACATGCATGCATAACAACACGTATGCATCCCACTTACTCTCGCACGCACGCGCACACACACGCACACAGATACACACACAGGAGAACGTCAGAACATGAGGTACTCTGCTAAATTATAAAACATACAGCATGTTTGGCCATGACTGTCTGCAAATGGGCACCTAAAAAAAACTGTTGGGCTTGGTTGGGGTTAATGGTGGAGTCAGTCATATGCTCCCAGCTGGACCTGAAGGTGTACGTGCATGAATGTAATATATGCATGAGTACATGTGCATGCACGGGTGTGTGTGTGTGTGCCTGAGTGTAAGCAAGTGCATGCATGAACACAAGTATGTGCCAGTGTGAATGCAGGCATGTGTGAATGGATGCATTTTTATGTGTGTGCCACTTTATAAGCACATGGGTATGTGTGCATGTCTTCCTTTGGTGCAAAACTACACAACTTGAAATGACCATCACATTTCAGGATCATTAAAATGTGGCACAACAGGTGCGATGACTCTGAGGCCTATATAAATTAAAGCACTTACCCTGACCTGCTCATAAGTAATACCCAGCTGTACAGGACTACGGCTGCAGCTGCAGACTGCACGTCTGTACCAGCTGAAAAGGTGTTGTTGAGGGTTAACAGCGCTGATACGTGCAGGGGTGTAAATTACGGAAGACTGGGAAAAATCCCCCCCTCCCCTCTCTCTCTCACTCAGACACACACACACGCACACGCACACATCTTCGTACATCTAAACTTATGATAACATTTCATTGACTTCCATGCATTTTTTGTGTGTATCTACAGCCTTTCCCCATGTTAGCAATAAGCAAGGCACGCCTAACCTAAACCCTTACCCAAACCTTCCTAAACAAAGAAGTCAAAATTTGCCTTTGAAGGTGTGTAGACAGGTAAAAAGGTCCTCACTTTCCAATAATTTCACCACTGTTGAGGGAAGAATGTTTTTTTTAGTCCTCACTGTGTCGCAAGTGCAAGAACACACACACACACACACACACACACACACACACCTGTCTCCTGCAGGGGTAGATATGTGCAGACAGACATGATGTAGCCCGAGCAGGTGCTTCATTTCTCCTCAGAAAGACTTCTTTGTTCATTTACCCAGAAATGATTGCAAAACGTTTTTTGTTCTCTTTCTGTCCCAAATGCCACATCACCTCCCTCTCTGGCCACATATTGTGTCAATATTTTCTCTCCGACAAGCATCCAAACTCACGGGAACGAGTCCGCATTTCACAGACGGTCCTGTTTTCTGTCGTTCTGTGTCGATCAAAAACCGACAGAACGAGAAGTCTCCTGCAGAGAGCCGAGCGGCATTCCGGGAGAAGAGCAGTTTTGCATTTAACCGGCGCTGAGCAGGGATGCAGATTGTCATTTTTCCCGTTGGCTCTGCAGTGAGAGCAGCCATGATCTGAAGCACCCACCTCACCAGCACACTGTTCATGCACAGGAAACAAAGGGTTTCTGGGGCAGTGCCTGTGACTCCCATGGCCCACGAGCGGCCCGTATCATTCAACAAATGGGACACCACAGCAGCTTGTGGCACGTTCTGACCAAATTGAGTAGTATATTAATGTGGCATTGTCGCGGCCGAGCATGCCTATACATTGTTATACGAGAGACTCTAAAGCTGAAAAAAAAAAACCCTCTAAAGCTGACCATGGTCTTGGCTTTCGTACATGACTTTGATCTCTTGCAGTGTTACTGAGAATATAATTCCTTGGAATACATACAGTCTTTTCATGTGTTGGCTTTCCTTTTGTTTATCTTCAATTATACCGCGTGCAATCCAATATTACGGACGGTGAACTCAGTAGAGATCTCACGGGGGTGCGTGTCTTTCAAGTCTCCTCAGCCAGACATGACAGCAAAGAAACAAACGTCTCAAAATTTACGCTAGCAAACTGGGCGTTTGAAAAGAAAAATATTAACTAAAATAAACTATGAGTCCTGCCCTGAGAAAATAATTAGTTTTTTTGGAAGGAACAGCCATGATTAGCAACTATGATTTTCCGTGATATAACGTTAAACTATCAAATTTTAGCAATCATTTTTCTTTCTTAAAAAGATAAAACTGATTTCGAACTTAAAATAAAATAAAACAGCTTTAACACAGACATTTTAAAATGCTTGTGCTAGCAGTGGATTGGACCTGCTAAACCACCAGGAGCTGCACTCAGCTGTGCTAGTGATTAGCAGTCTGTAACGTTACATGAGGAAAACCTTGTAAGAATTCAGTTTTAGAGGTTCCACCCAGTAGAATTCACTTTCAATTATGGAGATCTGTTCTCCTGGTGAGCTGTTTGGTTATTGCCACTGTCGACTGGTAGGGGAGACTGGGGTTTGATAAGCCATGGGGACCAATGAGCCATATCACTATTTTGCGATCAATCAATGACAGAGCTGCTTAAAACAGGAAAAAAATGTGACCATTGACTGATGAGACATGGGGATAAATGAGCCACATCACTATTTTGCCTATTTTAAACACCTTTGGCATTGATTGATCGCAAAATAGTGATATGGCTCATTGGTCCCCATGGCTCATCAGACCCCAGACTCCTCTATTGTTTCCAACTTGTGAGTCTGTGTGTGAATGTCACCATGTCAAAATGTGGTCCTAAAGACTCCCATCATATCAGGAACTACCACAGAAGCGATTTTGAGTTCTTTCTCAGGTGTTCATATGTGTCTGTTCATCTGTCCCCGAGCAAATTTTGTCACTGTGATAGAGCCACAACTGCTTGATAACCGTTTTTCATCCAGAACGGTTTGTTAGCATGTTCGGGCCTAGTTATTACATACTCCATTGGTGCCTGTGTCACAGCCTATTCATTCTAATAAAGTTGGATTGTTTGAATGGAAGCCACACACTTGCTGCTGATAAAAGCACCAGCAGAGCAAATTGATTATGAAATGGCTGCCGAAGAGAATGAGCTGAGCCATTCAAGATTTGTTTGATTTGGCTAGTCTCTTGGCTCAATTGATCAAAGCAACCACATAAAAAGACTTCAGTGAAAAAACCCCATCAAAGATACTGCAGAATTCAGCCATTTTCCCAGATTTTTTAAGGTTTCATTATTCATTAACTCAAAGCCATCTGCGAGACACACATAGGCAAACACCACAGGGAAGATTAGAATCAAAATCAATGTGACATCACGGCATCCAGTTCATATGCAAATAATTAAATTGGAAGGGCAAGTGATTATAAAATCTTTTTTTGTGACACTTTATGATAAGGCCACGTGAATTAGCAGAAAAGAGAAACTGTAAAAACACATTTGTCAGGTGTAAAATCATCTTTGCACTTTAATTATTTAGCAACACATAGAAAATAAATGTAATGTGTCAGCCATTAAATAAACAAGTTTCGATTGGCTATATAAATTGACATTAACTTATTTAGTTAATGTGCTGTAATGATGCACGGATACATTAATAAGCAAGAGATCGTGCAGACCCACAGAGCGTAATGTGCATGCGTCCCGCTAAACGTTCCTAGCCAATGTGCCTGCTAAGCGTCAATGAGTGAATGAATGAGTGAGCAAGTGACCATATTTTGCACTGTACAGACCACAGCGTCAGTTTGCACACCGTGGGAAAAACACAGAAGAGATTCATTTCAAGGAGTCAGTGGCACATCCAACAGTACTGTATAGTGTAAACATCCTTTCTATTTTTGCTGCTTCCTAAACAAAATATGCATGAGCATGCATATCAGTCTACGTGTGAGTGTGTTATCTTTTTTGACAACCAACAGTCCCAAAGCATTAATGAGCGGGACCAACAGCAACCAATCAGAAAGTCCAAATAAACAACGGGGAAATCCAACAACATCCGCCATGGCACATCCAGGGACATTTGTTTGTCATTTGCGGAGTTTGCCTGAAGGCTCAGCACAAGTGAACCAACCGAAAACAAATTGCATCCTTCTATTTTTTTGTACTCTCTCTTTTTGTTCATGTAGCACAATCTGTATTATGGAGTTTGTTTTCAAAGCTTCCTTTAATCTCCTTTCATCTGGCTTTATATCATTTTCTGTAAGTGATCCCAAATGCTCCAAATCGTGCCTGCCAAGACATGGTTTCAGTAAGGCCGACACATACAAGCGTTGCTTGAAAAGAGGCGAATGAAAGTGCAATTATCTTGATGGTGGTACTCATAACTTAGTGACAGTGAATAAGTCAAATTAATGTTTCAAAGAGGAAGAGTTATAGTCCTCCCGCATCAGACAGTACCACCTTTCTCATCACATTAATTTGACATTGACAGACAAGACAAGCTGGTTTTCCGCTCTTTTTCACCTGAGATGTGTCATAACAATGACAGTAGCTCAGTGCCTTATTACGAGGAGGGGGGGACAGCTGCAGGGTTAAATGGCCAGATCTGAATATGTCTACAGCAGAACCACCTACCCTGTCATTTCTCTGGTCTAGCATGTCAGTCATATGAAATTAATTCAAACACAACTTTTCAGGACAAAAGATAAGGGCCATTGCCTTCAACTGAACCAGAGGTAGGGAGGAATCACCCTTCTGGGGATGTGATTATAATACACTGGCTGCGAAAAGATAAGCAATTACCATAAAAGAGATGGAAAACAGCGGAGAAGGTGGCCAATCTGCGTGGAACAATCACAAGTTGGGATCATCTAACTGACAGATAAATCATGTTTGAATGCGTTGAATCAAATCAACTGAATATAGACTAACGAGCGAACGCATTATGACTAAGCATTCACCGCTGCAGACAGGGAGCACTTCACAAAACTTACCATTCTGGAGATGCACTAAACCAGTCATCCAATCATGAAGATTTGACCCTCGTAAAAGTCATTCTAGTCTTTACACTCGGCCACTGCAACTACATACAGTATGTCGACTCGAGCCAACTGTTTATGGTCAAAAACATCCCAGACCTTGACATGCCTTGTTGTAAGGAGATGAGCAATTTTATTTGCTTCCGCTGCGAGTGGACTGAATGTTTTGCCTCAGCAATGTATATCGTCCAATCCAGGAGAATTGGGACAATGAGTGAAATCCAAATGAAATGTAAAATTTGTGAACGAACTATAAAATGGCTCAACTAAATCTAACTGTTATCATTAGAATTGTACTAGCATTTCAAACAACCTGATCCCCAACTCTCTACAATCAACCATTGAATAGTTATGAAGGGAAAAGGCTGAGTCAATCAGCACAAGGGGTGGGGGCTTTGTCAATTAATATGTGAGCTTTTCCTGAGTCCCACAACTCCACTCCCTCAATGACATACAGAGTTACATAGGAGAGAAGCAAAGCCAATCAGGAAAGGGGCGTTGTTTCATTGACTAACAAGTGACCCCTTCTTGAGCTCAAAAAACCCAACCCCAAACTCACTATAACTAAGAGTTCAATGGTTATGAAGGATGAAATATTGTCCAATCAGAGAAGGGGGTGCGCTCTTCCTCAATTCACTTGGGGTTCTTTCCTGAGTCCAACAGCCCATCTCCAACTCTGTGACAAATGGTTCAATAGCAATGAATGATCAAAGAAAGGCCAATCAAGGAAGGTGGTATGGCTTTGGTAAATGACAAGTGACCCTTTCTTGGGTTCAAAAATCAAACACCTGACTCTCTGTGAAAAACTGTTCAATAGTATTAATGATCAAATATCAACTAATTTAACATGCGATCCTTTCCTGGGTCCAACAACTCAATCCCCAGCTCTTTATGACAAGTGGTTCAATAGTTATTAAGGGTCAAATACCGACTAATAAGGAAAGGGGTAGGGGCTTAACCATTTCACATGCGATCCTTTCCTAGTCTACAATCTCTCTATTCCTCAATCCAGAACTCCAACCACCAACGACAAATAGTTTAATAGTTTCAAAGGATCAAATATTGTCTATTAGGGTAATATGTGGGATAGAGTGATGAAAAAAGCCAAGAATCCTCCGTGTGTCTGTGGCTCTCTGCGCATGGTAAGGAGTCAGAGACATCAACATCTATCCTTTGGGGAAAGTCTAAAGAGTGAAGGGAATTTAAAGGTTCTTGCAAGAAAATCAAGACATGGTAAATGACTGAAGTTTATTAGAGGACAGAGAGATGAAAAAGAAACAGAAGGGGGGACAAGACAAAGAAAATATAAATATCCATTCTTTGGGACACTTTGGAGCTATACATAAAGTTTTGAAACTCCAGTCTTCAAATTGTGGGAATGTGAGAGCTTTCGAAAATGAATGGAATTCGAAGGAGCAGGAAATGCACAGATGGAAAAGAGGGATGGAAATGGGGGAATTGTCAAAAACTTAAAAATGACAAATCAGACCCAACATGAAGCCATACAGCAAGTTGGATGTTTCTAGCTATGAAATTGCAGGAGTTTTAACAGTTTTAATAAATGACCCATTTATGGCAACAGGAAAAAATGAATGAAAAAAGTAACAGAAAGAAGTGAGCTATTCATTCAAAAGGCACAAGCAATCTGACTGGCACATCCTAATGCTGCCCACCAATATTTGAGCTTGCTAAAGAAGAAGAAGAAGATTAAACGGTTGGCCTTCTCAAGCCAACTTAAACAGCAAGCAGTAATTTGCTAAATTAATGTGTTTTAACTCAAGTTTTTGGAAAATAGTGGCCATTTATACATGTGATGTTTGCCACATGTACCAATGAAATTTGGAAAGGCCATGTTCACTGATGTGTAACATTACCTCCTTTTAATAAGTAGTTGTTTTGAAACTGAGAAGACAAATTGTTGGAGTTTTGAAAGCGAAAAGCAGTCCAGGATCTCTGTTGCCCTGCATTTGCTTCATAATTTGCCACATTTGCAATAGGAGGCAGCATATTTGCAAACTAGGCTGCAGGCTGGCCAGACTAGAAACTACACTCAATGGCTACAATGCCACGCTGTGGTAATATGTGCAGAGAGTGACTTGGCGTTGTCCTGATGGAACAATTAGGAGAATTCCTGAAAAAGATTACTTCTGGAAGGCATTCCAAAATGCGTGTGTAACCTTCTGTGTCAATCAACTCTTCACAGATGCGCTAGTTGTTCGCATGAAGAGTATTCATGTATCCCCAGATCACCACGGACACTGGTTGTTGAACGTCCCTGGTAACAAGATGGCCCTTCTCCTCTTTGGCCCTGGGAAAACAATGCCCATTTTTCCCAAAAACTAATTTTAAGATCGACAAGTCAGACCACGCTACTCCTTTCAATTTTGCATCAGTTCCAGTTCATTTCAGATGAGCTTGAGGCCAGAGAAGTTGGCAACTGGCCTGGCCAGTCCAGCTGCTGCACCATCCTCTTGAGCAGCCATGTTGTTTTCTACTGTCTTTATAAAATATGAATGGGTTCTCTGGAAAAGATGTTGTCTTGAAGTTCGCATATGTTACTGCAAAAAATCAGACTAATTTCTGGCATTAATGGTGGCTTCTCAGAGGAGCAAGTTACCCTTGCCAAGATAATCCCATACCATGACAGGGCATAGCTTTTGGACTTGTTCTTGACAACAGTCCAGAAAGTCTATTTCTTCTTTGATCCAGAGGGCGTTGCATTCATTTAATCTAAAAAACACCTGAAATATTGATTCGCCCAACCACACTCTATGTTTCAACTGTGTGAAGGTCCATTGCAGATTCCTCTGAGCCCTGAGAAGTCAACGGCGCTTCTGAATGCAGTTGACATGCGGCTGCCTTGTTACAAAGTAAAATTTTAACTGACAATTGTGGATGGAAGGACATATTGAAGTACTTGATAAAGGTTTGCCAAAGTAATCCTAAGCACTTGTGGTCATGCCAATTTTAGATAAATCATGATTCTTGATGCAGAGCTGCCTGACTGATTGGAGATCACAGATATTCATCTCTGACTTGTGCCCTTCTGCTGTATGCACAGAAATCCCTTCCAATTTCTTGAATCATTTAAATATTTTATGCACCACAGGACGTGAAATATCCACGCAGCATGGGAAAACTGGCAATCCTCTGCCCATCTATGCTCCTGAAGGACTAGACCTTTCCTGGACTCTGCTTTTGTACAAACGGATGATTACAATTACCGGCTAGCATCAGCTGTTTCAAATCACATCTTTATTAAAATTTCTAATCTCATTATTAAAATTCGCTTCATCCCAACTGTCTTTTGGAAATAGTCGCAGGCCTGAATAGAGGGAATGGATATGAAAGAGAGAAGAGACAGGGCCCTAGACCTTTCCTTCATTTCAGACAGTCGTACCCAGTGACCCCTGGCAAGGCCAGAATTTCGACATCAGACAATGAGGGCCATCTATGAACCCTCTTCCCCGTTATCTGACTACAACTCAAACACACATGGATGTACGTTGTACATGCTGACACGCGAGAGGAAGCTTCCATGCACGGCAAAGACAGATGGACGGATAGACGCGTCTGGGTTTCATCAAGGCCTCGGCCAGTAAGGCGTGACCGGTCCTTGCGTGAAAGCGCTCAAAAAATGACGAATGTAACAAATGCTGGTTAAACCCATTATCCCTTTACAGGGAGAGGGAGAATACTTTGCAATTAGCCCACAGACGTGCAATCTACAGGCGGACTGCACCTCTCAGCGACTCCCTGTCTTGGATCCCGGCAAGATGATCAAACACCACCTAGCGCCCGAGAGTGCAGGTCTACCACCCCTTCTTCTTGCCAAATTATTAGTTTCAGCCTCCTGCTTAAGGTTTTGGGGCCCAGGCCCGATCCATATTTCTGCTCCTCCAAGTCTGAACCCATACCCTCAGCCCCACGGACATTCTCGTTCGCCAAGGCCATTAGCATTTGCCAATGCTGTCAGCAATACATTGCCTTTACTTGAATGTCTTCTAGTGTTTTCAGAGCGTGTACATACGATACATCTTCATAAAAAATCTCGCCGAAGCGAATACCTGAGATTCCTCACATTAAAAAGATTGCGGGAAAACCCCTAGCTGAAGAGCAACAATAGTTTTTTTTTTTTTTTTAAATGTTAGGGGATTTTTCAGAATGGAGAAAAGCAGTAATTTTTTTTCTCACAACTTCATGCTGATTGTGATAGCCACACATGGTTTCAGCCTTCTGATGATTGCTGTGGCTATAATTTTCGATGTGAGTGAGAGTGTGTTTGTGTACGAGAGAGACTGTGCGCGTGACTGTGCGCGTGGTTGGGGCGTGTTTGTGGCATGCTGCACTAAAGTAGCATACACCAAACTGAGCCCGTTTTGGCTCCTTCCTTGCTTTGCTGTAAGAAAAGAGATGGGAGTTTCAGACATTAGGGCTGGTTTGTTAGTTTAGGATTCATCAGCTGGACACTATGTGTTTAGAGAAGAATTACCCCAAGGCTCAAACTCAGCCCTGCTTTGTCAATAACATAATGTCATAAATACAACATGGTTCAAATCATACGCTCAATTAGCGACCCAGTATGTAGGGTGGGTGCTACTATATCACCATAATTTTAGAGCCAACATCAAGGTCCACAGTCGGATGAGTCAGAAAATGCAGGTTTTCTGTAAATTGGCTGGGCTCAACAACTTCGAAGAAGTCAGCCGTGGATCTGTAGACATTTTATTCTTCCTCCAAAACCAGCGAAATACAAGGGCAATATGCAAATCAAAATGCATGCTTCGCTTCATCGGAGCAAAAGGAGGATCTGGTCTCTACATGCACTCAAGGGGCACGCCCACTCAGCATCATGCAAAGTAGCTTCCACGGATAATAACAGTGGGAGCTCAGTCAACAGCTACAGAGAACACACTCATTAATACCTGCTAGAACCCTTCACTGTATTAAAGTTCCACCTCCTTTAATAACCCATCATTACCTCAGACACACTCAGATGTAGACAGGACCGCCTTTGTTGGTTCAGCCCAGAGTAAAGCAAGGCATTTAACATCTACATTACCTAAAAGATACCTTAATGTATCCATAAACCGTGTAATTTTCAAATAAACACAGTGCCTCAGCGTCTTCACTAGAGCCGAAGCCTGCGTGCTGGAACCGAGTCGGGCTTACGAAACGCTGCGATTTTGGCGGAGTTTACCCAAGTTCACTTTTTTGATGGAGAAGCAAGAGCCGTAAACACCGAACGACAACAATAGCGCCCAGTTCCCTCAAAAGCGGCCAATCAGCAGCCAGATCAGCGAGCAGCTGCTACAACCAACAAAAACAAGCAAGAATCGCGGCCCTCTGATTGGATATTGGAGACCTGGCCAATGGAAAAACAAAAGGGAAAACTGCAAAGTGTTTTTCAGACCCGACAGCGCGGAACGGTTTGTCCCCAGGACATAAACGAACAAATGCCAATGTCCCTCTCCTTCACAGATTCTCCTCTTCACCACACCGCTGCCCCCTCCTCCACAATTACACGTCTTTCTTAACCAGGGGAGACCTGGAGAGGCGAAGGAATGCTCGCGAAAGGAAGGACAAATGGATGAGCTTCAGAGCAGCGAAATTAAAAACACGCACCCCCGCATCCCAGATCCCCCAAGAGACAGGGGGAGGGAGGAGGACAGATACAGTGCAGAGGGAAGAGAGGAGAGAGTGAAAGAGAGAGAGGCAAGGAGATATAGTGAAAGAAAAAGAAGAAATGAGGAATGCGAAAAAGGGGCAAAGAATGAGTAAGCAGGAATGAGGGGAAGAGACAGAGTGAGAGTAAGAGAGAGAGTTTCCGAGCAACAAAGGTTTAGGAGTTGCGAAAGAGACAAACTAGACTGTGCGTGACATCTGACTAAATACTCTCATTGTTTTCTCCCTGTGCACACGTATCGTGTAACAGGCAGTGCGGAGGGGGGCCCAAAGGGGCAGCCAAGTCTCTGGGAGCAGACTGAATCCCCAACAACAGACCTGGCAACCCTGTCCACTTGGTATTACAAAGATGTGTGGCCAGGCGCTGTTTATCCCGGCCGGCTCGTTTAAAGCCACGTTACCCCTCGAGCGCGGCGGCAGATCTGGAAAGCGATCTCGCCCGCGGAAAGATCTTTGACCAGTTCCTGGAAATCTAACGTACTTAAAACTGAGGCTTCAAAAGAAAGGGTGCTTGATGCACTTTGCATGGCTGCTTGCAAACAGAGGATAAATTCAGTGGGCGAATTTCTTCAGACTTATTGGTTCAATATGCTTGTGTTCCCCTTATGATGGCTGTTTAAAACATGGCTACCACCTCAGTGAATGCTGTTAACTTCAGATGAAGAAATTACCAGTGGGTTAAATGAAAGTCTCCAAATTAGATGAGGGTAAGTTGTCCCCAAGTAACAAGTTTCCAAGGGGACAAAATCTGGCCATGAATTTAGAGCAGGCATATAAGCAAGCTCAAATTGCACAGACATCAAATTATTTTCGCTGAGGTAAACTTACAAATTCAAACTAATTGATTATTTAGAAAATTTGGAAAGTAAAGTTAAAGAGAACGTAACTTAAAGAGAGGAGGACATAGATGTTAATGACACAATCTATCCTCTCTGCAGACTGAGGTCACTGAGGTCAAATCCAGCGGATGTCAACAGAGATGTGACCCCTGGGTCAGGAGGCTGATAAGGTCTGCAGGAGAGACCCCCCAAGTACACTCATACGCGGATGGACACACGCACAAGCGTGCGCGTAAACACATACATAAGCCCTCAGACATAAATAAGCATACACACATAAATGCGTACTCACACTCAAATGCACACACATATAACAACACACACATACGTGCACATGCATTTACACATTCACATACATGTCAACACACACATGCACACAGAGTCACATGCTTGCACACAGACATGTGCACAGACACACAACACATGCATGTACACAGGAAAAGATGCACTAACTTGCGCAGAAATACAAATACAACATAGACCCACATACACGCGCGCACACGCACACACACACACACACACACACACACACCCACACCAATTTCAACCTCTCCCTCTTTTCCAAAAAATCTGCCCCCAGCTTTCTTTACCCACTGGGATGTGGGAGGTGTTGGGGGGGAGTTGTGGTCTGCCTGTTGCCGTGGTATCAATCCCTCTCGCTCTCTCCCTTTCACTGGCCCACCACCGGCACCCCACTCACCCCAGCATAAACCCCCCATGATTCAGCCACAGAAGCCCAGCATTGTAAAGGTGGCTGAATCGTCTGGGCTGTACCACTGGGACTGTGGCCCTGGTAAAAGAGGAACTGGACAAAAGTTCACGGAAGGTCACATGGACTCTGTGAGCTCCGAGCACTCACACACTCCTAATGAGGAGTCACCGCAAAAATTGCAGCAACGAGAAACTGTACAAGTTGGCAGAATTTAATGTGTCAGTTCATTGTAAAGTACCCCTCCCACCACAGGATCATCACTCCTGTCTGCACTTACATGAGCTCAATTTCACAGGCAGAGAATGTGACCGTGCTTCTCTGACCACACACACACACACACACACACACGCGCACGCACTCTCTGTCTTTGATTGTGAGTCACAAAACCATCATCAACAGAAGTTATTGTGCCATTCTGCAAACAAATAGTTCAATGGCAATGGATGTATTTGAGTCAGTGGACAGATCCTGGGGTGCGTTTCCCGAAATCACGGATGCTAACTTACATAGTTGGAGCCATTGACTGTGAATGGACGAATTAACTACGCTTTTGAGAAACACACTTCTGGTAGGTGCAAAGTCAGCTGTTCTTCCAAATGATTGGTTCATTTAGATCGTTCTAAACCAATCAAAAACAAAGCAATACAAGTCTGAGATGGTAACAGAATTCTTGGGCACTAGACTACAGAACTCTCCCAGGAAAGTAGGAACATAAGTAAAGTAAGAAAAGATTGATTTTGTTTTCATTTCTATTACACCTCTGTATTACAAAAAAACACACAAAGGTATTTCCAGAGAACATAATGTACAGTTAAAAATGCATATATTTTGATTACAACACAATTTAATCTGGCATATGCTCAGCCCTCAAAAATTATTGGCAACCTTAGAGAATTAGAGCAAAAACCGGCTGTGAAGAATAGTCTTTATTGATTATCCTCTAGGTCTTTTACTTAGATTATTATCTGAAGTCTACCTATTCATTGCAGTGAAACTACTGAAACAAAAAACATGTTTACATCCAATAAACATTTTTCTCCAAAACATGAGTTCCACAATTATTGTCACTCTTAGAAAATTCTACAATTAAAATCTAACTGAAGTATATTTCCAATCATATTTCACATTTTTCTGATTGATTGGGAAATCTAAAGTAGTAAACCATGACATCCCGTTTCCCAGGGGTAAAAATATGTGGCGACACAGGCCAAATTCCCTGTGTTATTCATCGGAATGGGAAAGAATCAGGAACTCGGTGACGATGCACCAGGAAAAGTTGGTGAACTGCACAAATTAGGAAATTAATGACATAAAATTTCCACGCAGTTGACCATGCCCTTTCCACAATTATTACAACAAGTAAGAAGTTTAAAGACACAGCTGATGTCAAGAATCAGCCTAGGAGAAATCCTTGACTACATTAACCCCACAGACCACAAGGAAGATGGTTCAACAGGCAAAAAATCTCCACGGATCACAGCTGGAGAATAGCAGAGGTTAGTTGAGTCTTGGGGTGTGAACATCTCCAAAACTACCATCAGTTGCCACCTTCATCAGCACAAGTTGTTTGGACAGAATGCCAGAAAAAAAGCCTCTGCTCTCAATAACATGAAAACGTGCCCACAGTTTGCCAAACATTACAGGAACTTTCAATGGGACAGGGTTACGTGGCCAGATAAGACCAAAGCAAAGCATTTTGGCAAAAACCATCAAAGGTGGGTCTGGAGGACACAGAAGGATAACCATACAGAGAAGTGCCTCATACCCATTGTGAAGTATGGTGGTAGAACTCTGAGGTTATGGGGCTGTTTTTCTTCCTAAGGCCCTTAGGAAGGTATCTTGTTAGAATAGATGGTATCAGACACTGCATCAAATACCAGGAAATATTAAATGAAAACCTAACAGCCTTTGCCAGGAAGCTTAAAATGGGCCATGATTGCACCTTCCAGCAGCATAATGATTCAAAGTGCACTTCAAAATCTACAACCCCAATTCCAAAATAGTTGGGACAACGTGTAAATTTGTGAATAAAATCAAAATGCAATGACTTTCAAATCACACCAGCCAGTATTTTATTCACAATAGAACAGAGATAATATAGCAAATGTTGAAACAGAGAAATATTACAATTATATCCACAAAAAGAGCTCATATAAATTTGATAGCTGCTACAGGTCTCAAAAAAGTTGGGACAGGGGCCCGTTTACCATGGTGTAGCATCCCCTCTTCTTTTAAACACAGAGTGGAGGCGTCTGGTCATTGAGTAGACAAGTTTCTTGAGTTTACCGATTGGAATTTGATCCCACTCTTATTTAATACAGTCCTTTAGCTGCTGGAGAGTTTTGGGTCTCATTTGACGAACTTTTCATTTAATTATGCACCAAATGTTCTCAATTGGTGAAAGATCAGGACTGCAGACAGGCCAGTTCAGCACACAAACTCTTCAACTATGAAGCCATGCTGTTGTAATAGCTGCAGTATGCAGTTTTGCATTGTCCTGCTGAAATTCACAAGGCCTTCCTTGGAGGGGAGCATATGTTGCTCTAAAACCGTCATATACCTTTAAGCATTCATGGTGCTTTGTAAAACATGCAAGTGTCTCACACCATATGCACTGATGCATCCCCTTACCATCAGAGATGCTGCCTTTTGAACTGAACGCTGACAACAGGAGGGGTGGTCTTTCTCCGCTTTAGCCCAGAGGACACGACGCCCATGATTTCCGACAAGAATGTCAAATTTGAACTCGTCTGACCACAGGACACTTTGCCACTTTGCTACAATCCATTTTAAATGAGTGGCGTCTGAGGGCCCAAAGATTACGGGCATTCAGTAAGGGTTTTCGTCCTTGTCCCGTATGCACAGACATTTTTCCAGTTTCTCTGAATCTTTTGATGATGATATGCACTGTCGATAATGAGACCTTCAAAGCCTTTGCAATTTGACATTGAGGAACATTGTTTTTAAAGTATTCCAGATTTTTTTTACGCAAGCCTTCGCCGGTTGGAGAGACTCTAGCCATCTTTACTTCTGAGAGACTCAGCCTCTCTAAGACATCCTTTACATAGCCAATCATGTTACACACCTGATGCCAGTTAACTTAAGTACTTGCTAAATGTTTTCAGCTGATTCTCTTATATATTAATTGCTTTTTCAGCCCTTTTTTGCCTGTGTCGCAACTTTTATGAGACCTCTTGCAGCCAGAAAATTTGAAATAAGCTCATTTTGTGGATAAAAATGTAAAATGTCTCAGTTTCAACATTTTAAATGTTATCTATGTTCAATTGTAAATAACATATTGGCTCATGTGATGTGAAAGTAATTGCATTTTGATTTTATTCACAATTTACTCTTCGTCCCAACTATTTCGGAATTGGTGTTGTACATAAAAATGGTTCACCAACCATAGAATAGAGGTTTTACCACGGTTTTCACAGTCCCCAACCTGAACCCCAGGGAAAATCCGCAAAATGAGCTGCAGAGGAGAGTCCACCTACATCCACCTCAGAATCTGAAGGATCTGGAGAGATTCTGCATGGAGGAATAGAGTAAGATCTCATGCCATGTGCTCATGAACCTCATCACACATTACGGGCCAGGAGTCAGGCCTGTAAACGTGGCAAAGGGACGTTACAGAAAATATTAAATGATGGGGTGCTGATAATTGTGCACACATATTTATGATAAGAATGTAATGTTTCTTTGAGTCGTGTTGGTTCAATAAAAGGTTATGTTTTTACAAATGTTTTCATTGAAAATCATGAGGATAAACGATAATGATATTTTTTTGCATCTCATTTGGCTCAGTTTTACTACAGGCTGCCAATAACTTTGGAGGCCACTGCAACTGGAAATCATGAAGGATAGTTTGAAACATGATGATTTCTTAGAGGAAATCCGAACAATCAGAGGCGTCACTTTTATTCTTGTGGTGGAACTTTTCCACTAAGTAATGTGTTAGTTTTCAGAGACTTTCTTGGAAGGTACACCATTCACCCCCCCCCCCCCCCCGGGACCCAGTCACAAATCCCTCCGTCCGAAAGGAAAAATCCACTGCAGGCACACTGTACACACACTCATGCATCAAAGCACTACGTGTCAGAAACCAACAAACCAAGAAAAATCAATCTTCCTCAATTTATACCTCAAGGAGGACGCATGAATAAGATAACAATGGCGGTTGAGCAATTCTATTTGCGATTCCAGGCCTTAAGTATGCAGCTATGGACAAAAGCAACAACGACTGTTTGGTTAAAGACGTGAATGGAGCCGCGGATCTCCTCCATGACTCAGCGGCCCCACCGCGCGCTCACTTTCCCTGCCCCCTCCCCCCCTCCTCCACAGAGGTCTGCACTCACGCAACATCAATAATTACGACCCCAGAAATTACCGCCAAGTCTGCGGGGAGACAGTAAGATGAAGAAGAGAAGAAGAGAGAAAAATAGTCCTGGATCGAGTTCGGTGTTCTCACTCCTGCTGCAGAGCCAAAAGAACTTTACAGTACATTTATCCAATTCTCCAGTTCCGCAGCGCACATGAATAATGCATCATGTAAAACGAAAATTTACACCGTCCATAAAATATTATAGCGTGAAAAATTTTTCAGTCAGCTGCAATGGCTTTTAAGTTGCATCACAAAAACCTCAATCCAACTGAACCAGAACCATGGCGCTACGTAGCGCAGTCGATTGCGCCACGTAGCTCCGCAGGGAAATGCAACTGTAAAATATGGTGCCCAGGTAATGGGAAGCTTCAGTCTATTACAGATCCATGTGCATCACCTACCCATCCACAGCACATGAAGCATGTAAAAAGCCATTTACAGAAGGTGTAACCGTCCTCAGGCCTTCAAGCCATATTAGACAGGCAATATAAAATCATTAACATCCATGACCTCATCATAGCTTCTTAATTAGAAAAATACCTCCCAAATGAATGAAGTAATTGTGTCCTGATATATCAAATAATTTTAACTCCCCACCCCAAAAAAGAATAACATTCTACTTCTTTTTTTTGTCCGAAGTGAAATGTTATTATTTTGTTCTCGCATAGTTTTCACACATGCACTCCTGGGCAACAGAGTCACCTGGATTAGTTATTAGATTAAACACAGTGTAACAAACAAAAACCACTGATGTTTGTTTGACGTACCAATCTGAGCTTTTAAAACCATAGGTTTCATTTTAAACTACGGCATCACTGCAGAGGGAGAAAAATTACGTTGATCATTTATGGGTTTCATAAAACTGGAGATGTTGAACAATACAACAGAATATGGTTAAGGTTAAGTGTTTAACATTAGTTTTGCACATTAAACAAACAAAACTGCCGAGGAGAAGAATGTGTGCTGCTTTCTTAAAGACAAAAAAGATTTTTCGACAAGTCAAACGCTCCAGAGACGAAACTCATGTTATATGCTTCGGTGCATATGTGCACGTATGAGGTGTTGATAAAAAATAATTTAAAAAACATTACACGCGTCAGTGTGGAGTCGCTGACCCACATACAGAGAAACACACAGCAGGGCTGTTAGCGTCAGCAGAGAGAACACAAGTGCTGCAAACACGCACGGAAAGTGAACTAATGACATTATAGCGGAGAATCATGGGAACAAATGAGCATGCCATTATTATGGGCAAAATACTGGGCATAGAGTCACCTTGCGCAATGGTGTGTGTGTGTGTGTGTGTGTGTGAGAGAGAGAGAGAAGCATTCCTTACAGTTTCTCCAGTTCATTTTCTTCAGCTGCACTTCCATGAGTGGGGGTGGCACCGACACCACTGTTCAGGGTAGAGGGAAACTGTTGCCCTTTGCGGATTTCGGTTTGATTTGGGGAAGGCGAATATTTTACAGACCTGGTATTTCGTTGCCCAGCTGGCATTTCGTTGCAGTGTCACCATTAACAATCCCAAGACTACATGCATCAGAAAACACAGCAGCAGTAAGTGCATTCTCCTAATGAGATCCAAAACCTAGGATCACTATAGGTTTTATCTCAACCATCACCACGCCCTATGTCCACCACCCCAAACAACAAGAATTTGGATACGAACCCTTCTGGATCCACGCGAGTTTCACCCGTCAGTCATACTGGGCTGTAATTACAGCAGAACACAATTATGTTGGAAAGGTATACATTTCTTTGTAGGCCCAAAAGATTTTGCGATATCAACTGCGAATTTGCAGAGATGGAGGCAGAAGTGGTTCTCCCGGTGGTACAGTTTCAAAACAAATATGAAGGAAAATCCCTGACTTTACCTGAATCTGGGGGCTTTCTCAAAAGAGGGAAGTGGTGATTAGAAAGGGGATTATGGACATATGCGATCAATGCAATTTCACTCCAGAGTGCATTTCACAAATAAACACAGCAGAGGGCTTGAATGCGGAGATTTAAGTGACATCAGTGAAAGGGAGAGTTGAAAAAAGAAACAAATCAACTTTATCTAACTTTGAAATGACCTCTTTTCTGAAAGTGCCACCACTGGGTGAAACATTTTGAATTACTGCAAGCTGCATGCAAATATTTTTCTTTTGCATTTTACGCTTCCTTTTCAAGTGCCGAGCCAGCACCACCTCATTCACTCTCAGACAATGTAGTAAAAGCTCAAGCTGCAATTTAGTTCCACTGTGAAACCAAAATAAGTCTAAGAAAGACTTATGCATTTCACTCTCATCTTCAGATGCATGTTCCCTTTTGTGATTGAGGGAGGATGGTTTTCGCTCATTTCAATATAAGTCAAAGGGGTGAGAAAATATCACAAGCCAAGCGAGGAGTTACGTAAAACAGGTGATGGCAACGTTTGCCTCACATAAAATGAGCAGATAAAGGAGAGGAATAGGAAATTGAGCAATAGAGAAGGAGAGAAGATGGGATTTGTTCGCCACAGTTTGCACAGAAGAGGGAGGGCAGATCAGCGTAGAACGCTTTTGACAATGTGTCTTTGTTTTTTTCCGTGTCATCTCCTTTTAGGGGGCTGCACCAAAATTTTCCCTAAAACATATTCCGAATTTGCCACGCCAAAAATCCCATCGCGTGCCGAATCAGTCTTAAGCCTGAGTCAATTAACTAACGAACCCACAAAACTGATTCCCACTGCTCACCTACTCATGGGGTTACTGGCAGCAGGGAGTTCGTGTGGATAGACCCAGCGCACAAAGGATTTTTGTCCTCCCTCATCTGCGGATTTTTCTTTCTCATCCGATTCCCTCCATCTCCGGCACGCACAGCCGACTCTCGCCGTCCGGACGCTTCGCTAGACGGCGTGCGTGGAATTTTCCTCTCCATTGCGCTGATGATTAAAAAAAACACACAGAAATTAAAGACATCAACACAGCCCCCCGGCCCTCCCGAGAGAACAAAGACACGGTCACAAAAAAAGCAATTAGCTCGGGCTCGTCCCTTTCTCTTCGCCGCTAATGGTCACCAGGGTTAACAGCCTCACAATGGAGTGTTTACGGTAAAAAAACAAAACGGGGTTATTTGCACCTCACTGCCCCCGGCCTGTGTAAACACAGCCTCGTGGGGTGGGGTGGGGGGAGGGGGGAACCGCTTGAAGCAGCCCCCTTGTGTTCCAGTGAAAATCTACAGGTTCTGGGTTAAACACGAGCAGCTCTATGCCCAAATCCCAGATCCAAAGCTTCTCGGGTCTTGGGAGTCGTGTGACCCAAACTTTGGCGACTGCATTTTGTCCCCAGAAGACCGGGACTGTTTTGGGAGGGAGGGGCACTTTGTTTGTAAACAAACTTGAGCAGTGCATCATGGGATCTCTGGCTCCCGCACTAATGGGGGCATCACCATCCGGCGGTTTGGCTTTGTAAGTTGTTAGTTTTGCGTTAACATTTTTGCATGCATCCCGAACGGCTTGTTTGGTGTCAAAACAATTCAGACGGCCAAAATAGCACCTCCGCATACAGAGAAAAATGTGCCCTCAGGAAAGTCAACTGTCCCCTTAGAAATCCCGCACAGCATTTAGCATTTCTCCCCGCAAACCAAATGATGACTCACTGTGCTGTGTGAACATCTCACAGAGCGAGTTTAGCATTCGCTCCTGAATGGCTCTGAAAACCCCACTGAATTTTTTATCAGGACCCATTCGCTTGGTCTCTCTGGGACCTCCAGAGCTTTGGAGCATCAATTCTTTATCCTACCTGCACCGTGACAGCACTCGACATGACAGGCAATGCCAGCTTAGACGAGCAACACGTCAGCCATCTTAGAGGTGAGACCTATTTGAATACCTGGCCTTGATAATACCTTTCGAGAATCTTATGGGCAATAATATCACATGCAAACATAGCCAAGCAAACACACAGATCCATGTATGTACACAAGCATGCACACAAATGTACATACAAACACACACACACACACACGCACACACACACATGCATACATACTTACATACATACACACACACACACACACACACGCACACACACACACACACATACTTACATACACACACACACACACACACACACACACACAGACACACGCACACAGGACAAAGGAGCAGCCCCGGGATTTTTTGCACATAAAAATGAAATGATGGGATGTAGTGTGAAGTGGGTTCACAAAACTTTTCATAGAAGGCTGCAGCCATTCTGTCTCAAACTTCTGGAAGTGCAGTTCACTTTTACAACTGCAATTCAACATGTACCTCAGGTTTTTTCTGGCGAGTGATTTGAGCGTCAGCAGAGGAACCCCTGCCGCTCGTTTGGGCTCGCGCTAGCTCCACCGCCTTTAATGAAGCGCAATTAATAACCATCCAACAACGCGTCCAACGACTCCCGCGGGGCGATAACAAATTACCGAGCACTACCGCTTTTTCCGAGACCCGTTTCCAGGCTGATCAGCAAACGCAGGATCCGTCTGTATTTACAGCCATCTTCTGAAACCAAGGCCTGAGTACCTCCTGCGGTTCTTCTGTGATCTTTGGATGCCACCCATGGAAAGAACGAGCGAGAGGGGTCAGCGCGAGAACATCAATGTAGTATAATAACAATAAAAAACAGAAATTATGAAACTTCGAGTGAGAGAGCAAGACAGAGGGAAAGAGGAAGTGATAGAGGGAGAAACAGAGACATTTACCAGGAACCCCACAGAAAGAGAGAGAGAAAGTGGGTGAGAGTGGCAGAGAGTGGATAGAGAAGAAAAACAAGCCTTTATATCAGGAAAAATCAATTACAGCGCCAAACCATAAATCAATTTTGCACTGGCAATTACGAACCGCAGAAAAAACAACTCTAAAATTGTTGGTTTTTTCCTCCAACCTAGGACATCTAAGGTCAGATCTGTTTCCTGCTAAAACAGGTTTCAATCTTTCATAACCCGCAGCGTCAGTTTCTCTCCCCAGCTTTCTGTTTCAACAGGCAGATTTCCTTCCAGCCGAGGGAAGCACATCCTGTTTTTAACGTCGGCATCATGTGTTTGTGCGCAGGCCAATAAGCACGTGGAACACCCTCTTCCCCAAAACCGTGCCGCTACCCAGCTAATGCATCCCATCCGCAGCCGCCCCCGCAGCGTCATTATCACCAAAATAAATCCAGAGGTAGAAACAGTGGACTACCATGAGTCAGAGGGGTCAGAGTGTAGTACGAAGGTGGCAAACCCTGGGGTTAGAGAGCCATGGGTTTGTCAGTTTCTGTTTTCACATTACATACAACAACTACATTAGACCCAAGAAATCAGGGGAGGCGAGTGAACTGTGTGATCAATTGCTGGCCCAGTGAGAACAAAAACCTGCAGACACAGCTGCTCTACAGGACCAGGGTCTGCCACACCTGGTGTAGTCTGAAAGGACAGGTTCACGATGGACAGATTGGTGACATTCTGACTGCATCCTGGACACTTATAACCAGGAAGAGGGCAAAACAGACTGTTGACCAGGGTCTGACTGGCCAGTTAATGAGTTATACAGAATTATGTATTTTTATTAACCACATGGGTATCATTTGTCCTCTGCATTCATCCATCCTAGAAAACTGGGACAAGCTACAGGGCAGCTGCTAAGGACTACCTCCAGTTGTGAACCATAGTCAAGTGGACAGGCAGAACTTTACCCATGATGCATCTGTTTCCATGTGACAGGAAGCTGGAGAACCTTGAAAAAACTGAGCAGAGCACAGAAAGAACTCCATTCACAGCTCAGGCTTAGATGTCCTTCAACTGTTTAATAAGGAAACGCCATCACTTTCACTTTGATGTGTGCCAATATGAGTAACAATTAGAGGAAGACTGGAGTGCCAGTGAACAAACCGTGTCCGGCACTGGGTCTCTAAGACGCAGCCATTTTCTGAATTAGCTGCAAAGGTCAATGGGCAAAGCAGGGCAAACATCAGATCCTGCATTTGTCACCAAACTTGAACAAACCTGCCAGTGGGGCAAATATTTGAATTCAAATCCATCCCTTGACATAATCAACTGCTGCTGGGCCAGCGCCCAAACATCCACAAAATTTGATTGAAACAGATCGAGAAATTTGAGCGATACAGTCCGTACAAACTGACAGACAAATAGACATGGATGAATGCAGAACCTCTGTCCAAATTCATTGGTTGGCGAAGGCAACGATGAAGGATTAAATCCTTCAATAAAAAAAAAAACTCAGAACTTGGTATTTTTTGTTTACCGACAGGGGTTGCACATACGAGTTTCAGCAGTCATAGAGAGAGGTGACTCCACCAGACGGGGTCACGGCATTCCCAGAGAAAAACAAAGGACTCAGGTTCCAGTCCGTCATCGTCCAGGCAGCTCTCTGCAGGTTGCCCTTCAGAGGAATGTCAGAGCAGAAGTGACCTGCCTCAGACGAGACAGTGCGTTTTTATCTTAAGGGTCACCCAAACCCCAAAACCCCCCAACCTCAAACAGTCCACCATTTCCTGAGTGGGGGTCGACCAGGCTCACAGACCCCCCTTCATGTCGAGGCCTTGATGACATGTGCAGAATCCGTTCTTTCCCTCTCTGTAACCAGATTCATCCGTACTCCAAAATAGATCACACCAAGCCAATTCCCTAAATACCTGCCCAACTTGTAACAGTTGGATACAGCAAGATACGCCATTTTCCAAAAATGAACACGCATTTAACTAGGCAGAGACCCGGAGAGACAGTGAAATAGAAGGAGAGAGAGATAAAGAAAGATAATCGAGAGACCAAGAGCAAGCGACATTGTGAATATTTGATTTAATAGAAGCTTCTTGTTAGGGTTATTCCATGTCAAACATCCAAAACTTGTCTGCGCTAATAACTATGCCATTAAAGATTGCCTTCATTTTTTCAAAGCACAAGTTTTGTTTGCCAATGTCTTTAGTTTTACTCTATATCCCATCATTTGAAATCAATTTCTTGAAAATTGAAATGTACACGCTACTTTGAAATTGGGGGGTACACAAGGAGGAAAATTCACAATTAAGCAAAAAAAAAAAAGCCTTCCACTTGCTACAAGATAAGAAACATCACGTTGGACGATTCACAATTTTTCAAAAGTTGTCTGAGCGAGCAGTCACCACAAGTCTCCACTTCAATAAAATGTATAGGAACAGAGAAAAAACTGACTCCAAAACAGGAGGAGCCAGAAGACATTCTAAAATTTTTGCTGTCCCCAGCTTTACCCTCCTAAAAAGTTTCAAACCAACTTTGAGGACAGTTTTGGAATGTATTCTGGAAAAAGAAAAAAAATCTGAAAAAATTAGCCTGATACAATTTTTTTTTAAATTTGGCATCTCAAATCCCACCCGAATCTGGAATGCCCAATTGGTGAACTATGTACAAGGATTGCTTGTATGCGACCCCTTGCTGCCAAGTCAGGAGAGTGTAGACAGCTCGCGGCTCTCCTCCGAAGCACGCGCCTGTCAGCCTGTCTGTTTCTTATACACTCATTGGTTGAATCTTCACAAGTTCAGAACGAGGGCGGAGAATACCCAGACATGAACAGGCTTAGAATATTCCTGACGAGCGCCCATCTAGCCAACAGGAGGCGCTTGAGCAACGAACAACTATTATTTTCCCTTCCCGGCAGTCCCTTCCTAATTTGCAATAGCCTGTTGCGCAATAGCCAATTGTGCGCTACTCTGAAAAAGCTGCCGACCACTGCCGGCTGGTACAAGGCGGGGATCGAACCCGCGACACGATAGTCACTTCTGCTTCGCACCGCGATGCTTTTACAAAAATGTGTTTCCATTTCAAAGAATCTCAAAAATTCACGAAAACAAACTGAAAGCAAATTGTGCGGACACTCCCATTTTTCAAACCCCACTAAAATCTTAACAGATGGACATGCAGACCTGAGATAAACCATTTTCTTCATTTGGCATGCAGGATAAAAAAAATACTAAAATTATAGACAATTCTAGGACCATGACCTGGGTAACTGGTGATTTCACATTAAATGACCAGTGTATTAGTTATTAATTATGACCATTGTAGAAAGCCAATGGCAGGCCCAGGTGGACGAAACATTCTTGTGCTTTTGTCTCCCGAATTGCCCCCCCCCACCACCACCCCACCACCCGTTGAAACAAGACATTCGGTGCTGCTACCACAATCTCTCAAAAAATATTTCCGTTCTAATAAGGGGGGAAATTTCTCCCAGAGCTCAGAGAGATAAATGAGGTGTTAATGGAGACGTGTTTCTGGGGGCCTCACCTCCACGCTCAGATGTATGAGAGCTTTTGGCTGAACGCGTGGCCAACTCTCACAGGGGAAACAGATACGCTAAAAAGCTTGACACTGACAACAACATGAAATAAAACCAATCCTCAAGGTGAAACACGTTTACGAGGTGTCGTCCGTGCTAGCTTCACGCAGAACCCTCGAATTAAGGCACAAGAGCAAGCCTGGGGCAACAGCAGGGAGAACTTCTCGGTCGAAGACAGGAAATAAGCTACTGAGCAGCCACCGAGAGCCAAAAACCACCAATGGGAACTAAACCGCAGGATCAACACGCACGTGCTTAGAGGGAATGAGGGTCCATCGAAAATGTCAAAACACAGGGACAAATTGGTCCCGGAAATTCAGTTTGCGTCACAACGCCAGCGAACAACATGATCCTAGGCCTTCCATTTGGTGTTAGTGTGAAATGCCAAAACGAAAGAGGCAATTTAATTGGTAGAGGAACTCAATCTATCTAAAACTCAATGCAGGACTAGAATGTTTGGCGGTCGCTCCAGTTCAGTGGTAGTTCATGAGGTAAAATGCTGGCATCGAAAAATTCAGTTTGTGTCACGGCAGAGCATTACGCCATTTCTTAAGCATTGCGAAGTAGCATCGCTTCAAGACGCCCAAACCAGGCAATTTAAGAACACAGAAGCTCAGTTCAGCATCTTGCACTCATCTTGATTCAACAGCCACCGACAATCCTGAAAATCTGAAACACAAAATAAAGAATAAGCCATCCACTTTGCAGAGGGGGAAAAAAAGGAAAACGCATCATTTGACGATGGCAATTTTCTTTCAATTTTTCACCTTGAATGACTCCATGTGCACTTTGTGTGCTCTTGTCATGTTTGGCAAACAGGCAATCAGGACGGATATCCCAAAGAAAGTGAAGACAGGGCCTTCGATCTTTTTTGAACCAGTTTTTTTTTTTTTTTTGCGTTCTGCTACTCTGGTGTTTTTCACAAAGAAATCACCTTGAGTTTGCCAGGATTGTAATGAAAACCAGCTCCTCCTGACACTTAATTGAAGCAAGCTGGACCTCCATGCAGGACCCACTCATTGTATGTGACAATTTAACCCATCACTTCAGTGATACTGTTCTGTGCAACCAAAAAAAAAAGCATTCATAATAATATTTCCTGCAGCACTCAAAGCCCCCAAATGTTTATATTACCCAGTGATCAGAGGATTAAAAAAAATTTATGCATGATTTTAAAGTCATCCAAGGCTCTGGCACTGTGAAACATTAAGAATGACAAACGGACCCCGGGTACTGCTCTAGTTCAAGACATGAGCCCCCAGTTCTCCACTACTGCGAAGCAAGAAGACAGAAATGGTCAAAGTTAACAAAGTCTAATTTACAGATAGTGATATTAAAAGAGGGAAAGAATTGCTTTTGAACTCCATTCATTTAACACATAAGTTACCTTCGAATTCCGTTAAACTAACACCTGCAACATTCAGGATAAATACGCATATGCAATATTAACCCTGAATAAATAGGCATATGCAATATTAACCCTGTACTGCATGACTATTCACTACACAATCTACCACCGTTTATTCCACATTATATTGTAAATACAAGCCCTCAACTACGTGTCCACTAACATTATCATTACGTACCGCCCCTTCTCCGATAAATACCCTTTTAAGACACACCTCGCTCTTCCTACGTACCCTGAAATATTAAACACTATCCCTCCAGTATATAGACATCGAGAATATAATACTCTAATAAAAATG
The DNA here is from genome assembly GCA_029721435.1 of Gymnothorax reevesii. Lineage (NCBI taxonomy): Eukaryota > Metazoa > Chordata > Actinopteri > Anguilliformes > Muraenidae > Gymnothorax > Gymnothorax reevesii. Next base: position 41,700,982 of record CM056588.1, read on the forward strand.
GCAGCGACAAATCTCATCACTTAAAAAAAAAACTGTTCCATTGTCACAATGGAGTATAATAACTACACTGAACACAGTGTGTCACAGCATTGGAACACGGTCATAACGGTTGTCAATCACAGTAAAGTGACAGCTGACTCAAAGTGGGTGACTGTGGCTGTCACTGTGAAAGCAATGAAATACCTGTGATTGACGATGGCTCAACTACACCCAAGCAGCTGGATGACTAAAATGCAGGTGAGAAAAAATGGCTGACGATCCTCAGGTGGTATTTTTGCAAGTTTAACCCATCAGGCAAAGAGATCCACCAATGGCATTCACTAATATACTAATTAAGTTATTGCAGATAAATGGTCTTGTTTGTGTAAATGAAGCTCCAATTGGAGGAGACCATTCAAGCAGAGCCAACCAATGACCAATAAGATACTGTATCTCTGGCTAAATGTAGACTTGAACCAATCAGCTTGCAGGAAACTAAAATGCTGATAAGTTGTTCCTCCTCACTCCAGATGGCCGACAGAGGAAAAACATCTGGGCGCAAGATTGCTGGTGTACTATACGATAAAATGGCCAGAGTAAGGGCCAATAGTCTGGAGACAATTCCAATTTTGCCTTTTCTTCGGCATCTGGACTCAGTCAACACGTTTCTCAAAAATGCAAACTGAAACTAAGGAACATCAAAAGTATGGTATATATTAACAAAAAACTCTTTACAAATAGTTCTCAAATGCTGCAAAGAATGATCGCATTTTTGGTGCAGGAGAGATCACACCTTTCATTCTGAATAAAAAGAGACTAGATCAGAGGTGGGCAATGAGGGCTGTATCTGTCCCTGGTTTTCGCACCAACTTCTGGCGTTTAATTACTTCATTATCTAAATTAGCCAAACTATTTATGAAATCTGACATTTAAGGTGCATTTCTTTAAATTATAAATAAAGACTTTCTTGTCTCCCTACATAAAACATTTTTCTTTGATCAATTCTTTGCACAAATCTATACTTGCATTTGCAACCAGTTAGCTCAATTAGTCAGGGTAATTGATAGAAATAAAAACCTGAATTCACACCAGCCCTGCAGGACCAGGATTGCCCACCCCTGGACTAGATAGAAGGTAAAGTCACTGGTTGTGGTGAGGTGAGTGGAGGGGAGATTGAGGGAATGTAAGATTTTTAGGAATAACCTAAAGCAGTTAAACTCAAACACTGCACTGCACACAGACCGAAAGAAGCCTCTCACGAAGAGTTGGGAATAAAGACCGAGTGAAGCCTCAGGGTTGGTATTCAATTCAATACTTAAGAAGAACAATTTTGTACTTAGTGCTGTACTTAAGTAAAAATTGGTCAAAGTTGGTATTCAAGTAAACTTTTGGCTAAGTATTTTGCCAGGTTTTTTCTCAGTCATACTAAGTAAAGATCTAATTACTTAAGTATTTTGGTATTCAAGTGCGGACAACTAAGTATTATGTCTTGTCCAGATTGGACACTTAAGTACAAGATCATTCTCAAAGAATCATTCGTCAGGACAAGACGCATCATCATGGCTGCTCTTCTCCATCTTCAATTCAACCATCAATGTGAACTTCGTCAGCATTTGACAATCCAGCGTTTACATCCAATTGACGCGTACAATGCTACAGAACTTATCAAAAGATATCACTTCAACTGGGAAGGGATCCTGCGCCTAACTCAGTTGATAGAGGACGACATCGCCCCAAAGGGCAATACCAACCGTCAAATCGCTCCATGGATAGGCTGCGCACAGCCCTGCATTTCTACGCTACGGGATGCTTTCAGTGCACAGACGGAGATACCACCCACATCTCCCAGGTGTCAGTATCCTGGATCGTCGACACAGGGACATCGGCGTTTGCGAGGCGGCTCCATCAATTTGTCTGAATGCCCGTGAAGTCAAAATTTTGGCTAAGTAATTTACTTAGATATTGTTTGACTAAGTAAATGTCTTAGACGCGTCTTGAATATGACTTAAGCATTTTTCTTAAACTTAGTTTTTTACTTGGCTAACTTTTACTGAGAGTAAGTATTGAATTGAATACCGGCCCAGGTCCTGAGCGTCTGCTGCAGGGAGCCTGGATCTCAAGAAGCAGTGTGGGAATTGTAGTTCATGGTCATCTTATACTGTTACACTCATCAGTCACTTCCCACTTCTGTATTAATTAGTCAAATTGTCCAGGTGATAAATTGTCATTACCTTGTCCATTTCACCGTGCATTCCTCACATTCCCACACCTGTTTCTCATTGTACTCGTTTCTGAGTTTCATGCTGTGCAAAAGTCTTAGGCACAATTAAAGGAATTTAAGAAGACAAAAATTCTTGTAAAAATAATGAAACAAAAAGTTTCTGATAACTGAGAAATGCACTATACAGAGCAGTGAACTGTTAAAAACAAAATCAAACCAAAAGTACTGCGACCAATAGTGTAGTGTTATTTTGGCAAAAAAATTGAGGCACAGTCCTGTTGTGCTATAGTTTAATAAGCTGATTAGCTTTTTGCTTGTTCCAAGCAGAGTGGGAAACTTGCTACCGTTCTTTCGCAGACTGACTGTCTCACTTGTGTCTGTTCCTCCAAGAAATTGCAGACAGCCATGATGATTTCATCACAACCCTGTCAAGACCATTTTATCTATATCAACTGCTTTTAATGAAATACAAACGCATTTATAATACCATTTTTTCATAAGCATTCGGAATTTCAGAAATTTTATCATCAACAACATTAATGTGGAAAACAAACAGTAAACATCTAAAGCCAGATTTAAATGTAAAAAAAAAATAACGTGCCTAAGACTTTTTCCCAGCACTGTATTTAGGTTCACCACTTTTCAGGGTTCATTGCCAGATTGTCTTTGCGCCACTTTGTGCCCATCATTGCTCTCTCACATTTACTCTCGTGCTCCTAATACCTATGTTTTTCAAGGCTCTAACCAAAGACTGTCCTTTGATTGTGAACTACCAGCCTACACTGCGCTCCCTGCCTTGTTCTTGTTTTGGACAGTCCACACAAATAAGACTCTGCTTCTTCTGATCCTCTTATTGGCTCCATTATGCTCTAAGGAAGGGATCCTCAAATCTGGACCTTGAATCCAAACACAGCCCAGGCTTTCTGTTATCCCAGGCAAGTAAATGAACAGATTGTGCCTCTGATTGGCCAGACTGTGTTAACACTTGACTCCCAGGTAAAGGAAGCGTGGGAAACCAGAAGTCCTCAGACCTCGTAGAGTGTGATTTGAGGACCGTGGCTCAAAGGGCTCTGATGTATATCATATCATATCATATCATATCATATCATTTCATCTGGGTTATGCTTACATTTCCTTCCTCACTCATTTCCTCAGCGCACTTCCCCACACTGCCACCCCCTTATCCAATCCTCCTCTCCTTTCACCTCAAACTCCCTTTCGATCTGGTTTCATTTGATTCTAATGAGCCATAACAACTTGTTTTTGTTGTCCTTCCCCAAATCTCTCTGCTACAGTGTTTTGGATATCTTTTTGGATATCTTCTTCAGATGGTGTGAACCCTTTAACCCCTTTACTCACAATACAAATATTGCCACTTTTCCCTGTCATGCATTAGCCTTTTTTAGGCTTTATGACTCAGTATTTGTGTTACGGAGACTTTGGAGAATTATTCCAGTGAAGCAAGACATTTTGAAAATCAATTTCAGAATTGTTTAGGGATTAAATTTCAGAATTAACAGATGCCGGCCTCTTATCTGCGCAAAGGGGAGCAAACTTTCACATGTGCCTGCATGTGCATCCATTCACACACACCCCAACACACAAGCATGCACACAAGTGCTCGCATGCGGCCGCCTTGATGACAGCAAAAATCAAGCATGGCCAGAGAACGGCAAGAAAAGCTCTCTGCCAACACAGGATTTCATATTGATTTAGAGGACGAACACTGGACGCCATGTGCACTTGCACGTTCAAATGGCTCCCATAATTCAAAGGAAATCTGACATCTGAAACAGTGCAGTGAAAGCTTCCCCGAGGCCTTCAGCGAGACGGCACGGACCGGAGACCCAGAGTGGGAGAAAAGCTGTTCCTTCCTCTCCAGCGTCTGATCGGAATCAGCCCTACCCTCAGTAACCTGCTGCGTTTCAAAAAAAACGTTCTATTTCTTTATTTTTCCCGAGGGTTTCTCAGAGATGAGAGCCAGAGGAGAACGTCTCAGAATGAAGACAAACATGCGTTCACTGCTCACCACATGGTAAGGGCGGGTAACAGCCGGTGACGGGACGTTCGATCAAACCTGCGGGAGTATCAGCCGAGGGATGCCTTCTCTGTTTGGCTCTACCAGCCCAGACCTGCCCATACTGTGTGTAGGTGAGCATGGACACGCATCCGCATATACAGTCTATAGGAGAGTGTGTATGTACATATGTCTATAACTGTGTGCGTGTGTGCGTGTCCATGTACAGGCACATAAGTCATAACCTGATTTTCTATGTGTGCGGGCACGTACATGAATGTATGCGTCTGTGTGTGTGTGTGTGAGTGTGTGTGTCCATATGCACGCGCATAAGTCATCATCTGTGTGTGCGGGCATGTACATTTACGTATGCATGAGCATAAGCCTGTCGGTGTGTGTATACCCGCATGTGAGTGAGAGCAGAAAAACATCGCTCCCACCCAGCCCCCCCACCAGAGTCAGTGTTTTCCAGCAGAGGAAGAGGGTCCACAGAAGGGGTCAGGTGAGGACACTGGGGGGCCCCCTCCCCGGGTGCGAAGCGGGGAGCATTTTTTAAGCGCAAACGCCGCCCCACCAGCTCCAGCCCGTTAAAACAAACACACCGACCCCGGGGCCCCGAGACGTGGCCAAGACCGCGAGCGGAGGTTAAAACAACATCATCTGCGACATTAATTTCAATTAAAGCCCCTCATTGCGAGGTGCTTTGATCCCCGCCACTCTCCAGAACCCCCATGCGCCTGACGGATTGTGTGGTTGCGATAATTAGAAGGGGGGCGGCAAACTGTTCGGGGGTTTGAGGTGATTCCTTTCTTTTTTTTGGGGGTGGGGGGGTGATGGAGGTGGGGGTAGGGGGTTAGAGGCAACTGTGTTTAATTTCTGAAAGCCCACTGTTGACATTGAGGAGGGGAGAGGGGGATGGGGGGCAGGGATTTCTGCGAAACAGTGGTGGTATAAGCGGGCTGTTTACGCTCGGCACCAGCTGGCCACTCCGTCTGAAATGTCCGCATGTTTACTCCTTCCACTCCAAAGACAGAAACAAAAGAGGGAAAAAGACATTTCCCTCGAGGGGCCAAAAAATTTGGACAGTTCCAACGCTAGCCGAAAGCTTTACCCGTGCCAATACGATTTGTTGCAGCTCGACACCATTGCCCGTCTAACTCACTTCATTCCCCCCTTCCTCACGGGCATCCCCCCTCACCAAAAAAACATGAAAACCCCAAGTGGTGACAGATGGCACTGCAGTTTATTAAACTTACAGTCCAAAAAGCTAAATTCCCCTTTTAAGTCCATTAAATACTACGCACTAACCCAGGAAAAAATATACTACAATGCCAGTTTTGAAGAGGTTGACACATTATGGAAAATGTAAATAAAATCAAAAAAGGGATGATCTGAAAAATCCACTCACTTTCTTCTATTCTGAAAACACTCCAAGAGAACATTGTTTAACACTAACTTGTGACTTTATTGAAAATATAAGCGGATTTCAAGTCTGATGACAACAACAGACTCCAAAAAAGTTGGCACAGGGGCAATAAATCAACGCTGTCCAAATTAACCCCCAAGGGACCAAGTGGGGTCATTTACGACCCCAGACGTATATTTTTATGTGCTGTTTTGGTATTTTAAATCAGAAAAAAATGTTTCCTTCCATTATTTTGTTCAGCCATTCCTCTTACAACTTTTCATAGGTTTTTAAAGGAATTGGACCACTGCCACGGCAAGGTATTTGAAAGATATGTGGGGTCATGTACGCCCCCTGAGATACAGGAGTGTTGATAAAAGAGCACTCAGAGGCTGCACACCTCATCCAAAGCAAATTATTTTTTCCTAGTAGAGACAAGAAATGTGCATCCAGAGGGAGCAGATACCATCCATCAAACGACAAAAATAACTCACTTAATCCATTAATCCTGTTAATTGGGCCTATATGTCCATTTTTAATTTATAAATATTTTAGCTCCTTAGTAGGATACCCAGCTGAGATCAATAATTCAATAATTTGAATCTTGCACCAACATCTACCCCTGTGTTCATTTTGGTGCAGGTCACACAATTAGTCTTTGGTGTAAAGTTGGCAATGTATGAACACAAACAAATAAAACTTCCTTGGCAGGGGTAAAAATAACTGAAAATCAAGTTATTCCCAACGATGCTATTAACTGAGGAGGTCAGTCTCTCAGTGCAGTCTCTCACGATGACTGAAATAGACAGAAGCACAAAAAAAAAACACACACAAGATCATGAGCAAATGCACAGACAGGCATGTACACGCTCAGGAAGGTAGAGAGAGGCATACGTGCACACACACATACGTGCACGTGTGACAGAAACACGTACGGTCACACATGCCTGCGGCCGCACATGCTCACAAGTATTCTGGAATATTAGCAACAGATGCCGCCAACAGATGTGTGAGTGTGTGTGCGCGTGTGTGTGTGTGAGAAAGAGAGCACAAACATGCCGATTCACCACCAGGGCTCCTCCAGTGACTGTCATAACCCATTTAGTGATGGACACGAAGACAGGCCAAGGAACGGCCTGTTCCTCCAGTGCTTGAAATAGACCATCCGGGACCCAGCTGCTCACAGGTAACAGCATTTCTCCTTCATCTCCCGCTCAAACCGAGCCGTAATGGCTGACAGACGTGACCATCAAAAATGAGCAGTCGAGCATGCCTGCTGATTATATCTGGGTATGAGGTCATCTGAAATCGCAGGTTAAAAAAAGGCTATGTTGAGGCAAATTTTTAAAAAGTTGCGATGAGGTCATAGTCCTTATTTCAGACAGATGTTCTGTCTTTTCCTTTGACAGAAAATTCAAAACATAAATCTGTAAATTAGCAATAGCTTCTCAGGTTAAAGTAATTCTCCCAATTAAAAACTGTATGGATTCAAAAAGGTGCTTGAAACATTACTGGGGGATTTTTGTCAAAGCTGGTTCATAAGCATTACACAAATCCTGCTAATTTTTTCAAGCCATACATCCAAGCTGGATAAATCTCCTGCCACCAGACAAATACCCAAGGTGCTCTGCAGTACTGAGATCCAGAAGAGCGCATGCCTATGGAACAGGAACTCAGTCATGCTGGTGCAACTGGCCAGAGATGTGCATTTAGTGGCAAGTCACAATACCCTGCTAGAATCATCCATTTAACAAAGGGGCAGACTCTGGCCGTGTAGGGAGCACAGTGCAGTGATAATGCCTTGGTATGCCACAGGGCTCAAATGATGCTCTCTTGGTATAACAAAATCAAAGAAAAATGTTCCCTGCACCATTGCACCACCAGGAACTATTCATTTATGCTGGTTACACCAATTCTAACTTGGCCAACTGTAAGATGTAGCAAAACTTAAGACTCACCACAACAAGCAACATGTTTCCAAACCTCAATCAGCCAGTTTAAGAATCCACTGCACTCAAATCTTCCTGTTCTAAATAGGCACAAGTCTGCTCCAGTCTAGACAGTGATGCTCTAGTGCCGTTATTGGCATTCGTGACCTTTCTGCTACCTTGAATGAGATTCCCAATTCTCCACCTGGGCGTTCCATTTCACACTGTGTTTTGGGCCACAGAACTTCCCCTCACTGGCGACATTTTTGTCTTCTTTGTTCACCAATGTCCTCTAAACTCCGCAGTCAATACCCTTATTCTTCAAATTACTGTCCAAAAAGTCTGAGAACTGCAGGCTTTCCACCCTTTCTTTACAGAGGAATGAATTGTCGCGACAGTCTGGCCAATTGTCAGTGCTAATTGTTCAGTGACTTTCAAGGCAGAAAAGAAGACCAGGGACAGGATTTGAATTCAAGGGCCAGATTTGAGGACCACACCCAGTACTACAGTAGAGTCCACGATAACCTTATATGCTACAGCAGTCTGTGCTTGTTTGACTCTTCCGTCTTTACACCCATCTCAGCCTCATTTTCCACTAATTTGGAATCAAGAACTGACACCTTTCTGTTCACCGCTGTACCTGTTTGTTGTAGTTCAGAAGAGCCTAGTCTTCATCACTCCTGAGACACAATGAAGTGGTGAAATTGTGTCTCGTATGAACCACGACAAGTAGCCAAACAGTCCAATTCCTCTCTGCCATCCACCAGACACTGAGACAGGGAGGATGAACAGATGCTGCTCGCACAGACTGACTGCGGGAGGCCATCAGACCACAGGGGGGCGCCGATGTGCGACGAGATCCAGACGTCCGGCTGAGGACTGACAATTTTTATGTCCACGGTCCAGCAATAGCAATGTTCCTGGCTTGTGGTCTGGGGTCAAGAATGTCCTCAACTCAAATCAGTAATGAGAGGCAGGTAATTTAACTCCACAAAATCAAAAATCAGCACAGAATTCCACGGAACAGAAAACACACAAACATCACTTCTATGCTGTCAATGCCAAGGTTAAGAGATAAGTTTATCTGTTAAAACATTAAGGCTCTTTGGAAAACGGTTTGAAGCATTTCTCTACGTCGTATTCAATAAAAATATTCATTCTAATATCAGGGACCAGCTTTAAAAAAAATAAATAAAAATTTTCCACATTTTGTGAAAAACCACAGTATCTCGATTGTACTTTTCAGTGTATTTACAGTACAGTCAATTTCCATAAGCGTGGCCTTGAAATTAGCTGGAAGACATTTCCTATTGTATGCTGTAATGGCACAATTTCACCACTCCGTTTCCCAACTCGACTGCTGCCAGCTTACAGTGGGGCCCTGGTAAACATTTGCGGTCCTGTCAGAAATGGAGCCGCTCGGGTCAGAACCGGGGCTCCAAACACAGGGTACTGTTCTCTCCCGGCGGGGGAAAAAAAAGCGCGACATTTTCAGCTTTTTTTTTTTAAATGAAAAGTAAAAAAAAATAGCTGCAGAGAGCGGAACAGAAGTCGCGCGGTGGATGCATTTCAAAGCGGCTGCCTGTAATAGCGGGTGTTTAAGAGGGCGCGCACTGCGGGAGCCTGATGTGGGGAAACCCTCACGCTTTACTGAAGGGACGGAGCCGGCTAAAATAGCTGGAAAACCCATGACATCATCCCAGAGGAGGAAAAAAAAAAAAAATCCCCTTGGAGCCCGATTCACAAACGTTTCTAATTAGAGCAGAGGGGGATATGGAGACCAGACCCTGGGGGGGGGGGGTGTCAGAGAGGGGGAGCTGGTAGTGTGAGAGTGTTAGTCTACATGCGTGTGTGTGTGTGTGTGTGTGTGCGCAGCACTAGGTGTGTATGTGTGTGCGTGTGCAGCTGTGCACGTGTGTAGGTACAGCACATGAGTGCGCACGGATAAGTTTGCTTACACACGTGCATGTTTCTGAATGCCTGTTTCTGTTTGTTTGTGTATCTGACAAGGATAATGGGGTCATCTGGTGGTCTAGATGAACTCAAATTGCAATCATCTGCCAAAAAAAAAACAGGGAGCCGAGCAATACAGCACATCCACTGACTGTGTGATACCTGGGTTACGATACTCTCGGTAAGGCCGCGCAAACAGCATATTACTGTTTGGAGGGGGACTGGAAAGGGGGAGAACTGATTGGATATGGGAAAAGTAGGACAAAACAGAGAAAAAAAAACTAAGACAACTCATATGAACCAGCTTAGCAACCCTACCCCAAAAAAAACATCATTTTCAAAAACAGAGCAAGGGCAATACAGTAGAAAGGTGGGAGTACAGGAGCTCAAATGGAAATTCAAACGCAGCTCAGGGGAACACCAACCCCCCCGCCTACACCAGACCCCCGTATCACCCTCTGCCCCCACCCCGTAATCTCCTCATCCCACCCCATCATACATGTTTTCCAGCACCTCAATCCTGACTCATACACAGATACGGTATCCGCTCTACGCACTGTGACTAAGAGCAGAACTTTGTGTGTGTGCGCGCGCGTGTGTGTGTGTGAGTGCGTGTGTGCGCTGCTCAGGCAGTGTAAACGTCTAGGTTTATTGGCATAAGTGGGCATTTGCGTATGTTCGTGCAAATGTACGTGGGTATATCTGTATGCGCGTGCTCTCATGTGTGCACCACTGATCATGTGTGAACAAAACAGCACAGGACAGAGTTCACTCCATACTCTCTTAAAGCCGTAAGAAACACAGTAAAAGTCATGAGGGTAGCAGAGAACAAAAACGCTTAACCAACCCACCATGATGCCAAATTTTCCTCATGAACAACAACAGAGGGCAGTTTAAAGCCAAGGCCTGATTTAAAAACTCGGTGTGAACACACTTATTTTTAACACCAAACATACTTTCAATTTAATGCTCCGCATCTCCTGCCAAGTCATGTTTTTTCCTGCGGCCGCTATGGCAACCAGCTGAGCAGTGGCATTACAGGATGTGCCACCAAGCACTAAGAGACCATATCTTAAATTAACACCAAAAAAAAAAATCCAAAAATCACTTAATTTTACTTTCTTTGATCATTGCTCTACTCACTCTGTTAAAATAGGCCATTTGTTCAAGGCTTGCAGTCAATTAAGAACATGGGGTTGAGATTAGGGCTCTTTGAAGGCCATTCAGGGTCCACTGCCCCAGTCTTAACAAACCACATATGGGCGTCGCTGTGAGCATTGGGGGCACTGTCATGCAAAAACAGGAAAGAGTCTTCCCAAACTGTTGGAAGAACACAATGATCCGGTGCACATTCCATGGTATAGAGTCAAGACGATCATTCAGTGGCGAAGCCCAAACCATGAAAAACAGCACCAGACCACCAGTGTCCATATACACTTTTAGCCACGCAGTGCACATAGTATTATATTCATTTTTCGAATTTCGCATGCACCCGCTGCCCTTTTGCGAAGGATTTCAGGGTGTAATCCAAACAGCATGTGCGGTCAGATCAGAAGAATTCAATAAACAAGTACCAAATATGTGGGATAGCAACAACAGGACAGAGAGAATGAAGCGATTTCAGGAAAGAATTCAATTCACTGAAGTCATCCCTGTAAACAATGGGTAATCCTTTACGTGACTTAAAATTCTGAAAACATTCATAAGTCATTAACCAAGCTTAGTTATTTCTGCTTTATTTAATCAGAAACATAATAGGCCTGTTTTTCTGGAGCTGTTGGTCAGCTTGTTTGCCGGGGTAGTCCAACCTTAGCCAGGGTTTGACAAATATACCTGAACAACAGGTCCGATGGAATGTCTGTGGAATGTTCTGGTCACCCCAAGAGTGATGGGGGTGGTATTGTGGAATAAAAATCACTTCACTTTCAGAAAAGTCTTTAGGAAATAACAGATTTTCCCCAAGGTCAGATAGCTTACACACAAGAACTCCAAAACAAACAGTGACCCGCAAGTACACGCACACAAAGACGGAACAAAAAAACACAGGTTTCCACGCAGCAGTGGGTCTTAACCAGAGTCAGAAGAGCCTTAATTATCATGTGTTATTGAGACAAAGCTGTTTTGATAGAGATTCCGCAGCAGAGGAATTTTCCATGTGGCGATGCATAAATAGCCAAGATGTTTAAGCGTGGCGCTAGCAGGAGAAGGGGGAAAAAAGAGACTAAAGCCGCTTTCACACTGGACGCGAAACGAATTTTTCGCACGACAGATTATATTCAAAGTCAATTCAAAGACGCGAATACCCGTGTTTCGCGTGTATTCGCGTCTTTCCACTGTCTTTGAATGTAATCGGTTGTGCGAAAAAAATTCGTTTCGCGTCCTGTGTGAAAGCAGCTTAATCCGATAGCTTTGTTTTGACCAGATTTCAGCCGCCGCATACACAAAGGAACTGATGTAATATGTTTACATAAACTTGAATGAGGAAAGGCAATATAGGACAGCCAAACACGTCAGACAGACACAATGAAATGAACAGCCGTGACCGAGGTGTGTAAACTTCTCCAAAAGGCCGTTAAGAAGGAAATCTGTTTCTCCACATGATGAGCCAACTCCACTTGAGGCGTAACCCCCTGCCCCTCATGCCCTGACCGATGAAGCTTTCCGCCAGAGCTACAAGTTACACTGAGTAGCACAACCCGCAGCCTCAATCTGTTGTGCAAATACATGTCTGTGCAACACTGTACACACCTGTGTCTCGAAAATAAGAGAATCCAAACACTTCTCTCTGCACACAAGTACACAGCCCACAGTAGACTGATTGTGCTGGGGAAAAAAATCCTTCCCTAACCAAACTTCAGAAAAGCAGTCCCGCAGGTAGAGAAACGTTTTCTATAGAAAGAAATGCATGGTCGTGTCCGAAATCACTCACGGAGACATTCACTATTCCCTACTCACTATAAAGGGAGTCACTATGTAGGTGACTTTCAAGTGAACTCACTGACAGAGGGAAGACACCCTTTCGGACACTACCTGGCTCGTTTTGTCGCAGCTGTTAATAGCATCATTGCTGTCGCAGAATTAAATCGTTCTTGCTTTTTGTCCTCAAACTCATAATTATTCGTTTTAATAGCACCTAAATGTCCGTTTATATTCTGCGCTGCTTGGTTCCCGGAAAGAAAGAAAAAAGAAAAAGAAAAAACATTTTCGCGCCTGACGCTAATAAATGTCTCGTGCCTGTTTTCAAACTCCGTTGACTAAACGCAGCTCTTTCGGAGATTTTCGGTTTGTGTGCAGTGGATGATGGGATGTATAGCTGGGTTGGTGACCATCGGATGTTCACTACATTTCGCGGTAGATTGTGGGATGTAGTGAGTTCACTATATAGGGGACAAACATTCTTACAAACAATTCGTACAGCCCTACAAAATAAGTGAGTGGTGAGTGATTTCGGACACAGCCCATGTCTTAAGCTGCTTTCACATCGGACGCGAAACGAATTTTTTGCACGATAGAGATTACATTCAAGGTCAATGCGAATACACGCAAAACGCCGCATTGACTTTGAATGTAACCTGTCGTGCGAAAAATTCATTTCGCGTCCAGTGTGAAAGCAGCTTTAGGCTAGAAATCTTACAAGACAGTTTTCAGGGATGGACAAGATAAGTAAGGGATAATTAACGAGAAGGTGTGCATTCCACGGTTTTAATGCACGACGCGGAGGCAGGTTGCCTCCGCGAAGTGCATTAAAACCATGGAATGCTCACCTTCGAGTTGATTATCCCGCTTATACCATGGTCAGTTGCCAGCAGTATCAACTCGCAGCATTCAGAATTTTTTGGTGAAAGTTTTGCATTTGCACTAAAAAAAAAACGAGCTGGTAATCATTAAACAGGCGCTGCGCCTTCTCATACCCAATAGCCTACTATAGGCCAAGTTAAATTGAACCAGCTATCTTAGTTCATCTAACGTTGATGGAGAAAGTTTTTTTTGCACACGCTTACATCCGTTTACCACTTGATTTGATAACGGATTCCATCTGAAATGGAGATTATGCATAACGCAACATTATGTGCGATTATGCAGACTGTAAGTTAGCTAACTTGCTACCCACGATTACAATGAACTATGACGGTTTCCGCAGTCAGCGAGCTGAAATCAGTCTGCTGGCACAGCATGTTGCTAACGAATGGTCAGCAGTTGCTGACACATGAATTGGACACGTTAGCTTCCTTTGTAACCGTACACAATTACAATCGTTTAATGAATAAAGCCTGATTACTTCGCTGCTATGATATTTCCGGTCATTATTGCTTGAGTACTTATAGTTAACAGCCCCGCAGGACGCAACTTATGTGACGCCGCAGCCGCTAAATTCACTGGAAAAAAATGAGCAGCTAGGTTAACGTTGTACCCAGTCAAATACCAGCTCTATCGTTGCTATGGTTACAAGTTGGCTTGTGGATGAATTTCGAATGGTGAAACGACCGTAGCCGAACTACCTGTGCGGTTCCACGGTTTTAATGCATACCTGCCAGCCAATCAGAAAAAAGTATTCACCCAGACCATGGTATAACTATTTATATATAATTGCATCATACATTATTATAGTCATTTATATAGCAGCATCAAATAATTTAAGCGTCTTTCAGACAATTTTTGTACCCAGCTTGCATCCAAACAGAGGTACTCCATTACCTTCCTGTTGGGCCTTGATTTTTCTGTTAATTTTATGTCAACTGAGGCCTGGTGAGCAAAGGCGAATCTCCAATGGATTAATACCATCTGTAATAATTTTGTGTCTGCTGGGCTGATACCATCCTTAGTTGTTTGATCTGTTGAACATGTTCACCTGTTTCCATTGGACTCATGTCACCTGATTCAATTTCTAATATGAGATGTGATCAATTTCGACTTAATGCTCATGAACTCTGATAGTTAGACGCACAGTTTCAGTTTATTGTCTAGTCAAGCAGTTACAGCTTCTTAGATTAGTAGATTAATTTCTTGAGTTGATCTATTCCCTCTGGGCTCCCATTGTCTACAGCTGTTTGACTCATTCAGGTCTGAGTTCATCAGGCAGATTCTACTGGAATTGATTTGACTCATAGTTTGAATCAATCAGATTATATTGACTTTGCACCATCTCTGAATGTTTCATTTATTGAATGGGTTGTTTTGGCATTGATACTTTCACTTAGTATTCATCAGTGGCTGTACAGTCTGAAGCATACAGATTTAATACCCAAGCGTGAAGACTGAAAAGGCCAATGAGGCCACAGTGCAGCAGGGGGTTTATTTCTGGTTTTAACCAGATCATGAGGAAACGGACACATTCCCTCCTCTTTCCTTCCAGTCTCCATGCCCCCTCCCCTCCCTAAACTTCCTTTGGAATGCTTTCCCGAAATCTGCAGATGGCAGGCCGGTGCTGAACTGCAGGTGAACCCCTGAAAAAAGCCAAGCAGCTGACGGACTCTGTCCTTTTGTTTTTTGAAAGAGGAGAGTAGGACATTCTGACCTTCTTTCCTATTTTTTTGCTTCGGTCAGGTAGAAAAACACAGGGGGCAAGAAATCTTCAGCCTGGGGACCAGTAATTCTGAGTCTCAAAGTCTCAGGGACCTGCACTCTTTGTTTGGTCAACAATATTGTAGATTTCATTATGACTCACTGTAGCTGCAGGGGATCGGTGGCTGTGTTAGTTGGAACCAGCATTGTCCATAGTCTGTTGTTTGTGAACTGTGGAAATAAACAAGGGACCAGAGCTGAGAAAGTGCTATTGCAGGGGATGAAACCACCATCCAAATGGTGGAAGGTGCACTATAGCTCAGAGTCATTCATATTGCAATCTTTCAAGAAATAAAAAGCAATAAAAAGTTGACCAATCAGGGACCAATTCACCCGGGAGCAATGGGGGAATGGGGGGGGGGGGGACTTGCTCGAAGGCCCAACAGCTGCAGTCATCTTGTTATAGCCACACTGGGGCTTAAACTGGGGCATATAGCCCCAGCAGACAGTACTACGCGCCTTGCCTCACCTTGTCTTCCGTCTGAAAAACATTCCCAGTCTCTGCATACTGTAGCACATCCAAGTGGCCCTCCTCTCTCCAAAATCAAACTGTCAGATTGTGGATGTGGAAGGGCACTGAGGTTTTTAAAGTACACATGCTGTGCTGTCCTGTACTGTACTGCCCGTACCCACCCGTCAGGGACCAGAAACATACCACACAGTACACACACCACACTACCATTGGCATGGCACTTGACCACTATTCAGGTTAAGCTACACCAACATAGCTGGCAACCTCACACCTGCAGCCAAAACCATGGTAACCATGTCTCCACCAGGGAGCACTTCAACGTCTTAACCCTGGATCAGAATGCCTAACCAGACTACTAATAGGAGCCCCAAAACAGGATTTTGATTCCGAAAAAGGAACCCTAAAATGGATTCCAAAGCAAAAACAATAAAGAAAGCAAGACCAAAGACGATATAGTTTGACATTTGCTTTTGAGTTTAAGCGAAGGCTTAGGCCAGCTGGGAACCTACATTGCGATTTAAAGATGACAATCACGGAATTGCTATTCAACTGCTCATAAAGTAAGCTGTTGGCAAAACTATCCAATTATTGCACAAGTTTAAAATCCCTAGCCTGGAGGACCCACAGTGCCAGTTGATTTATGTTGCCTTCCCACACTTGATCATTGAAGCCATTATTGAAAGGGGAGGACTGAGATTGTCACTCCTGGACTGCAGAATACTCAGCTGATGAGTAGCTCATCAGTCAGCTAAAGCCAGCCAGAAGTGTGAAAAACAAAGCTTAAACCAGTTTCAATCAGTGCCACACTGATGAATGAGGGCAGTCACGCCGAAATTGAGAGCGGAGCCAAAATGCCCCGCCTTGAGATGTTGAGCCCTAGAGAGGAAGCAGGTGAGGGCAAGGTGAGACAGCGACTGGGACAAACAGGGAAACAGGAAGTTCGTTTGATGCGAGCAGGAAGTGAGTGAGTCTGGAGGAACGAGGTGGGTCAAACATTCTTCAGCACAGGAAGAGATTTACCTGCACACCAGGCATATGCGCACATTCACATTCAAACAGATACACGCATACGCTCAACACTTTCATGGTCCTCTCCAAATAAAGTGATCAGCTCACTGACTGCAGATTTGTCTTTCCTGGATGTGTCATCCAAACATGTCAACAGCTCTTGCAGGCCATTCAGACAAAGGGCATTACTGCTCAGGTGAAATGAAAGTTTTTATAGTGTGATTCTTCACAAAGAATTATTCACCCTCCAAACCTGCCAAAAAGATTGACAGTCCTGCCAGTGACATTAAAGAAGTCAAGGATACAGCAGAAAAATAGGAAACACAAGAGACAATATGGCAACCAGGGCCAACCATAAATCCGTCACCATCACAGCCAAGAAAAGTCCCTGAACATTATGTGAGAGTCAGGTCCTTGTTGGGTCATTGAAATTTTTCCTGCCCCCCCTGAAAAAAAAGTCTTGGAGTGAGAAGTGTTCTTGACACTACCAATTGGTTTTAATCGGCTGAGCAGTTAAATACTCTAGTCCGCCGGACGACCAGAGTGAATACGATCATACTCCAGAGGCTCAGCCAGCATTGAGCATAAAACATCTATAAACAACAACAAATCAACAATGACCAGCAACAATTCAGACATAACCAGCCACAGACCAGCTATGACCAGCAACAAACCAGCTACGACCAGCAACAAACTAGCTATGACAAGCCACAAATCAGATAAGACCAACAATAAACCAACTTTGACCAGCAACAACCAGCAACAAACAAGCAGCGATCAGCGAAAAACCTGCAAGGGACAGCAACAATCCGATAATGACCAGCAACAATCAAGCAATGACCAGTAACAAACTAGGAATGTGTACTGACAAACCAGCTACAACCAACAACAAACCAGATATGACCAGCAACAGACCAGCTATGGTCAGGAACAAACCTGTAACAAATCTGCCACGGCTGGCATCAAACAAGCAATGACCAGCACCAAACTAACCAAGACCAGCAACAAACCAGCGATCACCGGCAACAAAGCAGCCTCAAGTCAGTTATGATGAGCAACAAACCAGGAAAGACCACAAACTGATCAGTTAAAACCAGCAACAAACCTGCTAAGACTAGCAACAAACCAGTATTGACCAGCTACAAACCTCCAGCAATGACCAGCTACAAACCTAATAGGACTACCAAAAAATCACCTACTACCAGCAGCAAACCAGATATGACCAGCAGCAGACCAGATTTGGCCAGTAACATTCCAGCTATGACCAGCAACAAACCAGCTATGATAAGCAACTGGTACTACAAGTGTTGGGAATCTGATTTATGGTCCTCATGTACACAGTCTTGGTTCACAGTAACCAAAATAACAATACCAGCAGTGATCACACCAAGGAGCACAGTCAAAGCCTCTGTAAATACAAATGACAATACTGACAGCTGAAATAACACACACATACACTGCCCAACCCTCCACTCACACACACAATAATTGTCCTCACATTTATTCACTCTGTCCATTATGAAATAATTAAACCCCATCTTGCCACTTAGTGGTTAAAGAGCGTCACAACCTTGACAAAATACTTACCATATTAGCAACTCCATATCAGCCAATAAGGGGGGTTTTTGAAACTGCAGGAGGTCAGTAGCCATGTTGACAGGGAGAGAGAAGGTCTACGGACTGGTATTTGTGTACCATGAAATGGTACGACATGAGAAATTTCGACTGCAGGAGATCAAACCGCCATATGCATGGCAGGAATTGAATCAAGGCTCAGTGGCCCCACCGACAGCGCTAACACATCTCGCCTCACCGTGCCTTCCATGCCAAAAATGTTTCATTTGCTGCACAGTGAACCTGTCAGGTGGTGGTTTCTGAAGGAAGCTGCGGCTTGAAATTTACACACATCACACTGGCCAAGGTGTAATTGTGTGTATTAGAACAAATTAGAACACTGCTGTTATTGAACATTTTTGTTCACTGTCAGCAATGGAATTCATCCAACAGGAACAATCCATCTTGAAGGAATTAAAACTGAACTGAACTCATGCACTATTCGGCAGAATTTGGGTTTCATGGCCTCAGGTATAATCAAATCTGTTAGAACGTTAGTAGTATAGCTTTAACATGCTAGCAGTGTTAGCATCTGCTGATAAAGCACTGGATACTGGGAAGCTGAAAAGCATTGTTGTCAGATTTTTTCAATAGTGGCCACATCTGCATGAAAATGATATACAAAAAAATATACATCAGAAAGTACGTTTGAAAAGTAGCAGTCTGATGTTCAATGACTGGCAATCCTTTCCCTCCAATCTAAACCCCACCCCACCCAAAAAAAAAAAAAGATTACAGGGCAGCAGGCATCCAACAGTCAATTTTTAGTCATCCTAGGAGGTGTCTATGTCTCTTAAAAACATTTCTACTAATAGAACAAAAGGTGAAATCTAAGCAGCCTTTATGGTAATTATCTGAGGGACTGGAGCTGTGGTTTGAAATGGCATTATTTTGGGATGGTAATATATTGGGGAGCACGTCTGCAATGGGGATAAGGCCAGCGGTCTCCTGGTTCCATTTTCCACCTATCAGGTCGCCGTTTGGCTAGCGTCCACTCACCGTAGGTATAAATGAGCCTGTCACTCAGTACACCTTCACATAAATGTCTGCATGCAAAAATGCACTGCAGCCACTGACAGTACAACTTTGGACAAGCATGTGCGCCCACACACACTCACATGCACATTCACACGTACACACACACACACGCACACCTGTGGAAGCATTCATGTGAAAGCAGCTGGGATCTAAACTGGCTTAAGATGTGCTTTGGACACTTTTAGCTGTTATTGCTGGGCTGTTTCGGATTTGGTCCCAGTCTGGTCGTAACTCCTCAAGTTTGAAGAGTGTTCTGGTGGTCAAATGGGTGGGCTGGCTGGCGAAGAGCAGCTTGACCTGCTAGAACAGCTGAAAATGTGCAAGTTGAACCAGCTTGACCAGTTTAGGCTGGCTTAAACTAGCATTTTATGTGGGGACAGGCTGTCTGTGTGACTCAGTGCATAAATAGCAGTGGAATGGTGAAAAACACTGAGCAATGGAAGTTTCTTTTGTGAGCAACATCGTCCATGCCCCCCTAAAACTGTACCCCGCGCCTCCACACTCCTTCTCCCTACAGGTTCCATTACACTTACCAGAAGTGAAGATTATATAAAGAGAGCACAGAAGACAGTGTTCTGAAGCTGTCTGAAGGGGCTGTCAGAAGATTGGTTCATCCATGATTCACTGGATCACAAGCGAGCTGCCAGTCATTTTCGCTCAAATAGCTCAGGCAAGTGTTACGTAAAGTTCAATGAACAAACTTCAGGAGATATAAGAAGAGATGCAAAAACTTGACAAACTTTTATTTGAACAGGGAGTTCCAGAGTGAAAACTACTGTGAAGCTGAATCAAGAGGCTCTGATCATAAACCATCAATTCATTATCCATCCTGCTAATTCCTGGTCAGGGTCACTGCTGCTTATCCCAGCATCCAATGGCAAAGAGACAAGAACAACTCAGGAAAGGCTGTCAATCCACCACAAGACACATGGTTCGTGGTTCTCCTCTGAAACATGCGCCTGTCAGTCGCCACTGCTTTTACAACAGTAGATTAAAAACTCACATATATAGAGCGAGGGCAGAGGAAACTTAAACATATGCCTGCAAAAAATGCTATTGATGAATGCCCGGATGGCTAGCAGGAGGTGCTAGAGCAATGAGCTGTACTAACACAAGCCAACTGTATCCCTCCCACATCCCGGAGCAACACAGAACCAATTTTGCCGTGTTCTCACAAGGGTGCTGGCCACAGTCAGCACTGGAATGATGCGGGATTCGACCCACTGCCAGTCATTTTCGCTCAAATAGCTCAGGCAAGTGTTACGTAAAGTTCAATGAACAAACTTCAGGAGATATAAGAAGAGATGCAAAAACTTGACAAACTTTTATTTGAACAGGGAGTTCCAGAGTGAAAACTACTGTGAAGCTGAATCAAGAGGCTCTGATCATAAACCATCAATTCATTATCCATCCTGCTAATTCCTGGTCAGGGTCACTGCTGCTTATTCCAGCATCCAATGGCAAAGAGACAAGAACAACTCAGGAAAGGCTGTCAATCCACCACAAGACACATGGTTCGTGGTTCTCCTCTGAAACATGCGCCTGTCAGTCGCCACTGCTTTTACAACAGTAGATTAAAAACTCACATATATAGAGCGAGGGCAGAGGAAACTTAAACATATGCCTGCAAAAAATGCTATTGATGAATGCCCGGATGGCTAGCAGGAGGTGCTAGAGCAATGAGCTGTACTAACACAAGCCAACTGTATCCCTCCCACATCCCGGAGCAACACAGAACCAATTTTGCCGTGTTCTCACAAGGGTGCTGGCCACAGTCAGCACTGGAATGACGCGGGATTCGACCCACTGCCGTGGCGGTCACTGCACCCGAAAAATGGCACCTTTATCGAATGAGCAAAGCCAGGACACGCCCAAAATTTTTAAAAATTTCAAAATATTGTAAAAAGGTTTTTACGCTGAGAGGATTTGGAAAAGTTGGTGTATTGATAATAGGTAAATGTGATTAAATGATTAACATAAATTAACTTGACATCATTCAAGCTTCTGCTCAGTTGCAGAGATGAAAAAACTCTACTGTGGTGGTGTTTGGCCCCCGACTGGAGAATTAGCATCAGCAACGGCTTATCTCTTCGTACCAACTCCAAATATTCGCATAGCAGAAGTAGATGGCAATGCTCATAATGTTCCATTTTTCTGAAACCGATTTTCCATAAATTTAGGTAAAATAAGCTACATATTTGAATGAAAACCTGACTAACGAGACTTTTGGAATAATGTTTCTAGAGCATCTTGAGAGCTGTTACTCACTCGCACCAGTGTGGTTGGCCCTAGCATAGGTCAAAGAGAATTATCCATTCAAGTAATAAGTAATTTTAACATGAAAGAACTGAGTCAGTTTGTGAATTGCAATTAAAAAACAGAATTATGACATTTGTAAATTTTTTTTAAAATTTAAAACGGTAATATAACATATTTTACATTTCACCTTATCAACTGCATTGATTTTTTCAAGTATTCACTAATTCCAAATTTAAAGCCTGCAACGCGTTCCAAAACAGTTGGGACAGGGGATTGGAAAGACTGAAAAAGCTGTGGAATCTTCAGAAAAACACCTGTCTGGAACGATCAACAGGTAAACCGATGAATAAGGCAAGAGGCTATTGGGTATAAAATGCACAGTCAAAAAAAGCATGATTGTTTACCAGCAAGCAGATCTGACTTTTGGCTACTTTGCCAAATGCTTCCTGAGCAAATAGTGAACAGTTTAAGAACACGTTTCTCACAAATGCATGGAATTTAGGAATCTCACCATCGATAATCCAGCGAGACTTGAGCATTCTCCATGCTTAAAAGTGGCCGAATTCTAATATCAGATGCGCTTGACCTTCGAACATTCAGATGTCTATAATATTTATATAGTCAATGATTGAACCCTTGAAAGGTCCTGAAGAGGAATTATTTTTGTAAATATCTGCTGTAATAATGAGTAGCATGTAAAGAATGTAAGTTGTTGAAGTCGTTCTGTGAAACAGCACCCAGTAAATTCCTAAACTGAATTGTAATTCCTGTGAAGTTTAATGTTTCAGATCAAATGAACTGCTGACCCACAAAAGTCAATTTTGGGGTGGATCTGAATGAAAATCAGACAAAACAGACATAATAAAAATGAAGCACGAATGCTTTGTTTAAAGGTCCCCAATAAGTCACCAGGTACACAGCCAATTTCAAGAAATTTTGAATCTTTTCTTCTTGATATCACAAGAGGGAGTGACCACCCAGAAAACTGTAGGGACTGGTTAACTGGTTGGCTGAAGTTAATCAGCCCTTCTTGCCTGAGGATGGTCACTCTTCCAAGTGATGACAGCAAAGGACAGAGTTTGAAATGGTTGACACAGCTAATTGCCTGTGCACCTGGTTACAATATGAGAGGATTTTCACTACTTAGGCCAAGTTTTTTCATAAATATCGCCTTCATTTTATCATGCAGGTCACCATATTTTGCTGGGGTAAAAACAAACCAGGGAACAAATTTCAATTCACATGTGCATTGTGGCCTCTATTCCACGATTTTTCTTTCAGGTCAAAAGCTCTCTGTTTAGACCAAAAGTGCATGATGAAAATAGAGCCGAACAGTAGAAAACTACAGCAGGAATGA
The DNA here is from genome assembly GCA_029721435.1 of Gymnothorax reevesii. NCBI lineage: Eukaryota > Metazoa > Chordata > Actinopteri > Anguilliformes > Muraenidae > Gymnothorax > Gymnothorax reevesii. The sequence continues at coordinate 41,723,795 of CM056588.1, forward strand.
CATTGCACTATGGACACCACAAAGTCACCATGGCACCAAAACACTCAAAGACCGATGCCTTCTGGGGAATGATTTAATTGCAAGTAAATTACTTTCTGTTTATTACAGTTGAAATTGCTACACTGTTCTGTGGCCTTTCTGCCAACACTTACATTTGTCCTGAAACCACATGACTCCACTTTCGCTGGGCCTCCAGAAAGATCAGATAATTTCTAAACCAGACAAGTTTACACAGGAAAATAAATGTGGAACTGCCACTTCTAAGGACACAACATGGTGACACCGTGAGTGATCTTCTTCATGAAGCCAATGTTGCTATTGTTCAGTTTGTTGCCTCAAGGGGAAGAACAAACCCCAATCAGTATTTCCAAGAAATAAGGCACCGCTATGTACAGTCAGATTTCTCAGTACCATATATTACCTGCATTGCTGGTCAGTGGTCAATAAAGAAAAGATTTTGCAAAGATTTTTTGTGCCAAACTGCTTGTTTAAACAAAACACCATGTGTTAAGACACCCCCCCCCCTTTTTTCCAATTTGACTGCAATTATGAGTATAAAATAAAATCACAGCAGAATGGGCCCCACCCCACACAGCTTCTGCGTTTGAGCCGAACTCAAATTTTCCCTGCCAATAAACTTCATAACGTTTTCCTTTTCCCCCTCCGATGGAACAAAATGTGGGTTCGTTCGCAGCCAAAAATATGCCGAGGGGTTCACGGGCAAGCGATTCAATTTTATCGCGAGTATTTACATAACTTTATGGAGAAAATAGCCGCTGAGCACATCAGGTTTTCCACAGTCCAACAGACAGTACAATCCTTGTTAAGATAATGGGGCTTTTACATGAGCAGCAAGTGTATACGCATGTAAGGGGGGAAAAACTGAGTGGAGATCAAGAAATAATTGCGAACGCTGACGTGGGATTCCATAGGTATTCGATCTGACGACAGCTTCTATACCGGCTTGACACAAACTGAGCCATACTACCGACTCTGTCGCCTGGTTCTTTCAGTAACCATCAAAACCTGAATACAGGACTTTCCTGCTGAGAACAAATCCTACACGGCCCACAATATGGGTGTTTGGACCTGCAAATAATTTTTATGGTTTTTAAATTCACTGTGTTGAAGTCATCAGAGCAGTGCTTCCAGACAGCATATGACACCTTCATACATGATGGTCCCAGAGTTCTTCAGCCACACCATGAATGAATGAATGAGTGAATGAATACACTTACATAGCGTCTTCTCATACATACTTAAAGCGCTTTAAGTATGTACAGGATAATCTCAGCTCACCACCCACCTGGATGATGCGATGGCAGCGATTTTGTACCAGAACGCTCACCACACATCAGCTTATGGTGGACAGGGAGAGGACAAATTGCATAGCCAATTAGATCAAGGGATGATCAGATGGCAGGTTGAAAGAGCCAGGTTGGGAATTGAGCCAGGGCACCAAGAAAGCCCCTACCATGAGCTTTATTTGCACCAAACAGAAACAGGGAGGTAAAACTTGAAAGCTGCTTCCGGCATTCACTTCAAACACCATTAAGTAATCACAGGAAGGTTCTGCACGAGGGATTGCACTGAAAAGCAGCCAACTGAACCAACAGCATAGCTGAACGTTACCAAGGCTGATCTCTCTAACGGCCAGTGGCTCCAACTAACAATTAAGCTATTAGCATAAAGGCCTTTATGCTGGGATGGAATATGATTTTGTGTTTGTATTACTCTTTTTTGTTGTTGTTGCCAATGAACAATGTGTGGAAACCTTACCTGAAGGCACTTGAGTTTTAAAATGCTGTCAACAAAGCGAGACCTGTAATGGACAACAGGTCCAGAATCATTCTGGAATTAAAGATGCAACTGCTTAAGCCATCACTCTCCCTTAATCTAATGGCAGCACACTGCGCAGACAGACTGCACAGCGAAACTACAACTGCACGTCGAGACTCCGTACACATATGGTGCTGTCATTCCGTAATGATTCCAGCAACATCTGCTTGAGTGTGTGTGTGTGTGTGTGTGTGTGTGTGTGTATGTGTGTGTGGGGGGGGGGGGGTTAACAAGCATCTTTCCAAGCCTGCATCTAACGTTGTGAGCAATTGAGGCTTACAACCCCCCCCCCCATCACCAGCACCACCCGAACCCCATTCCGGGAAAACCTGGCATCCTTCCCTCCAGAGTGAGTCAGAGAGAATTCCTCCAGCACATGCTAACGTGCTAACGTGAGACTGATTAATCCTCTCATCATTGATCCAATGGGACAAATATGTGGCTGCAGATGAAACGAAAACCAAAAGAAGGGGCAGGATGTCGGGATCAGCGACTCTTCGGGGGTGGACGTTGACCACTGTTCCGTCTGGACCAAAGGGGGGGCGGAGTGGAAGAAGTAAACAGGGCAGACACGCATCATGCGATCTCAATGCGTCCACTCTCCCTGCTACCGCAGAAACTCACCAGCGGCTCCTTGAAGGGCACTGCAGAGTGCAGCAATCAGAGCAGGCGCCTGCTACGCACGCATAAACACACACACAGATGCTTGCACACACAGACATGCACACACACTTCCAGTGTGGGCAATGGAGCAGTACCTAAGGTGCTTGACAAACTTAGAAGGCTGGTGTGACTGAAATGTACAGTGATGCCATCTTGGCAGACAAGAATGCTGAGACTTTAAGGAGGCGGGACGGGGCCCAATATTGCTCTGTCAGGTCCCTCACGTCATGACAGTGGAACATTCTGGAGATAACACTCCTGGCCATTCTATGAGTATGCGTGTGAGGGCGTGTGCTCATATATGTGTTTGTGAGTACAGGCATGTTTATTACATATCTATAATACTTTTCCCACATCCCAGCTCTGAATACTGAATACTGATTACAGGAGTCATGGTCCCCGGATTCTTCGTCCCTGAATTTTTCATCCCTAGACTTTTCGTTCCCATGGAATTTTCATCCCGGACTCTTCATCCCAGAGGACTTTTCATCCCTGTTTTTTCATCCCGAGGACTTTTCATCCCCCAATTTTTCATCCCCCAATGATAAAGGAACGTGCCACCATTGTTAACAGATGGAAGGACAGACAGACGATGAACAGATCACCATGATATAAGGGTTAGGGTTAAGGATAGGGTTATAATGCAGGAAGAGGGCAAATCATGAATGGGGATGAACAATCCAGAGAGAAGGGGTCCAGGGACGAAAAGTTCATGGGGAGGAATAGTCCAGAGACAAAAAAATTTGGGGACAACAATCTGGGGATGAAGTCCTAGACCAAAAGTGCATGATGTCCCAAGAGTCCTTGAGCCCTGAATAACATGTAATGCTGGTTTAATAAGTGTGGCTTAGTTCTGTAGCGATCTGCAATGCCACTCTCATGTCTAAGTTAACACTAAATAGTTAGCTAGCTGGAGTGTATATAGAGCCTTTCCATAACTATTATGTAACATTAGTTTGTTAGCAAGCAAGCGAATATTAGCTAGCTGCTCAGTTGACTGTGAATTTACAAACCGTTGCAAGTTCAAACCGTGAATGTCTGTGACTCAGTGACTGTCCGGAGTAAGTTAGCAGAGTAATGGAGCTTGCACAATGCTAACACATCGTGGGATCGCAGCAAACACCAAATTTACTAATTTCATAACTTTCATATGACACGCCCACTCGTGTAAGATCCTCTATACATGTGTACTATAGGCATGCATGCATTTTATCAGTCCATGTCCTTTTATCCTTGCATGCAACTACACTTCTGTAAATTTTGCTTCTTGGGCCGTCTCAACCATCTTATCTTGAATTGGGTGCAGATGGTGACACGTCCATTATACCAAATTCTCAGACGTTTAAAAATCATGCAAAACTTTTAAAAGAGCTGCACTTCCTCTGGTCCCAGAGTTTACAGACCTGTGATTTAATCATCATTTCCTCACATTTAGCCCAGTCTGATTACCCCTCTGACTAATGTAGACCCTTACAGACAAATGCACAGCTTTTCTAAAGCACTTTTACAATCAGACATAGAACGCACATTTTACATCACTCATGCTAGGCAGTACATTATAAAAGGGTTCAAACTGTATGAGAATATGACCAGCTAAACTGAGGACTCCTGCACACACACAGCAAAAATGCTTCAACATTAAATTGACACATTTCTACTCTGCCAGAGGAACTTTGTCTCTCCCCGCGGGCTCGTATAAACTCAGTAAAAGTCAAACACCCACTGAACATTTTTACAGCACTGTAGCCAGCAGCAGCCAAAAACCATACAAATATATGAAAATGCATGTTTTCTGGGCATTTTGAGAACTTAACGGCAGGTAAAGGACCGAGAATAAAGCCTGAATTGATCAAGGTTCGTAATCTCTGTGACTTCCGCAGGGCAGGAGTGGAAGCCCATAGGATATTACTGAAGGTGAATCGTAGGCAGTATCGTACAATCTAATCCAAAAACGGCTGATGCGGGTGCTAGTTTTTGTTCAATCTCAGCACTTCAACACCTTAATCAATCAGGATCAGGATCCTCAATCACTACCTCGCTAAGCAGAATCAGGCGCGTCAGCGCTGGGCCAGGGCTACTAAAAAAGCCTGCAGCCACACCAGCCCTTTCCGGTTAAGATTGGACACCCCGATCCTTGAGGTTCAGTCTGGGGGGAGCAGACTGGAATTGAAACTTCTTATGGGGAATAGAGTCACTGGAAAGATTCCAGGCCATGAACTGCACAGGAGAGCCAAGGCTTTCTCTCTCTCCCTGCGTCATTTAATCATTTGCATCATTTCATAGGCCGCTTTTGAGGACGCGAGTCCTTCTGCTGAAGACAAAGACCACCCAGCCGGCCGTACGGACTGGAGGCAAGCCCAGCGCAGGGCGCTGGGGAGAATCGCAGTTTTCCTTACGGGGATATTGTAGCGTGCGAGAACCCCACACGGCTAGACGAGCCACATTTGCACAAACATTACACATCCACACTCAATGAAATTCATCAAAAACTTTTCAGCGAACCAGATAAAGTTCTGAATTTTACACACAGCAACTTAACAGCCCTTGCTAACCTTCACTTACAGGAAGGAGCAAAATGATTTTTGAAATGCTTCTGTAACACATGTGCAGCGCCCATGAACTACTTTTCCAGGAATGGACAGTTATGGGAAAGCTCAGCAGGGCGAATCCCCAGGATTGTAGGTGAATGGGGGAGGGGGTCTCTGGGCTGGCAGGCTGGTTCTGTTCATTACAAGCAGTGCAGAACTTAAATATGTAAACAAAGTAACTGCTTAAAAATAGGCACTATTCGTACATATACTCAAAAAAAAAAGGTAAAGACCACTGAATCTTTTCGCCATTATTTTCTCTTGTTCTGAGCTTACCAAGACGCTGTCAAGCTGTGGTGAGAACACATGGTTTTCACAAAAAAAATTGAAATGACCTTTGACTTTATTTGACGTTTTGATTGAATGGTCAGAACTTAGTGCGATTCTCGTCTTCCCCGTGTGTACCCCTGTTTTGGGGTAATGAAGTCGTCTGATCAAATGTATTGATGCAATTTGTGTCTTGGGTTAACACCAATGACATAAACGACACCTAGGATTTACATTCAGTTCATACAATTCACATTCTCGGCTTAAAATACCGTGGTCCTTCACTTTTTTGGTTGAGTATAGTTTGCATGATAAGGTTGTACGAACATAACCATAAATTTAAGTTCCCAGTCGTTACTTTAACCACATATACGTGATTTTCCAGTCCAACGTGCTTAAATTTAGAGCCAGAAATAAAAAATTATGCCACCATTTTAAAAACAAGACTCTAAACACTGGTAACACTTTCCGTCGAGTCAACTTGCATCTCCAAGTTTCTCTGCACATACACGCGCTGGGCAATATGTGGACATCGTATCAATATTATGATATATCGTCTGGGATTTCTGATATCAGAATATCATGATACGAAAGAATCATAACGCTTTTTGATTTCAAAGGCTGCATTATAGTCAAGGGTTGCAGTTTTATGCATTTACAGTAGACTGTTTAAGCTGTTACCTGTATCTGGTCAGTCATCATATCAACATAATTAATGACGGTTTGTAAAAATTGTCATTGTGAAAATATTTTGTGCAAGCACCAATATTTATCCGTATAATATTGCCTCAATATTGATATTGAGGTATACAGTCAAAAGTGCAGTGTGATGTTTGAATTTGTCCATACTGCCCCGGCCAAACACACCCGCATAAACCCACTGCATACACATCTACGCTAATATAACCATTAATTCCGAACACACCCAATTATAAAAGTTGCCAGTTTGGGGAGCTCATCGCCATCAGTCCAGTTTCTTCTCACGCAGATGAAGTCTGTGGCGTGAGTGATTGTGTGCGCTTATGTGGGCACGTTTTCGTTACCTATTAGGAAACTTCTCCAGCATAAACTCTGACTTTGTCAGAACCAGTAATCCTCATGCGGACGAAAGCCGAATCCTAATACAGCAAAACATCAGTTCTGAGGCTCTGGGTAAGATTAGGGGTCAGGTGTGCATACAGGTTAGGTGAAGGTTAGGGTTAGGCATGATTTGATTATGGTCATGCTTAGGGTTAGGCTTAGTATTAGGCTGTCCGTAATGAATAAAAGTGAAAGCAATGTCCTAATACGGATAGCTGCACAAACTTGGGTGTGAGTGCGTGTGCGTGCGTGTGTTTGCACGAGTGTGTATGTGTGTTTGTGTGTGTGGGCGTGTGTGTGTGAGTGTGTGTGTGTAGGCGCGTGCGTGCGTGTCTTTGCACGAGTGTGTGTGTGTGTGTGTGTGCGTGAGTGTGTGTGAGTGTGTTGGGTGTGCATGCGTGCGTGTGTGTGTGTGTGTGTGTGTGTGTGTGTGTAAGACCGGCTGCAGTATGTGTCCCAGCAGCAGGTGGCGCTGGCGCCAGGGTGGGGAGATGGCACGGGAGGAATGGCGGCTGTGCGGACAGCTGCCCGTCAAAAACTGTGGCGCAAGCGAAGGAGAGACGCCGCTGAAACCGCAACAAATGCATTCAGTGCGTGCACACCCACATACATGCACACATACAGAAAATACACACACAGACTCCCAGGGAATGTTTCTGCAGTCAGGACAAGAGGTGGACAGTAGAAATCTTCACCTGCTTTTTTTTTCAGCTCTTACGGATTTGCCAATTCACATACCTCAGTTCCTCCACCAGATATCAGTGGGCTGAGTTCGTGGATGAAAGGAATTTTTACTTTCTGAAGCAATCACATTAAACCTCTGTCAAGAAGCTGTTGAAAAGCCGGTGCACACGTCGTCAAGACCTTCAGACGAAACCGCGGCCACATTCGGATAGAAAAGTGAAGGGTTCCACGCTGACAAGGATGTGGGCAGGCTATACTGGGGTAAAAGACAATGTAATTAAACTGTCTCAACCTATATTTGCAACCAAGTAAAGACTCTGGTTTCTGCCCGCTGAGGCCGCACAGATGCGCGGACACACACAGGCAGAGGCACGCACGCGTGTACGCGCACACATACGCGCGCACGCACCCTCCCGCTGATGAGATGGGGAGATTGGGGCCCGTGCGAGGAAAGAGCGAGACAGGGGGTGAGGGAGTACATCAGCTGAACTAGGATGAACCCCCGCTTCCCCCCCCCCACCCCCCGCTCCCTCCAACTCACTAACCCACCCACTCTCTGGATCTCACCCCCACCGCCCCACACCCCTGCAACCTGGGGGGACAGTGGAATTTGGGTGGATCTGGTCCAAGAGGCCCGCAGTCCTTGGGAACCCGCCTAGTCGTCTTAGTAAATGGCGCGAGACACTAAAACCTGCTGCTCGTCCTACACGTCTCCAAAGATTAGTTTCACGGCTATTTATAGAAGTAGTATTCGATTTCCCTTTCTTACTCTTTCTTTTATCTCACCCCCTTACTTTCTTACACTTACACTTGCTTTGTCTTTTCCCCCCACTTTCAATATCCCTCCTTCTATCTATCCCTACCTCCTCTGCCCCCTTGTTAAACCCTCCTTACCTCCATCTCGAGCGCTCCTTCTCTCTCCCCTCTTGGCAGCTCCCCAAACAGGCCCATTGCCCAGCGGGAGGGGGGTGGGGGTGGGGGTGGGGAGAATCTTAGGACCCTCTTCTGGTGCCAAAGACTCGTCCAACACACACACTGAGCCCCACTGTAGACAGGTGCATGCAGGGCAAGGGGGGGGAGGGGCTGACTCCTCTGCTCAACTCCCTCCAATGATAAAGGGCACAGGATGACATTCTTTTTCCTGGTCACCCATGCTTTCCAAAAGGCAACCTCTTAGAATTTGGTTTTCAACATAAATGCACTAGTCCTTGCAACAAAATTATATCTATTTACAAGAGAATAATGGAAGAAAATTGATAGACCCAACTGGACATAAGACGTTACAGGAGTTTGCTCCAGAATTGCTGTACCCCAGGGCCCACTTTTAGAACCCCAAAATTACAATTGTCCTCCAATTTACAATTAGATGTCTTTACTCTGCGCATGTTCAGTCAGTCTGTAAATTAAGTCAAAATATAATTCAAATCCAGGTAACTTTGCTATTGTAAGTAAAAAACATAGAATACAAGGCACTTAAGAGCCCTTGGCCTTGCCATTATATGAAATAGATTGGTGTTATCATTCCCTAAGGCACACGCACAAGTATTAACTTTGGTTTTAAATCCATGCAAAGATTTTAATAATATTACTATATAAAAGTACTCAAGGTTATATTTGGAAGCTTACATGTGCAATACAACCAGACGAAAGCTAAACTGGTCCATCCAATATACTTTATATGAGGCCAGCTTCACATAATGCTATTGCTAAGTGTCGAGAGACAACCTGCACAAAATTTTTAGGCTCAAGGTCAGTGCACCTAGGTCAAAGGTCAAATCCCAGTAAAAGTAGGTTGTTGCACAACTACAGCCCAAGGACTTTACATGCAACAAGTATGAGATGTTAAATATAAATAGCAAGTGACTACTAATCTGCACAAAATGTGGGATAGACAGACAAACAAACACGTAGACATACAGATGCCATCACAATGACAATACCCCATCAGCCATAATGGCTGAAGGGTAAAACTCATCTTATATGCGGTGTAGACAGACACGTAATGCTTTAGATGAAAACGCAATTTCAATTGTCTAATGTGCATGCATATGTAATTCACACAATGCAATCTTTTGCATTCATGGACTTGGCAAAACGCTAACTGTTTAATTGAATGCAGGATCAATGGGGTACCCCAGGGCACAGTTTCGGAACCCAAAAATTATGGGGGTTATCTAATTCACAATAACATGCCTTTGTTCAGCTCATGTTTATTCAGCCTGCAATTTGGTCTAAATCTAATCCAGTTTCTGATAATTTGCTATTGTATGTAAAAAAAAAAAATACCATAGTTGTGGCGTCGACACACGCAGACAATAGTTTGGAAGAAAACTCAATTTCAATTGGCTAATAAGCATGCATTTGAAATGAAAACAACACTATCTTCCACATTTCATGAACACTGTCCAACTAAGCGAAATGCAGGATTAATGTTAGCTCCTAGGGACTTCTGATTGGTCAGTGTAGTCACGTAAAGAAGACAACAGATGTACGGTCATTCTACCGAGCCCTTGGCAGAGAGGACCATGTCCCTACAGGAAGCGGCTGACTCTGTAGGGAAGCCGCGTTAAATATACTCTCCCCTTCCTGTACTGGGCTGTAACACAGGGGGACTGAGACATGACTGGACATGTTCATTTGGAGAGCCAGTTCAGGGCGGCCTGGTCTTCCTTCCTCTCCGAGGCCCCCCCCCATACCCACCCACCCAAAGAGCCTGGTCGGCAGATTTTCTGCAGATGCAAGAAATCAGTACACCAAGGTACTGGGGGGGGTTAGCACATGTCCCAGAGTCTCAATCTCTCACCTCATCCTCCCATTTCCCTTCTCTTTCCTTTAAAGTGCACTTTTAGAAGAAGATTAACTCAACCTATGGTCTGTGCCCAGAGCTCGACATGTTCCCATTCATTTGGGGATGGGGTGGGGGGTGGGCAGGAATGCCTCTCGTCAGTTACTCCAGTATCACATGAACACTTGGGGGGGGGATTTAGAGGGACATCCTGTGCTAATGCACTTTTATTGGGTATAAGAACATAGGCTGGACGGGCAGGTTGGCTGTTGCATCAAAAACAACAACGCAGATCTTCCAAGTTGAGTGCGTGAATGTGTGTGCGTGAAGCGTAGGGGGCTACTTACTCTTTCTTATGTTAAACTGCTTCCAAACGTAAATAGTACCCCATTTATGGCCATACAGGGCTCTGTGAATCACAGCGGAGACAGTGGGATCAGTATTGAAATTCTCCACAGAAAATCACAGGTCCTGAGAGCTGGACAAGGATTAGGGGTTCTGCATTCTTTTTATATGTTTGCTCAAATACATTTTAAAGAAATGCACATTTTTGACATAACACAAAAATACAGGCGCGCAGACACACACATACACACACACACACACACACACACGCACACACGTTTGTTTTTGTATCCCCGTGGGGACTAACACATGATTTTTACTCCAAAATCCCATTAGCATCCCCCTAGACCTAACCATAACCCTAACTCTAACCTCAATCTTAAAGTTAACCCTAATCCTAACCCACACACCCACAAGACAGTCAAACCTTTAACCTCAATTTATGGTCTTACCTTAATCTAGAGCCTAATTTTAATAGCTAACCTTAAAACTAGACCTAAACCTAATCATAATTCCAAGAGCAACCCTAGACCTTAAACCTAGCTCTAAGCCCTGAATTAAGATTCGTACCCATGGGGACCCAGAAAAGGTCCCCACGAGGCATGGTTTCTCAGACTTAACTACTGTATCTTTGTAAGTTATTTTGGACCTCAGCACAAAATAAAAACAAAAACACACGCGCACACACACACACACACACACACACACACACACACACAAATGTGGCAATTTGTTTTCCGATTAACAAGACAAAGGTCATTTGCATTCCCCACTTTTTGGCCAAGTAGGATGTAATGCAAAGCCAAGCCTTGGAGAATTGAAAAAAACACAGTTATACGGCCTGGAATGCAGACTGAATGCATGTTAATGTTAAAATAATCTAGTGAGACAATATACCTTACATGGAGGAATGCTTTGAACCCGGAATAATCTGATCACAATCTGTGTTGCAATTCCCAAAATGAGAAGAAAGACATTCCAGGCTGGAATCTAAGGGGAACAGGAATATTACAACCAACAAACAGCTGTTCTCCGCTTTCTTCTCTGCATTTGAAAACCGTTCCACGCTCCTTTGGAGCGGCTGCATTTACAGTCATTATTCCCCCATTTCCACATGACACACGATCTAGACAACATTCCTGATGGGAGGGAAAAGGATATAAAATTTCCGCCAAGTGTTGAAAAGAGAGTAACCGTGAAAGCAATAAAGAATTCTTTCAGTAACAGCATTGGTCAGTAAGGACATTCTGCAGCGGTAAGAAGAAACTACCGCACAGGGAGAATACGATTTGGCCGAGCTGCAGTTTCGAAATAAATCCACACTTTCATCCATTCATCAATATATTCCACCCTCACACCTGGATCTTAACTGTGTCCGCTGCATGGCGAACTTTGCAAATATACCATAGAAACGAGGGGGGTGTTTAGCAACTATCACACCCAATAAGCAACCAAAGAGATAGAAGATTGTGTTTATATCTCATAGCACAGAAATTATTATTGAAAGAGAGCATTTTGAATGTCTCATGCCATAGAAATCATCGCGGAGTCGGAAGCTGTGCGACATATAATTCACAGATATGCGATACCGCATAAATCACTTGATTGTACTGATAAAATCATAAAACTAAATTCATTTTAAGCAAAAAGGTTTTGCAGAGTCCCAAAATTTCATGCAAATACCCTGGGTGAGAAAATTGTTGTACAAGCTGAACCATAAAATTGACCATCCAGAGCAAAGGCTTGTTTGCATCACAGAAAAAAAACTGACAGGTAGAAAACCATATCTGATCATATTGTGTCATGTAAACAACTGCACAAAGATAGCAGTTGGGATTCATCAGATAGTGAAACTTTTGCTTGGATGATCACCCCGGCAGGCCTCACAGAGAGAGAAATGTTACATCACCGTTCGTGTGAACAGACTCTGACGTCTTCCAGCACTTCACAGGCCAGATGTTGTGTATCGAGCTCTTCAAGCCAAGAGCTGTGAACTAACTTCCCCCCATGAGAAGCACGTCCCGGGATATGATTAAAACATCAGCTCAGAGCGCTCTCAATGTCAATTCCTAAATCTGCTTCAGAGGGGGGGGGGTAGGGGAGGTGGGGGAGGGACTCATTATCTCCACTCAAGCCAAACCCAACTCTGGAGAGAGGAAGAGAAGACAAATTGAGTGCGTCGGAGGCCCAGCTTGACCTGAGCTGACACGGTTCTCTCTCTGCACTCCCTCTCTCTCAAACGTAAGCTTGCAGCGAAAAACAGGCTGGGATTTGGCCTGTCCAGTAGTGGGTAGATTTGAGCCACTGATATACTGGACCTGGAGGGCCCTGGGTGGGGTGGGGGGTGGGGGGGGGAAGGGGAGTGGGGGGAGGTGAGTTGGTCTGAACAGGTGAATAAAGGCCACAGCAACCAGTATGACACGTGTATGACCTATACCACTGTTTCCCAACCCTGTCCTGGGAGTACCCCTGCCCTGCATATTTCAGATGTTTCCTTGATTTAACACACCCAGATCAGGTCATTAGGTTCTCCACTAATGAGTTGATCAGCTGAATCAGATGTGTTAAATTAGAGAGACCTATAAAATGTGCATGACAGGGGTACTGCAGGATCAGGGCTGGGCCTCACTGATTTAACACACCTGATTCAGCTGATCAGCTCATTAGTGGAGTACCTAATGACCTGATCTGGGTGTGTTAAATCAAGGAGACATCTAAAATATGCAGGGCAGGGGTACTTCAGGAACCCTAACAAGGTCCCCAGGGCCTCCAGAAGAGAAACAGGCCCACAGCATCACCGATCCTCCCCCATACTTCACAGTGGGCATGAGGTGCTTTTCTGCATACTCATCTTTTGTGTTCCGCCAGACCCACTTAAGAGTGTTTGTCGCCAAAAAGCTCTATCTTGGTCTCATCTGACCAAAGCACACGGTCCCAGTTGAAGTCCCAGTACTGCTTAGCGAACTCCAGACATTTGCGTTTATGATTGTGAGTGAGAAAAGATTTTTTCCGTGCATGCTGCCCAAACAGCTTGTCGGCATGTAGATAGCGCCTGATTGTTGTTTGGAGACTTTGTGACCCCAAGATGCTACCATTTGTTGCATTTTTTATTTCTCTTACCATCCTCTCACTGTGCATGGTGGCAAAATAACCTTGCGTCCTCATCCAGGCTTGTTTACCACTGCTCCAGTTGTTTTAAACTTCTTAATGATTCCTCTGACAGTAGACATGGGCAGGTGCAGGCGAATGGCTATTTTCTGCATGACTTGTGAAGGTCGACACACATCTGCCTTACTTGAATGGTGTGTTCCTTTGTCTTTCCCATGCTGAAGAGTGGATAAGAGAAAAAGCCTCTGTGTCACGTCATATTTATACCCCATGGAAACAGGAAATGATGAATTACTAATTAAATGTTCCTAGATACTCTTAGAAACTTTGTAAACTACTGTTGAAATGACAAAAATACTTCAATTACATTTATTTACTAGGAATTGTTAGGGGTGCCAAAAATTGGGGAACATGTGATTTTATAAAAAATAATTATTTCTCTGTCAGGGAGTTTTTTTGCTCTTAAAATTCACTTGAGTTGAAGTTTACATTTTTCCACAATTTTCAGTGTGAGAGTATGCTTCTGCAATAAAAATTGAATTTATTTTAAGGCCTTTAACACATCTTAACCAGGGGTGCCAATAATTATGGAGGAGCTGTATAATGTCATAACGTAGGTTGTGGCCTAAGACTATTTTGCAGGCTCTGTGATGTCATGAAGCATGATGTGGGCTGGGACTATGGTGCAGGCCGTGGTTGTGACGTCAGAAGGCATCATGAGGCCAATGACTATGGTGCAGACTAACTCTGACGTCATTACGCGTGATGTGGGCTGGGTCAATTGGACAGGGAGTATCTATGGAGTGGATTTTAACCACAGTAGGCACTTCAACTGAAGAACATGTATTCACTATTAGCTATGGCAGCACAAGGCTGCAGTTTGTGGCAGAGTTGGCAACTGTATCTCATCCAGGTTCACCCTTCTGTATTCAGCCTAAACACACCCCAAAATCTCAATTGGTTGACCGACCATGGGTCTCCATCAAAGACTTTCTTCCTGGTTCTCTAGGGATTTTTGAGATCAATAAGGCCTACTTGTGAGCTTAAATCAGCTGACGCACCAGATTAGATCACCTTTACACTGTACTGTACAATATTAATCTGTTCATCAAGCCATTTCAGTTATGCCAATGCATTTAAAGGCTTCTAGAACAATGACCAATACTTCTTTTCCAACAGGGCTCCTCTAAGGTAGACGCAAGATGTTAGGACTGATGCCATGAAAACGGTGTACAGACAGCACCATTAACCTAAGGAAGAGAGGCGCAGACATAAAACAGAAGTAGGAATGAACTCAAAACAGTTTCAAGAATAGAGAAGGGCAATAAATCAAAAAAACATCTCTCCAACAAGGCGTCTCATGTCACTGATAACTACAAGACCATATATCCTCGGATCGCCATTTAAAAAGCAGGAAGCACTTCTGAGACCCATGACAGCGAATGGGCGGCAGACGAAAAAAGGGATAAAAACACAGTCTTATTTTGGCATCAAATAAAAGACTGAACTCGACCCCCTCAATCCCTGATCTCTTTTGGCTGCAGAGCCAAGGCCTGCTGAGAACAGACCCACACACATTCACACACACACAAACACACACACACACGCGATCGCGCGTGCACAATGTTCCATTTATAAAAGGGTCTGGTATCTAAAGTACTGATGCACTACAGTTCTGAAGTACTGTCACAGGACTAAAAAATGAGTCACAGACCACACTAAGGGGAAATTTTTACAGCACCATCAAGTGCCAAGGGTCAAGAAAGCTTTCTAAAATTCTTTATGGAGGGCTGGCAGGTTTGCAGGAATGCTTTCTTTCATGTGTAATGGGCAGCATATTCCAAATGCAAAACTACAAAAAAGAGACAGGGTCTACCTCAGTCTAGGCCTGGGTTAGAAGCTAGTTATGAGCAGAACCAAACTCTACCAGGCCCAGGATAAAGAGTCGCTACATGCAGGACCTGACTAAGACCAGGGGTGGAATGAAGGGCGATAAGCTCAGGGCCTGACCTGTGAGAAAGGACAGACATGAACAATCTGTCGATCTTGGCCTGGGGTGTGTTTCCCGAAATCACAGATGCTAACTTACATAGTTAGAGCCATTGACAGTGAAAGGACAAACTATGTAAAAACTTATGGGAAATGCATCCCTGGGCAAGACTAGCCATACAAATGACCCCATGTGGGTCTAGCCTGGGATGAGGAAGAGGAAGAAGATGCACTTTATTAATCCCCGTAGGGAAGCTGATTTGCTTGATCGACAACACACAGGAACAGAAAAGGCGACAAGACAAAGACAAGTACAGTGAAATGTACAACATCTAACAAAAAATTAATAAAAAATGGCACCTAGCATAGACACTGAGAGAGTGCAATGATAGGATGACCAAGGGTCCATACAGCTTGCCTGAGGGAAAAACAAAGACAATACAATAAAGGATAGCCACTCACAGTGCATGAACTGGGAATGATGCTCCTGTCGGGCTGGTCTTCAGTACAGTGACAAGGCGGAGGCTACCAGGCTCCTTATTTACAACTCTGATTCCGAAATAGTTGGGACAAAGTGTAAATTGTGAACAAAATCTAAATGCAATGACTTTCAGATCACAAGCCAATATGTTATTTACAATAGAACATAGATAACATGTGAAATGTTGAAAGTGAGACATTTTAAATTTTTATCCACAAAATGAGCTTATTTCAAATTTTCTGGTTGCAACAGCTCACAAAAAAGTTGGGACACAGGCAAAAAAGGGCTGAAAAAGCGATTAAGATACGTTGTATAAGACAAAAGCTGAAAGAACATTTAGCAAGTAATTAATATAACTGGCATCAGGTGTGCAACATGATTGGTTATAAAAGGAACGTCTTAAAGAGGCTGAGTCTCTCAGAAGTAAAGATGGCCAGAGGCTCTCCAACCTGTGAAGGGTTGTGTAAAAAAATTGTGGAATACTTTAAAAACAATGTTCCTCAATGTCAAATTGCAAAGGCTTTGAAGGTCTCATCATCGACAGTGCATAACATCATCAAAAGATTCAGGGAAACTGGAAGGGACACGGCCAAAGATCTTTACTGGATGGCCGTGATCTTCGGACCCTCAGATGCCACTGCCTCACTCACCAGCATGATTCTGTCATTGACAGTACTAAATGGGCCCAGGAATACTTCAAGAAACCACTGTCTGTAAACACAGTCTGCCATGCCATCCACAGATGCCACCTTAAACTCTATCATGCAAAAAAGGAAGCCATTGCTGTGCATGATCCAGAAGCGCCACCATGTTCTGTGGGCCAGGGCTCATTTAAAATGGACTGCTGGAAAGTGGCAAAGTGTCCTGTGGTTAGATGAGTCCAAAATTGACATTCTTGTCAGAAATCATGGGCTTTGTGTCCTCCAGGCTAAAGAGGAGAAAGACCACCCCTCCTGTTATTAGTATTCAATTCAAAAGCCAGAATTCCTTATGGCATGGGGATGCATTAGTGTATATGGTGTGGGACACTTGCATGTTTTAAAAAGCACCACGAATGATGAAAGGTATATAAAGGTTTTAGAGCAACATATGCTCCCCTCCAGACGACATCTATTCCAAGGAAGGCCTTGTGTATTTCAGCAAGACAATGCAAACCCACATACTGCTGTTATTACAACAGCATGGCTTCCAAGTAGAAGAGTCTGAACTGGCCCGCCTGCAGTCCTGATCGTTCACTAATTGAGAACATTTGGCGCATAATTAAAAGAAAAGTCCTTCAAAGGAGACTCAAAACTCTCCAGCAGCTGCAAGCCTGTATTAAACAAGAAAGGGGTAAAATTCCGAATTCCACAGGGCATCCAAACATAGAAATCGTGGTCATACAAAAAAGGGTCGAAATCCAGTAGACAAAAACAATACAAAAAGGAAATGGCAAAAATCGGACAAACCAGTGGAAGAAAAACAATACTCAAAGGCATACAAGGCGCTCTGCACAAAGAAATATTGATCAACGTTCTGACAAGAGCTGTGAGTAAAATGACTGCTTAAATACACATGGGGAAGTCACATGCTACAAAGGGGAAGCAGTTGAATTGGATCACACTAATTACAAAGGAATGAACATGAGGAAGTTCCTAATTACAAGAAATTGGCAAAAGCCAAAATGTGGACAGGGATCACAGAGACAGCCTACTGACAAACAAACAGCTCCGATTAGGGAGTTCTGCCATGCACGGAGTGAGAGGCAGAACAGTGATTAGCCAGGTGCCGAAAATCTGCACGAAGCACAGCAAAGTAAATTGAGTGAAGGCAAGGGGCGGAGACTAGAGCAGAGTGAGTGCTGAGAGCTTATTAGTCAATTGGTTATGTGCAGCTATACAATCCCTAGTGCTTGTTAGTAAGTTAGTACTATAAACAATGTTTTTCTGTTAGTATTGGTAGTAAAATAGAAAAGCAAGGTGAAGGAAGTAAACGAGATTGAAACGAATGGTAGAAATCCCAGAAACCATGAAATCACCCAAAAGTGCGGCACACAATACTGGGGCAGTGAGCGATCACATGACAAAAGACCAGACGGGGGAGACAAAGTGCAATGCATGGTATGAGACAAAACATGGACCGGAATTTAACTGAGGGAATGGACTATGAAAGAATATGCAGGAATAAACAGGAACAAAATATGGCATGGATCAAGACATGGCAACACATGAACTGAACAAGGCAGAATAATAACAGATAAAATTGTAAAATTTCTCAGTTTCAACATTTGCTATCTTATCTCTGTTCTATTGTGAATAAAATACTGGCTGGCGTGATTTCAAAGTCATTTTGTTTTGATTTTATTCACAATTTATACTTGATGAAAAAGAAGCAATGCAACAAAAAAGAGGGGCATTATTAACAAATAATAATAGTTATATCCGAGGAGCAACTCAACATTTTGGCTTATTTGGGGTTTGTGTCGCAGTGGGTAGCTAGAGAGTCATGGGTTTGAAAGTGGTCTGGGACCTTTCGGTGCAGCATTCGCATGTTCTCCCTGTATTTCTCCCTGGTTTTCTCCCACAGTCAAAACATGCATTCCAGTGTAATTGGTGACTCTGACTTGACCATAGGTACAGTATGAGTGCGTGAGTGAATGGTGTGTGTGTGTCCTGCGATGGATTGGCGAGCGGTCCAGGATAGGTCCCTGCCTTTTGCCCATAGTCAGCTGGGATAGGCTCCAGCAGCCACAATGCACTGTCTAAGAAAAAGCAGTTTAGATACTGGATGAATGGATGGATGGATGAAACAGTACTGCTTTTCTGCAGCTTGCTAGACAAGAGTACATTTTATTCCCAAATTTAATTAAATTAAACTAAAATAACAGAGACCCTGCTTTCCCCTTGGAGAGCTAGAAATATCTCTTTTCAGGCCCCAAAATTCTCCATCCCTTCGCTATAAACAGCCGACCACTCAGAGAGACGGCGAACGTTTCAGCCGTATAAATGCGCAGTCATCATTCCATCATTCCTGCGCCGTGTGGGCGATTCCCGACGGGCGTGAGACGCAGAGTTTCTCCGGAAAGCAGTGATCCAGGCCTGACCAAAATCGCCGTGATGCCCACACAAACACAGAGGGGAACCACATGGGGAATCTTGTTGTTGTTGTTTTTCTTCTCCGTCCTGCTCCATTTCTTCGCCATACAGCCCCCCCACCCCCGCAAACTCCTCACGTCGTCTCCCACACCAAAAACCAAAACAAAACAGGAACAAAGAAGGGATCATGGAAGGACGCATGTAATGAGAAGCAGCATTTCTCTGGGACAAACACAAGCCAGAATCCAGAGACCATCGTGGTACCATTCTGATGTGTACAGCCCCCTCTCACTTGCTCTCTCTCTCTCTCTCTCTCCTTCTCCCCAGTCTCTGATTTGGATTCAACAATTAAATAAGAAGAGAGAGAGACCTAAAGGGAGAGAGAGAGAGGAAGAAAGAAGCTTCTAGAACAGTGGAACAACCACAGGCCTGACAGTGTCATTCGCAATTCCCAACTTCTGGGAAGGCGAAACCCCACACTATAAACAAATAACAGCGGCCAGGAGGAGGCCTGAGCGGCCAAAACCATTCAAGAAGGTCCCGGGACTAAAGTCAAATAGTCACGCCAGACAATGGCCCAGTCCATCCCTGTAGTAAAGCTCCCTCCGTTCAGAAAAACAAAACTCCCCCAAAATTTACATCAGAACCTAAGGGAGAACTTTCTCGCATGACAATCCGCAGTTACACAGAAGAGCTTGGCCAACTTGCATAAACACGAGGGGGGAGGGGATGGGGGGAGAAGATTAATATTAGCCGAAAAAGAACCGATTCACAAAAACAACAATCTCAGCGGCTGAGATCAACAACATATTCTCTCACATTAAACAATCGTCTTGCCGCTGGCGAGGACCGGAGGCTCGCACGCACATTTGTACGCGATGTGTACAAACTCTGTCCAGTGCAGCGGCTGAACTTTCCGCCGTCGGGTAGAACGCTGGAACCAGCCATTAATATTTCATTTAAACTGTATACATTACGCGCCGAGGCCCCCGGTGAGTCATGCGGCGTTACGATTTTTAAGCAACTACGTCCCTGTGTAAGTGGAGGAATCCGAAGGTTTAGATCCAGTAGCTGCAATGCAGCGGGGGTATTATGGATATATGTCTTCCACAGTGATCCGAAATCAAATCCTGGCGGTGCCGGTTCGGGCAGTTACGCACCGGCACGATTCATTAAATACGCTGGTATTTTCTTCTCAATGTGAGAAAGGAAAAAAGCGAGAGAAAAAAATGAGTCAGACGAGGAACATAAATGTTATTATTGGGTCAAAACCAGGACCTTGCCTGCCATGTTTTAAACCCTAATTCACAGTCTCGTACTACCCTCCCTCAAGCATTGTACGTTTAGCGGTTGTGGCTTACGCTCGCATTGGTCTTGTATAGTTGTGGAATGAAATCTTCCTCTCGTCCCCTGGGAGACCGCTGGCAAATTCTGGAAACGGGCTCTACTTCAACAGCAAAGGTTTGACGTTGCCTAGCGAATAATGGCATTTGGCTCAGTGCGCGCGCAGCAGTCAAAGACTGTGTTTGACAGGGCTGAGAATTATTGAGGGGCAGTCTGCTTATTAGCAAAGCATCGTGTCACAAATGGAAATGTGGGTTCTACGGAGTGGTGAATACTCTCAAGCCCTTTTAAAAACCACCTACTGCGTAAATTCATTTTTTTTTTTCAAACATGGGTTGTCATAAAGAAGACAAAAAGCCCCTTATTTTGGACCCAAGACACGTGTGCCAATTTATTTGTTAACCTTTATTTATACTGGGAAGGAAGACTGAGCACATATGCTCTTCCACAGAGACGCCCTGTTCATGACCTGGTCAAGGACGTGAGTGGTTTTGAAAGTGTGTGCATGTGTGTGTGTTCGGAGGGTAGTTTGATGGGGTCCACTGTGGAAATTAGGCATTTCAAGGAGACATTCTCCAAGCTAAATATTAAGAAAGTGTAGAGGACAAAATTCAATTTTTTAAATCATATCACCCCCACATTCCTCATCAGCTAGGCTCCAGACACCCAAATCCCCATTTCTCTGTACTGTGCAAGGACACTGGTGTAGATACCCACTCAGAAGGACACTGGTGTACCAGGAGAGAACTATGACATGAGTGAAACTGGGGCAAGCATCAGAGTGATCCACTATACTACCATAAAGAGGGGCAGCTTTTGAAGGCCAATCACATTACGCCTTTCTCAGAACTGAAGAGAGTGTATATTGCCCTGAGATGCCTTTACCTGGTGGCCACTTCTACCACGGCTTCCTAAGGGAGGGCAGGCAAAATGCAACGGGCTGAAAAATCAGTGTGAACTCACAGTAGGAGTATCCTGCGAACCAGTCCTTTCCCCGCGGTACATGGACACGTGGTATTCAGGGCACAGCCTCATTGTTCTGGGTTGGCTCTTCATCACAGAGGTGCACAAAATGGCGGACTCTAGCTCCAGGAGTCCAAAGCTTTGCAGCAGAATCCTCTTGATGGACTGTAAAATAGAAACTGTCAGTCCCTTCATTGAGGATCACTGTCATGAGTCAGTTGTATTTTGATCATCTGGTGCTTTCATGTGGCACTTGAATCTTCTCCCTGATGTCATTCAATGACGCTTCCTGTCTAGTTTATGATATCCTGTAACTTTCTTCACTACATGGACTAGACTAGAAGCTCATGAACAAGGGCCTTTCTGTTGAAAACACAATACAAAAAGGCTGATTCCTAGATAGGTTGCGAAGCGTTATTTCAGACAGAAACAAACTGCAACACCAGACTAGATTACACAGCTGGTTTGCATGACAACAGCTGTCCGGCATCAACATTTAGCATCCCCGCGACTGACTGACTGTGGTTTGTTTTCTCAGGAGCATCTGTTACAGATAAGAAACAGATGCGTACGTCAGTAAACACGGCGGACGTTAAGGTGAGCTATTTGCAAACTGTCATCACTAACAGCTGGCATCACAAAAACAAAGTATATCCAGTCTTGAGGAAAGCAAATACAGGGCGACACATACAGCCACTGCTCCAGGACGATATACGAGTTCTAGAAGATTCCAGAGAGGCGAGAATGAATTAGCAGAAAGTGAAAAATTCAGGATTCCCCACTCATACACTGCTCAGATGAATAGGAATTCCACCATGGTCTGCATGAACAAAGGATTTTGGGTCATTTCAACACGACTTATTCACAGGGGTAAATGTGAGGTATCCTGGGGGAAGGGGGGGGGGTGGTGGGTTAGGCAGAGGTTGTACATAACAGCCAGTGTAATGAGCATTCCTTTCCTAAATCTAACCTCTCCCCAAAAAATCATTACATCCATTCATACCCAATATGCCTGGCCCTCCGCCACCCCCTCGACCACTCAAGCACCCAAGATCCCAACTGTCCCCCAGCATGGAGCAAGACTAATAAAGTCCTGAAAAACCCACTGAACTTCACATCACTGCACTACTCACTTGACCTCACAGCTAATACGAGTAGGCCCAAAACATGCTCAAAACTTTAGGCTGCTGAAGGCACGTCCAGCCCTATCCCAGGTTGTGTGTGTGTGTGCATCTGCATGTGTGTTTGTGAGAGTGCGAATACGTGCAATGCGTCTGTGCTGGTGTATGCATGTATGTGAGTGTGTAAGTGTTCTGTGTGTTGATGTGCTTGAATGAGTTTGCGTGTGTATATGTGCTTGTCTATATTTGCATCTATGTGTATGTTTATATGTTTGCATATTTGTGTATACATTTACGTGTTTGCATGTATGCATGAATATGCACATGAATGTGTGAGCACATATACGTGGATTCCATGGACAGCATAAATTCGAGCTGCGCTGCAGCTCTTCAGTACTGGGACAGGATGCAGCGAGATGCACTCGTAAACAGCACCTCTCGCCAACGCCACTGGGTGGTCCAGGGCCCGGCTCCCACGGTCAGCTGATTTCTGGCCAGCGTCAAATGTGCCACATTTCCCTGCCCCCACACTTCACTCAGGGCTTCAGAAAACGCAAAGGACTAGCAGGTACCTAATACTGCCACAACACAGCAGCTCTTTGGCTGGAGAGAGAGTGAACTGATTAAACTCTCTTTGCGGCAGAAAATCTGAGAGTTAAAATTTGCGTAAAAACACAGGAGCCACATCATATGGGTGAAAAGGCCATTGATGAATGGGGAACATCTTCAGGAACGCCAGAGAAACAGACGGCATGAAAAGGGAGGGACCGCTCAAGACCACAAGTGCACACTGTTTTCCCGCCTAAACAGGTTGTGACCCTGAGCTCGTCCTCGCTGAACTCTCAGATGCTCATGTTTCCCTTTCATTTCCTCACCACTTTCCCCATCAAAACAAGTCAGTATGCGTGAGGGTGCATGTGTGTGTGTGTGTACACATGTGCAACATGTGCGCCGGAGCGTTCGCACGGAGGTGTGTACATATTACTTTCAATGCGTGGGCATGCGCCAGTAAAAATGGGTGACCGTATGGGCCAGGATGTATACGGCTGTTTAAATGCACTAGTGAGACTGCCAGTGCATGGCTGCTAGCTCTTAACCCCTTGCGTACGGGTTTGTATTCGACTGTGTGACTAAGTGACCGGCGTATATGCAATACATATGAGGCAGTCAGGCGGGACCCGTATGTGTGCGAGCAGGAGGTCTGTTCCCACAGCCGAGAACCACATATTCACGGATTGGTATGCTGGAGTGTGGTGTCAATATGCAACTGCTGCGAGGCGATTGCCGTGAATGATTTTTTTCCAAAATTGGGTCAGACTAATGAAGTACCTGATAGCTCATTGGTTGTGCATCCTGATCTCAAGATATAAATTTCAAACATCAGGTAAGTCGAAACATACTGGCAACTGCTTCAATTGGTATATAAGTTTTTTCAGCACATTTGTCTTTCCCATCTTGCAAAAAGACAATGAAAAACCAACTGAACTAAACTCTCACATCTTCTACTTCAATAATTTTTTCGAGCCATGTCACCATCAGTTGATCAAACCGATCTGTTCATGTCCACTGAGTTCGACCGCGAACCAAAGTCGCCGGTGACGTCTTTGAAGACACTTGTTGGAGAGCCATCCACCCACAGCAAAGACCCAAAAACTGAGGAAACAGTGCATCATCTCTTCCAAGAATAAATTTCACCGTGAATCCCAGTTCAGTTCAGATGTGACACTTGCGAAGTTAGTTTTGTGCGTCAAACCGTGTAATAAACTGTGCCACATGAAACGGGTGTACTGGAGTGTGACTGAGAGATTTTGCATATTTTTCTGTATTCATTTATACAGAGTGAAAAATGAAGCATAAAAATTCAGTTTCTATTGTCGTGTTGTGCCATCAACCAACAATTGTGGATAAAATACTTTCCCTGGCAATCATCACAGCAAACAGGCGAAGAATTAAATACTCCTTGGCGATTGTCATAAGAGTCAGCAAACAATCCCAGCCACAGCAGCACGGCCTCATACTCAAATCAGGTCACGGTGGTCAACAGAGCCCTCCATGCATTTGCGGTTCCCGGTATGCGGGTCAGCAAGCCAGCCTGTGTATGTGCGTTTCCCGTACACAAGGGGTTAATGAATTCCAGACCACACCTAAAATAGCAGTTAATGATATTTATTGAATGAAATAAGGATGGGAATTGTACTGCTGAAGGACGGAATAAAGTGGAGTAGGAGACCAGTGCAGGAAACAGGAAGCCCCAGGCGACGAGACTAAGGGGGGGGTCACGTCTCTTCTCAGAGTCATGGGAGCTCTTCAAGTCCCCCGGGGTTCCTATAGAGTGATAGAGTGAGAGAAGTATAGAAGGGAATGGGGGGAGGGACGTTGAACGGGACAGATGAGGATTATTGAATGAAGGCGGTATAAATAGGCCGGTTGGTTAGGACGTGGATAGGTGGAGTGATGTATTTAGGCGTGGTCTGGTTCACTAACCTAAGTTTAAAACTTCCATATTGAATTATCATGACAATCATGATAGCCAGTCTCAGGAAAGTTCCCACATGTTCATCGGCCTGACACACAGAGGAGGATTCTGGAAGGTCCTAGGGTGAGGCACACAGATGACGGTTTTGGACAGTCCTAAGCAAGGGTCCTCAAATCTGGACCTCGAATCCAAATCCAGCCCAGGTTTTCTGTTATCCCTGGCAAGTAAATGAACAGTTAGTGCCTCTGATTAGCCAGACTGTGTTAACACCAGACTCCCAGGTAAAGGGAGAGTGGAAAACCAGCAGTCCTCGGACCTCATAGGGTATGATTTGAGGACCAGGGGTCTAAAGGTTTGGCGTACAGAGGATGTTTCTAGAAGGCCTTTTAATGAGGCACCTAGAGACAGGTTCTGGAAGGTTTACACGTGAGCCCCACACATAAAGATTCTGGTAGGCTGTATGGTGAGATACACAGAGGAAAGTTCTGGAAGATCATATGATTAGACAAACAGCAGAAGGTTCTGGAAGTTCTCCCAGTGAGACACATAGAAGGTGGTTCTGGACATTATTATGGTGAAAAACAAAGAGGAAGGTTCTGGAAGGCCATTTGGTGAGACACACAGGGCAAGGGTCTGGAAGGTTGAGTGGTGAGGCACACATTGGTAGTTCTGGAAGGACTTATGATCAGGCACACAGAGGATGTTCTGGAACATCTTACGGTGAGACAAACAGATACAGGTTCTAGAAGGCAATAGCGAGGCACCCAGTGGAAGTTTCTGTGAGGTTCTGGTAACCACACGCATGAAGGTTCCGGAAGGATTACTGGTGAGCCCGCAACATGAAGGTTCTGGTAGGTTGTATGGTGAGATGCACAGAAGAAGGTTCTGGAAGATCATATGGGCAGACACACAGAGGAAGATTCTGGAAGTTCTCGGAGTGAGACAAACAGAGGAAGGTTCCGGATATTCTCATGGTGAAAATGCAGAGGAAGGTTCTGGAGGGTCATTTGGTGAGACACACAGAGGACAGTTCTGGAAGGACTTATGGTCAGGCACACAGAGAATGATTCTGGAAGGTCATATGGAGAGGCACACAGAGGAAGGTTCAGAAATGACTATTGGTGAGCATCACACAGGAAGGTTCTGGAAGGTTGTATGGTGAGACACACAAAGCAAGGGTCCAGAAGGTTTCATGGCAAGGTATACACAGCAAGGTTCTGGCAAATCTTATAATGAGCCACACAACAGAAAGTTCTGGAAAGTCATATGTTAGAACACACAGAGGAAAAGCTTCCCCTTCCTCCTACCACAAACACCCTGCTCCAGGAACCCTTCAGACCCAGCTCTCCAATGCCTCTTACTTATCTCTGTTCAGTTTGGGTTTGTGTGCTCCCAACACTGTCTGGAGGAAAGCAAAAACTCAGATTCCCCCACTCTATCTTTTCACCACAGTAGAGTAAAGATGGTGGAAGGATAGAATACGGAACAGGGAGGGTGAAGGGGGTGGAGGGATAGTGGTTTTCATTCCAGGGATGTCATATAAGTCTTTCCCCCTCGTCAAACACACACCCTGCACACAGCGGGTCAACATCCCCACACTTGCCCTGTGTGTTATGAGACCCACACATATAAGGATTACTCACAAGAGGGGGCAAAGGCGAAATGCCGATCCCCATTAGATCAGTGGTGGGTAGGGGTGACTAATGCTTCATTCCCTACACCCCCTCTAAAGTCAATATGTTCATGTCAGTGCAGAACACTGTTGACAACAACATGTGTTGTGTGTGCAGGGGGGGCTGACATTTATAAAAAGGGATCAGGTCTCTTCATTCTGGTGAACTGTATGTCCCTTTCTGCAACTCACCCAATTTAAAGACAAATACCCCAACCGCACTCCCACTCATGCGCCCCTTCTCTGAACTGCTGTTGTGGGGGGGGTTTCACCACTTGTTGAGGGCATAGAGTCAAACATACAACCCTGGGGAGGTGGGGGGGGTGTGCATCGCGGCGACTAGAGTTACTGCCTGTTATCAGTCGGGTCTGCTTTTTAGGCACCGAGTCAATTGGCCCATTTGTCAAAGGACAAACAGACAGATGGACAAACAGACCTGCCATTTGGCCCAACATGTCTGGTCTTTGTCTCTATTTTTCGGTTCCTTTGGTAACTGGAGCCTGGCAACTGAGGGCCTGATGTTCCACACAGCCACCCCCAATCCACCCACGAAGGTTTCAGAATACAGCCCCCTACCACCCCCTACCCCAGATTGTGCTTGCTTCACCAAAAGAAAAAGGGAGAAAAAAACATGGTTGAAAGTGAGAAACCTTCTTTGGCAGTATTGTAAAACTGACAAGGGGAAATCACCAGACACTAGTAAATAAATCTGTAACATTGACTGACAGTTTGCAAAAATTTGGAGACTAAAATGTAAAACAACAAGGTTGCTTCACTTTTGGAGGTGAAAATCTGGCCATTTTTAGCTATTGTGGCTATTGGGTGGCACCGTGGCACAGTGGTTAGCACTGCTGCCTCACAGCAAGAAGGTCATGGGTCTTTCTGTGTGGAGTTTGCATGTTCTCCCCGTGTTCGCGTGGGTTTCCTCCGGGTACTCCGGTTTCCCCCACCCACAAAAACATTCATCATAGGAACACTCCAACCAGTACCCCTGACCAAGGAACTGGCTTTAGAACTGGAGTTGGTCCCCAGGCGCTGCTCTGTGGCTGCCAACTGCTCCTAACTATAAGATGGGTCAAATGCAGAGGACAAATTACCCCACAGGGTTCAATAAAGTATATCTATCATCTATCTAAACAATGATCTATCATCTATCTAAATTTCCCATCGCTTATAATGAGAAAATTTCCTTGTCTTGGAAACAGAGCATTTATAAATGGATTTCTACCATATTTTATGGAAATTCAGATTTCCCCGATAAAATGTCATGAATCTAATTTGGAGACAATTGGATGAATATGACCATTTTAAACACAATTGAACATATTTCTTTCCGTGGGAAACAAAAAAGCTGTCACTCTGAAATAAAGACAATTCCTTACGCCGCCTAAAACTTGAAGCTGTAGCGAGTTAATCATGCAAAATAACTGTTTCAAGCGTGGGCAACTGCTGTTCCCTCATGTGTAACGGTCATTACGCCCCTGTCAGCACCTTCCTTTTCTCCGGCTCACGCCCTTCAGCGAGGAGCGACTGGGAGGTCTCCCAGTTCATTTCCACCCCAGCCCATCAAAGGCGGTGTGACTCGGGCAAAAGGATGTCGGGCGTGCAAAAACAAAAAAAAAAAACGGTCCTCTGTGTTTCGCGTGACTGGGAGAAGGCAGGAAAAACAGCAGATATAATCCAAATATTGAAAAATAATAAAATTCCTGAGAAGGCAGGATTTCCAGTGCGGCACTGAACCCGCAGACTCAGCACGGGCTGGCCCAGTCAGAGGGGACACCCCTGGGTTTGGGGAGTGAGACTGGGGGAGTGGGGGGGGGGGGGGGGGGGTTCTTCCTTTGGTGGAGCACTGTGACATTCACTGACCCCCCCCCCACACACACACACACACACACACCACCATTGACCATATTGCCGAAAAGACCAATTCATCCCGTAAAAATAGTTTTTAAAAAATAATGAAACAAAAATAAAATACATGGACCTGAGGTCCAAGGTTAAAGGCGACTACAACCACCAGCACAGCAAAACACTGCCCCCTAGTGACGGTTAGAAGGGGAGACGGATTCAGGCGCCAAGGTGCTAAGTGTGCCCGCGGGCATCATGGATAAGAGAAAAGGAAATTATTAATGAGGGATAGTTTGTTTTCCTCCGATTAAGGTTAACATACCCTCTGGCTCAAGTAAAACACCATTAGATCCTGCTTTCCACCCAGAGCTACTGCTAAGGAGACTTACTCTGGAAACATGGCGACGGAAACTCAAAACAAAAACAAAACTGGTGGCTGCCAAAAAATCTGCCAGGAGTCCTGGTGACAAACAAAGGCAAGCCAGAATCTCAGTACTTCAACCTGTAGGCAGCAGTGACATATTAATGCTACGCATCCAGATAGCACTGCGCCACTATAAACCTAACATACTGTGCCTTATATATAGTGTCACATGAACAGGGCAAAAAGCTCATGGAAAGTCGAGGGATTTTTTAACCGGACGAGACTGGACAGTATTTTGAGTACAAATAAACACCTTAGTGAAAAGACAGCCTGAAAACATGAGCCTAGTGGAGAGCTGAAAACAGCACCACCAAAACACTAATCTCTACCTCAGAGCGATTAGAGCAAGAGACTGAATCAAACCACTTCAACCAGCATCAGTTGCTGGAGTTAAAAGCTAATTAGTGTATCGGGAGTAGACACTAACCTGTTCTCCCCCAAACACGATTGCCTTTCAGAAGAATGGCTGCCTTTGCTTACATACTTTGGAGATAGAAAGTGTGTACCAGGAGCCAAGAGGCCCACTGTTAATGAGAGAGAGCTTGACATGTTCCACGGGGGTTGGGGGGGGGTGGTGTATGGCCAGGTTTGCAGTTCTCTTAAAACACAATCTCCCCACGATTCTGTATACCTCCATCCTCTTGCCCCCAAAACCCACCAATACCCCGCCCCCCCATCAATGCCCCCACTCTCTCACACACACTCAGGGCCGAGCAGTGCTCAAAAAGTGTGCAGGACTTCAGTAGCCTCTCTGTCTCGGACCGCAGCCGGGAACACACAGGGGGATGTGGGGGGGGGGGGTGGTAAGGGCACTCGGTATCGGGCCACAGAACACTCCGGCACATGTGGTGTCAATTAGTTAGAAACAGTCTTGCTTCTTACCCACCACCAAAAAGAAAGGATTTTGCTATTCTTTTCCTTTTTAAAAACCTCTCTACCAAGCTGCCAGGGCAAAAGCCGGAAATGTGATCAATTTCATATCGACACAGCATCGTCTGCCAGTGTCTCCAGTGTGGTAGCGATCGAAACGAGCGGCGCTTCAGAAAACAAAAAACAACTTTTAAAAAAACTACACCAGAAACCTTGGCTCCACTGCGCTCCAATAATTGGCCCTATGACGCACACGGCTCTAATAATTTGGGGATTTCGACAAGGATTTCTATTCGTGGTCTGGGCACATGCACATGCCATTCTGCAGATGTATTTTTGTGTGCGCTTGTGTAAGCGTCTGCGTGCTCGTTTACACGTACACACCACCGGGGTCAAATTAGACAGCAAGAGGTCATTTCCATCTAGGAACTCTGTAAATTTCCTCAAAATTGGGAAATAAACTTTCAAACATTTATTCACCAGTTAAACATCAAATTTCTTAGCGTCACCCTTGAACAAGTGTTCGGTTTCGATCTCTTCGGGCACCGATTCAGAACTAAGCTTGCAAAGCACAAGCAGAGCATTGCTTCATGATCGTCCCATATCACAGAAACACAAAGCACAAAAAATACATGCACAAGATATTTTAAAAAATGCTATCTCACAGCGGGTCTAAACTTCTAGGAACAAACCAGGCCCATGTGATGTGTTCATGGAAAGAGGAAATGCACAGCATCAGAAGGAACAGGAATGCAACACAAAACTGCACAATTTTGTTTTTCGAGCTATTTCAACACGAGCAGAACAAATGATGGAGTTGCAATATTCAGTAGCACAAGAATAGCATAGATGTCAGACTGAGATGACGTAGTTCTTGTGGTCTTCTGTTGCACAGTGCTGTGATCCCATATCTCGCCCAATCCTGATTTCTTTTATTTCTCTGCATTTATCATTGTACATGGTTTCAGATCTTCAAATTAAATGTAATAAGGAGAACATGAGAAAAAAATGCAATTTAAATAAATTTGAGCTATTTCATTTATCATATGAAGAGGGTTATCCAATGCCTACACTATCATCATGTGAAATAGTAAGTGCCCCCTCCCTTTATTTACTAGTTGTTCCATTTTTTGCAGCGATAAATACCAACACAGCAACTAAAGATTAGTCATGACAGCTGTGGAGGAATTATGGCAGACACTTTGTGCAGAATTGCTTAGATAAATTACATTGGAGGAACTATGACTGGGCCACTCCGAAATCTATTTTGTTTCTTTTGAGCCGTTCAGAGGCAGACTTGCCCTTTGTTGTCTTGTTGCACAACCTAACTGAGCTTGAGCATCAGATCACGGGTTGACGACAAAACATTCACCATCATGAATAACTGGAAGAAATTAGATTTCATGGTTCCATCCATTCCAGTAATTCGCTCAGCTTCTGAAGCAGCAAAACCATTTCTTCACAATCGCAGGACCATCATCCAGCCTCACTAGACTGTTGACATGATATTCCTGTTGTGGAATGTCACGATTATGTCATGCTAGGTGTCCCAGGACCAGTGCCTTCAAAGACGTTACACTAGGGACTCATGGGCCCACAGAACATAATCCAAAAAGGCTCGGGAGTCATGAAAGTGTTTTTCAGCGGAAATGAGAGAAGCTTTTATGTTCCACCAAAGCAGTGTAAACGGTAAGTGATGTTTGCCAGTCTCTTACGAAACATGGTGGACTGATTACTGACCTTCTTGGAGACAAGGGAGGCTCACAGTTCCTTAAATATTTGTCACGGTTTTTTGTTACTTCCCAAATGATTTGTCAATGTGCTCTGGGAGGATTTTTGGTAGGCAAGCCACATCGAGGGAAGACTCATCACTGTTCAAAGTTTCCTCTATTTACAGGTAATGGCTCTCACTGGGGTTCACTGGAGTTACAGAGCTGAAGAAAATGGCTTTGTAACATTTCCCAGACAGATATTTCTAAAATATTCTCTCTTGCCTCACACAGAATTATTTATAATGGCAGAACATGCTGCCTTTTGAGGCCTTATAGACTGCTTCACAGAGTTGGTCCTTTTGGTGTGTAGATTTTTCTTTTGCGTTTATCCCAGTTGCCTTGGCCTTACATTAAATTTCACATGAAGATCTGAAATGATTAAGTATGACAATAAAGCAAAAATATAAGAAATCAGGAAGGCAGTGAAAACTTTCATGCAACACAATACAATGTATCAGAGCCAAAAGTGAATTGTGAAGCCCTTATTCTCTCGATAAATATTTGTTGTTGTGAGTCGCGATTCACCGAACACAACAGCAGACAAATCGTTTTTTGGATAAGGAAGAAGACAGTGGAATTACATATTTATTATCATTACCGTCAGGTTTTTAAAGTTGCACCCTTGTTGATGTTCCCAATTGATTTGGAATTTTCCAGGTGAGTCCATGATGTCTCTCCATTGTGACATCATCACTAATAAGCCACAGTGTGGACATTGACATTGAATGGCATACTGATTAAGAGCTGTCATCATTCCTCTCAATGAGCATTAAGGATAGTCCAGCAACTGACGTGTCACTAACAACAGTCACAGCAGCAAGTCTTCCTTTTGCTTTGTGTTTCGTTTTGAAGCAGAGGCATGATGAGTTGGGTGCGTTACACAGGTGCGAATCTGGGCATTCTGGCGCACAATGAGCCCGAATGTTCAGAAACTCCACTGCGCAGTTCCTGTTTCTATGCCAGCTCCGTATTACGCATGTGCGCACCCATGTGGTGTGTGTGCATGTGTGTGTGAGTGTGAGAGAGCTTAAGCATGTGTAGGCATATGTGTGTTGGGAACCATGTGTGTATGTGCATGGAAGAGAGAGAACTGTGTGGTGTGCACGTGTGTGTGCGTGTGTGTGTGGGTGTATTCAGAGTGAGTGAAAGAACCGTGCCTGAGTGTGCTTGCGCATTGGAGAGAAAGAACTGCACAGTGTGCGAGAAAGAGAGCAGTGTGGGTGTGTGTGAGGGTGTGTGTGCACAAGAGAAAGAGGAAGACCTGTGTGTGAGCAAGAAGAGAGATAAAGAGAGATAAAGTGGTGGAGTGAACATTGATTGTGTGTGACATTTACGTCTGTGAGACAGATGTAGAGTGAAAAGTGTGCGTGTGCACATAGGTGTGTGTGTGTACGAGAGAGAGAGAGAGAGGGGGGTAAACAAACAGAACCACTTTTCCAGTCCCATGGGCTGAGTGGGTGTGTTTGGGAGGGTGACAATAAGGGGTGGCTCCACATCAAAGCCGGCCTCCACCTGAGAGGCACTTCAAAGGAGCGCAACCTGCCACTGCCAGACCCAACACAAAAAGCTCAGTGTTCAATCTGCCGCAAACACAGCACTTCCACCCAGCCTTCCCTCTCTCCCTCGGGCCTTTTTCGGTTTCACTTAACAAGCCAAACGCATTAAAACAAATAAACTAATAAAAAACAAACTGCCCCTGGTGCGGCGGTGTAATGATAGGCGTGCAGGAGCCACCCAACCTAGCATTGTTAGCTTCTGTTCGCTGTGGGAATCCTGCTAGCAGGAGCCCAATGAGCAGAGGGGGAAATGGCCGCCTGTTCCCACTGCAGACGCTAACAGGGTGAGCCTGCACTAACAAGCCTGGCAATCCAATCCTTCCACACTTCACACCAGGACAGGAAGTGATCTTTCTCAGCCAGGAAGACAGAGGGCTTGATGGAAAACAATGAGAGGACAAGACTGATAGAGACCACCTTGGCCTTCCCAGATATTGCTGTCACAAATTTTTCACCAGGACCAAACTAGAAGGCTCTCACCCACAAATTTTGGGTGGGTGGAGTCCAGGTGCAGTACGTGTCATGCAACAGGCTGAAAGATGGCCACCGTTCACGGAGGCACATGCCACTAATGCAGGTATCCCAACCTAACACAAACTGATTTTGGGAGACCAACAAAATGTAAATGAACCCCTGCAACATATTCACTCCTGGGGGAAAGACACCCTGCCCAAAGAGCACAAGCGAAGATTCTTCTCTCTCATCTTGCAAATCGCAATTGTTTGTGTGATCGTTATTCGCCAACAGGATAACACAAACTCCAAGTCTGCCGCACATATTGCTCATTTGCAGAAGGTTTGGGACCTCTTCCAGCATCCACAGAGCAGATCGCCAAAACTGGGAGAATCCCAGACCTTCCGGGAAAGCTGGGATGTCTGGGAACGCCATCCCAGCATGGAAACGCCCCAATGTCCCAAAAAACATTTACCGGAGTGACAGGCAAGCCATAGCAAAAGAGAATCACAAAGACACACGGCTCACTCACCCTAAAAGGTTTGTTCAGCATGAGGGCCTGCTAACTAACAGCTCGATTTATAAGCCTGGGACAGACACAAAAAGTCTTGTAATGATGGAACAGTCTTGGCCATCACCTGAGTACTGTACATAGCATAAGCGTGCGCGCTGTTTTACATTTCAACAACAGCACTATTCATTTCCGAAGACTACACGTCAACTCCCACAGATTTTTATTCTCTTCAGATTTTTTCTTAGTCTGCGTTTTGCTAAATTGCGGGTACGTTCCAATTCTCTACGGTTGAACACCTTTTCACAAAGATAAGCTCCCCAAAAACAGCTCCAGAAGTCTCCAGAGTCCCCAATGAAAGAGCAGTACTGAGTTTAGGGTTCCACTGCTCAGAGAAAGGGTACAAGCTCTCATATTTTTCACATCCTGTAGGTTAAATGGTTCAGTAAAGAACTAACAAGAATGACATCCTCAAATCCCTCACCATGAGATGGTGGACATCTGGCCTTGGAAAGAAAACCTGGTGGAGGGACAGACAAATGGACAGGAGAGCGAACTGAATGAAAAAGCGCAGCAACACATTAACATGTATCCACATATGAAATTTCACAAAGAAATATCAGACGGTTTAGGAGTCCAGGCCTGGAAAATATGATGGCTGAAATCTATACCTGAAACAAAACGAGGTGGAGGGACGAACAGATGAACAGACTCAACCATGAAAATACGCATCTACACAAATACATGTGTCCATGTGTTAACTGCCATTGAGAAATATTAAACAGGTTAGGAGTCCTGGCCCAGAAAAGATTGGGATGGCTGATATCTGAGCTGAAAACTACACGCAGAGGGACAGAGAGACGGACAGGATAACGAACGGAAGTATAAAATGGCACATCTAAGCAATATTATGCATCCATGTATGAAATTTCATTTATGAATATGTAATGGAAGTTCTAGCCCCAAAAAGACACATGACGGACAGACGGACAGGCGGAAGGACAACACTTTTTCCATCATCTTTCATTTCATGGGAGGATACTAATCATGGCTCCAAAATAATGGGATTGATGACGGAGATAATTACAGAAGCTGGAATGAAATCTTGAAAAGATGGGGAAAATAAGCCCCAAAAAAGAGGGAAATAGACCTTTAAAAAAGAATAATTGTTGCTGCATTATTGATTTAAGCAGCAGGGCACCCTCCAGCCCCGCCATGATGGATTGCAGATATCCACGCTGGCCTTCCAGCAACTCCAACGGACCTTCCCAGCAACACTTCCACTCTCTACAGGCCCAAACCGCAGCCGGGAACATGGATCCCAGTGAGGGAAATTGTTTTAAATTAAATAAAGGTTAATACAACTTACTGGCATCAGATAATTTTTTCTGGACGGCGGCATGTATGCGTTGAGAGTGAGTGGGAGAGAGAGAGAGACAGAGAGAGAGACATCATGGCAATGTGGGTTTATTCACAGTGATGTGACACATAACAGCCAAACTACATGATCTCATTGCCACGTTGCTGATTAGAATAGTGTTCTGATGTTAGGTGAATGTGCTTTAGCTATATATAAAAACATATTTTGCGCCAATAAATTGTTTTGAATTTGAATTTTGGTAAGAGAGGGACTGAGAGTGAAAGGGCAGCAAGAGAGCAGGAGAATGAAGAACAGTGAGAGAAAGAGAGAGAGAGAGAGAGAGAGAGAGAGAGAGAGAGGGACAGAAGGCGTGATTGAGGGCACAGCAACACATCCATTCCATGACAACCTGACTGGAGAACTGTAAGGATGAGGGTCCCACAGGATGCAGGAAGGATGATGGGGCAGGTTATCCTGGCTCCAGTGTCACCAAGGTAACTTTCACTCTCTGCATCCCTGTTCACAGTCGAGTGGGAGATGGAAACCCCATGTTGCATGGATGTGGACCCCCCCTGACTCTGAGGAAGGGGTCTGTTTTCGTTCATCAGCCCCCCGTAATTCCTCAAAGCCTCCGTTTCGTTTCAGGTTGCGCTGCGAGCCGGCCAGTATTGGGTTACAAATCCCACACCCAACGGGTAACTATGGAAACCTGCTCCAAAATACCTCCCTGCCTGAGGGACGAGTAGGGGGTACAATGGGGGCTTTTTTCCTACCGAGGTGCTGATGGTGGTTCCCCAAGTTCCTCCTGGGAATACCACTGAGTGGAACTTGTGACACACCACCAACATGGCATCTGGGGCACTGGTGTGTGTGTGTGTGTGTGTGTGTATGTGTATGTGTGTGTGTGTGTGTGTGTGTGTGTGTGCACGTGTGCGCTCATTTATGATGAAATTATGTATGAATGAGCAGTCAGAATACATGAGAAGCTATATAGGCCAAAATTGAAACAGTCACACTTTAAATGAAGTGTTGCTCATAAAGGCTTTATACAGCATGTCACCCTTTATAGCATTTAGCCACTAGCTAAGTAAAATTGTCTGTTATCACATCTGTCATAACATGCTGAATAAGGATGCATTATTTCACCCTTTACAAAGTGACATTTGCTTATGTATGATTCATGAAGACATTTTGTCTGATTTATGAAGGTATTATACATGCTGTATAAAGCCTTTATGAGCAACGCTTCATCTAAAGTGTGACCATTGAAACTTACCATTCATAAACACCTCTGAGAATTCAACCACTCACAGAAATTACTGAAAGCCTCTCTTGCGCACTTCTTAAATCGCAGGCTAACACAAACAACTGAAAATCTCCCACACACACCATTGACAATAAAACATGCACGACTGAAACTCTCTTGCATATATTATCGAAAACCTATCACATATAGGGCTGAAAACGAAATCTCTAGTGGGAACTGCTTACACATACATGGATACTCTCTTGAATGAAACTTCTCACTTCTCACATTCACAACTGAAACGCTCTCATAT
Source organism: Gymnothorax reevesii (assembly GCA_029721435.1). Lineage (NCBI taxonomy): Eukaryota > Metazoa > Chordata > Actinopteri > Anguilliformes > Muraenidae > Gymnothorax > Gymnothorax reevesii. The sequence goes on from CM056588.1 coordinate 41,760,627, forward strand.
GAACTACTGCCACGGTCATCTCACACACGCGACTGAAACCTCTCATCTCACATACATGACCAAAACCCTCCCACAAACCCAAATGAATTCCTCTCCTAAACACTACTGAAATCCCTAACAAAAACACTATAGAAACCTCTCACATACACTATGAAAAATCTCAAATACAACCTCATATACACCACCAAAATTCTGTCACACGCACTTCTGAGACACTCAAATCTCATATACATCGCTGAAACCTCTCACAAACTTGACTGAAATCCCTCACATTAACTACATAAACCTCGCTCTCACACACACACACACAAACACACAACTGAAATCTCTCACCTCTCACATTCACAATTAAAATTTCCCACTTCACACACATTACTAAAACACGATTACACATGCACCGCTGAGATACACTCAAATACACTACTTAAGATCACAGATGGGTCTGCTTGCAGATCTCAGGGTTGCACGTTTTGTTTTGTTTTTTTTCCTAGAAGACCAGGTCAAAAAAGTTTGAAAGTATTTATTTTATTTCAGTACATTATTTTATCTATGGTTTGGTAGTTTCTATCATAATTATAATTCCTGAAGATTTAGAAAGGTTTACAAGTCTACGTGTAAAACAATTTACAGTTGCAAGAAAAAGTCTGCGAACCGTTCTGAATGATGTGCATTTCAGAATAAACGGTAACCACAGAGGAAGCCACTGCACTCCAAATAATATTGCTGCCCATTTCATCTTTGCTAAAACCCACCCAGGATGTTCTACAACACAACTGGAACGATGTTGTACGGTCAGAGCAGACAACAATGGACAGTACTTGGTTTCAGGAGGAAAACACTGCATACCAATGAGCAGAGGCTTCCTCTGTGGTATCTGTCCATGAACACCACTCTTTTTTACTGTCTTTCTTATTGTGGACACATGGATAACAGTGTGATGATACGCTCAGAGGAACCAGTCACAACTCAGGGATAATCCAAAAATCATAAGCCTGTATTACAAAATGGGTCAGGACCAGAAGACAGAAGGATTGCCAAGCCAAAACAAAATCCAAAAAGCAAAGTCGACAAGACAGGCCGGGGTCAAAACCAGTGAATAAGAAACGTGACGGTATATAGACAGCAGGGCAAAATCGTAGTCGTAATACAGAGCAGAGGGTCATACACAGGGCATCCAAAAACAGAAATCGTAGTCGAACAAAAAAAGGTCAAATGAAAAAAAGGCAAAGCAGGAACAGATGGGTAATGGCATACTCGAAGTCGGGCAAAACAGTCGCGAAGAAGCAACTGACAAAAGGCATACGAGGAGCTCCGCACAGATGAGAATTGATCAACATTCTGACAAGGAATGAACCGCAGTGAAGACTTTAAATAGACAAGAGGGAAGTCACATGTTATGCAGGGAACAGGTGAAATGAATAATACTAATTACAGAGGTAAGCACACATGGGGAAGTCCTAAACCACAAATAATCGGCAAAAACCAAAACGCGGAACAGGATCCACGCAGACAACCTATGACAGATAAACAGCTCCGGTGGAGGAGTTCTAAGTGTTCAGTTAAGAGTCCAGGACAGAGAGAGAAGCGCACCTGAGGTGCGTGAGCTGTAATCAAAGCAGAGTACAGGGAAAACAAAGGGGTTACAGAACAGAGAGGAGCAGGGCACAGTTAGTTACATTAGTAATCAGTGATATCTACACACCTAACCAAAATACGTGAATGTTAGTTGGTGAGTTAATATACAGATAAAGGGATTATTCTACATTAAAATTACCAGTACTAACTAAACAGCCTAACAGTTAGTTAATATGGTCATTTCAGAAAAGCGGGAAGGAAGGTAAAACGAGACTTGAAGGAAGTTTGTGAAATACTGAAAAACTTCCGATATCACCTGCACGCAGACATTGGCGTGCACTGGCATAATAACACAAATCACATCAGACATTGCAGGGGAGACAATGTGCAATGCAATAATGGAAAGGAATAAATAAACATGAAAAATAATAAATACAGCAACAGACAGATACAGAATCATAACATACAGATGTTGGAAATGTGAAGGATTACTGCAGCTCCTCAGCTGTTACCACTGGGTTCTTTCTCACCGTCGTTCTCCACATGCTCTTACGGTGATCTCTGCTGGACGCTCACTCCAAGGGTTACAGTGGTGCAGACGTATCTCCCTCTGTATAAAGTGTATCTTTATGGTGTCTGCATGAGACTAATAAGTGTATTTGCTCATGTACCCATATGGAGTCCCTCATTCTCCCACACAAGAGCCCCATTACACCATTATCATTTCACATGAAGAAGGAAGCAAATCATCCTATATTGGCCCTTTTTTAGGGGTTGACCTTTATCACCCCCCCCTCCCCCCACACCCCAGCCCCAAAAAGACAAAGTTCTCGAACTGGCCTCACCTCAAAAACAGATCACCCACTGGTCTCCCTTTCAAAAAACAGAGGGCCCTCATTGGCCTCATCTAAAAGATAGATCTGCCGTCGGCTTCCCCTCAAAAACTGAAATCTCCCATTCGCTTTGCCTCAAAAACAGATCCGCCATTAGACTCGTCTCAAAAAACATATCTACCACTGGCCTCGTCTCAAAAAACAGATCTCTCTTTCGTCTCAACCCAAAAAAAAGAGGTCCCATATTGGCTTCTCCTCAAAAAAAAGCAGATAGTGAACTGGCCTTATAAAAATCCCACCTTCCCAACCTATGCTCCTCACTTCAGCGGATTGCAAAAGTGTTCCTATAAAGTCTTATGATAAGAACCTGTCCCTTCCCTCTGGGCATGCACATACATACACACACACACAAACACACATAGAGGGGCCATTAATGCAGTTTGGCCCACTTATTGCCGAGTTTCGGGATATAGGCGAGAGGGCAGCCCAGGACAGGAGCCACAGAGACAGCCCCGCCACTGCATACTTGGACATAATGGACTGTGGTGGGGAAACCTGATCTCTCCCAAGCATTTCTTTCTTCCTCTGTCTCAATCAGGTCTTTATTTCCTTTTTTACCCCTTGCTCCCTGCCCCCACCCCCCCTGGTCCTATTCGAATTAGGTGTGTGGGTGGGCGCAGTTGCATGTGCGAGCGCATAAGAGTTAATGAATGTCTGTGTGTGCGAACATGGAACTAAATCAGAAACAAGAAAAAACACACTGATAGACGAATCCGCTGGAGGAACAAGATGTCATGTTGATTTTTCAGACCTCTGACATTAGGAGACTCCCACCTGCTTCAACACTTCAAAAAAAGATCAGCTCGATACTCGAGACAAATCGGGAGAACGACCCACCGATCAATACTTCTAATCTGCTTTAGCTTTCGCATCCATTGACACTATGAGTTCTAAAGCACCTTGGGAAAAAAGCGTGTATGTCTTTTAAGAATTTGGAACTTATAAAAGCCTAAGAAATAGGTCGGACTTTAGTCAATTTGGTTTATTGAATGACAGTCGGCCAAGTGAAACCACTGTGTACCAATTAAAGAATCTTTTATACGGTGCATTAAATGCTGACTAGATGTGAATAACAAGACAGTTTCTACTTCAAATACGCCTTTCCCAATGCTCAAAAGAAGAGCACTCCTCTGTGAAAAGGAAGTTACTGCCCATGCTGAGAATATGTTTGAGAACACACATACTGCGGCAACTTCTAGAAAAGGTGTGTTTTGTGCAGCTGGAAAACCAGCAGTGGAATGAGGAATGTGCCCTGGGTTCTAAATCACAAGGCTTAAGAACTCCTCCGGCAATTAGCAAAAAAGGTCATTAGTGCACAGACTTCAGCATCAGACACTTTTTCACACAGGAAGTAGCGAATGAGTATAAGGGCTTTCCAGAGGGCATGCAATAAAGTCAGAAACCCGAGAGGATTTGAAACCCAGGTCTGTGCAGTGTAGCGGTAGGCACTGCAGTCTGTAGGTCAGTAATGAGTCTCTATACCTGAATGGCCTGCTCTTCTCATTATACGTTCTAATATTTCAAAAAGCATAGCGCCTCAAATGAACTCCAGAGGAACCTGCGAGTTCGTCTGCTCTTAATAGCAACCAAAAATGGCGCCAGCAGTAGACCGAGCTCGACAACAACGCCACACAGTGGTCAGAGACAGAGTGGACAGAGAAATACATGCCTCTGAAACAGGGTGAGTGTATGCAAGTTTGTGAGAGAGCTCTGTGTGTGCGTGTGTCTGTGTGTGTGTGTGCGTGTGTGTGTGCATGAAGGTGTCTGAAGACAAAGTCATGAAATCACCTTGAGAAGAACCCTTCAAATAAAGGATTCAAACAAACAACCACACTTAAAAAAAAAAAACAGACCTAAAATTTCTTTCTCTTTTTGCAACAATTCAGCGGCGAAACGAAGAAAACAGATGCTAATTCGAGATCCGAGATCCGCCAACATCGTCCAGCTCTCCCTGCTTGACCTCGAGGCCCAGAAACAGGCGAAACGGCCAGACACACATTAGTCTGCGATTTTGTTTAGAGAAAAGGAGTGAGCGAGATGGAGAGAGAAAGAGAGAGAATGAGCGATTCCTAGAAAGCGAGCGCTCTCTGCCAACAAGCAGAGTTCCTAACAGAACAAAGTTTCTTCTGTGCAATTATGAACCGGAGAAAACGATCCAAATTTGAAAACCAAACTTCTCTCCAAGCTGCCAAATTGGCCTCCCACCACCCCGGATTGGTAACCTTTGCCGAGAGGTTCGAGCGGTTTACACCCTCAGGCCAAAGAAGATGAGGGAACTTGAGGTCAGTAGAAATGAGACGAGCGCAGAGCCAAATGTATCAATCCGTGGAGAGCCAAAATGGCCATGATTTTGTCACTTCCCACCATCCCGATGCATGAACAGAAAGGTTGCAGCTGTGTCTTGTGTCAACTGAGACCCAAAATGGCCACCGTATCTCCACACTGAAAGCCATACCTGCACAGAAATGTCAATATACCATGTTCAATGTCTCTGTGATCACAAAATTACGATGCCTGCACTACAAAACCTGTCAGTCTCAAAGTCTTGCAATCTTATGAGACTTCACTTCCTATGTTTTCCTCTCTCAAGCAGAAAGCATAAACATAAGTTACCATGTGCCTGACATGTGAAATTTTCCTACCCCGTGGACAAATCTAGAAATGAGTAAAAATGATCCGACCTCATTAACAGAACTTTTGTCTTACAGACAAAACAGGTAATAGAAATAAGAGTTCAAGGACAAAATATAACAATAAAATGCTTGGTAGGATGGACTTACAGTTCATTTTTTGTACAGTTTTATACTCGCCCATATACAGTGGAAAGAATGTCTCAGAGGAGTAGACAATCAGCTATTTCTCAACAAGACCCGTCTCTTCAGACCACCATTTGATTTCCCTTCCATCCCACCGCAATTTCAAATGAAGGATTGGTTTGGACTATGGCAGTATTTTTATACTTAGCACTATTCCGGGAAAGCTGTTTTCCAGTCGCCATTGTTGGCTGTGTAACTCGGGTGAAACAAACTTATGACGCTCTAGATAAATGAATGGACATGTTAGATAGAGGATTAAGTTGACTTATTCGCCGTGACAGCCAAATCGGACCAATCGCTCAAGAGGAGAACAGTGCCCGACCATCAGCTCCTCGAGAAACGAATAAACTGCAGCTGCTTTCGCAGCAGGTCACGTGACCTTACAAAACGGCCTGGGACTCTGTGTAAACACACCACGGCTGTGCTCTGCTTTAACTCAAAAACACAACGGACCAGAATAGTACACCGTCTATAAGTGCCCAGCGCGAATACATCACTACCACAGCAGGTGATGCGTTTTTGTTCACATTGAGGATAACAGGCATGCACAAGCACACACACACACACACACACACACACACAGAATATACATATCAATTCAGCCACAGAGGGGAATAGGCATTTTCCCTAAAGCACACCCATATGAGCCCATGCATACACACACGCGTGCACGCAAACACACATACAATATATGCATGGACACACACACGCATGCAAACAGAGAAAAACAGAAATACATAATCACCTAAACATGTATACACATGCCATATATACCGAGCCCTTCAACTGTAATGTAACTGTAGAGTGAAATTTAATATTTTTGTTATGCAGCAAAGGCACCTGGATATGGGATCAAAAGATGATTATGAGACACAATAGCTGCTTTTGTGCTGAATCTTCAAAAACCTCCAGGGGGCAGTGTACTGAATATATAAATATACACACCGCATGCTCTTGGATCGACAGAACAATAGATTTCTCAACAGCCTTCCGCTCAAAACAAATCAAGTGGAAACCGGACACTGTGCAAAGCGCTGCCAGCTCTTTATTAGAAGGACCGAGGGCACAACATGTAACGTAACAGCCAGGACAAGATCAGATCTGCAGGGTATCATCCCAGCAAACAAAAACAAACAGCTGTGAAAGCCTTTTGTCCCTCCTTCAGGTATCAGACAACGAAACAGTGTTGGATCACAGCCGGCCCGAAACTCTGGCACAATCGAAGCCCTGAACTCAAACTGAATTATGCCGTTGAGTAAACGATGAAAACCTCAAATTGTCAAACATGTCTGCAGTAATCAGGGCCCCCTGCCCTCCACCTCCAACCATTTGCTGTGCTGTACAGCGAAATCCCCCACATCACCCCACCCCCCAAACCCCCCCTCCCTCGAGTCGCCACTTCCTGGCAATAGGACCCTGGCCTATTCTCTCAAGCACATCTGAGTACAGCGGGACCGTGCCAGAATAGCCGGGAGCCTCTCAGTAGATTGCCGCTATAGCGCTCCTCAGAGAACGTGAAGAAAGTGATTGAGCAACACGGCCGCACCTGTGTTGGCGTGGACTGCATTCACCTCAATGGCCACACACGCACAAGCACGCACACACACACATACACACGGGTCCAGGATCAGACTTGCCCATACTCAAACCGACCTAGACAGGATGCCCAGCGACATGAAGGACCCCCGAGAACAGATGAGAGCTCAGCTGTCCTGGGAAGGTTCTGTACCAGACACAGAGAGGAGCAGATCACCTGTACGTCTGTTTTCAGCCTTATAAACTTCCTATGCTTACAATCAACAAACTGTTTACCACCCACTTTTTAACCTGCCCACACACACACACACACACACACAAACACAGTCACACATATACACGCACAAAAAGACATTCTCTCACAAACACACACAAGTATACACACACACACACACACTCGGACACAGAGACTCAGATGTACACACAAACTCATGTAGGCCTACACACTAATAAACAGACATAGGCGCGCACACCTCATGCACATGCTCAGTAATGTACAAAGACACAAGTGCACGCACACACACATATATTTACGAGCACAACCAAACACTCAACTTCTGTTCTCAGAACCCAGGCTCTGAACAAGACCTATTCCTGAACACAGGAAAGAGTGAAAGGCGAGATTGTTGTCCTCCTGGGTGAAAGACTGAAGCCAGGCACCTGCATTGTTTGCTCGTGCGTCACGACCCTCGTCGTATGACAAGATCTCAACGCCTCTGTGATTATAGGCGCGCGGGACAGACAAGCCAACGCTGAGAATCTTCATCCAAATAATAACAAGCACTAAGCACAAAACCCGCGAATGCTTCTTTCACGTAGATCCGCGGTTCGAAAATGCACACAGAGACAAATCAGGCACAAAAATACATGTAAATCTTCCTCACCGGTACCAAGATGTTATCCATTACCATCTCTTTTACACGCTGAGAATCCAGGGGCAGGAAGATCTGAATTAAAGGGATCTGAAGGCGACCTCGACATGATCCCACTTCTCCATTGAAAACAGATGTATCCGTTGCGTTCAACGCATCTCAGTAAAGAACGACATGAATGTGCCGAAGGGGGGGGGGGGATTAATCCACACTGCCAAAAAATATTTACCTTTCCGGCTGGGGTATACTCCTGCCACCGTCGTCTCACGCTGGGAGGGCAGCGGCAGCAAAAAATATAAAAAATAATAAGCCGCCTCAAAGAGATAAAAACTATTGTGGGCGCTATATGGACCTGTCGCTAAGTTTAATTCTCTGACCTACACAAAAACGGCGGCAAACAAACAGGTAACCAGACAAAAAATGAGGTCAAAAGTAGATCCCTCCTAACCCACAGAAATGTGGCGGGAAGCATATCGTTCCTGACAATCTGACCAGTAACTACTTGGAGTGGGACAGCGAGGATACATTGACAGATTTGAGTCTCTCCTGTCATGCTCCCGCCTAAGAAGACGAGCCGATTGGCTGTGGGAATATAGCCAAGTGACAAGAAGGCCGATTAGAATCCACGGGAGGCAGGAACAAGACGTTCCACGATAAACCCGCGAGTAATAAAAAGAGTTCCAGGTCAGAAGAGCCTGGAGGTATTTCAAAATGACGGATCACCCTAGAATCAGGCCTGAAGGTCCAAAAAAGTTAATAAGCCTGTAAAAAGGAACTTACAGGAAACAATCAAACTGCTCTTCATCCCTTTCAAGTTGACCGCAAAGGTAGGCTTCATGAAACCAGTTTAAGTACCTACGGATGGTATACTACCTTAACCAAGTTATAACAACTTTAGTTTGAGTTTGATCATTTTTACCCAACAAAACAGGCGCTGAATGTCGTTAAGTTAATCATAAGGAGGAGACAAATTCCCAAGTATGTCAAATCACCTCCACCTACAACCGTCACCAGATTTAGGCCAATAAGCGAGGCCAGTCACTGAGAGGGATCAACATACGAATGATCAAGTACAAATGAATAAATGTAATGGGGAAAAAACTGAACACTTAACATAAATCACAGACAGATACCTCCCAATTAGGAATGAAGACGCGGAAGTGTGATTGCAGTGACCGAGTAAGCATACGTGAATGATGAATATAAAATGTTCCATCAATGTACTAATTTTCAGCCAATACATGTTTCACAGCAGACAAACTTGGAATTCCGTCCACTATCAGTAGGCGTTTAAAATCCTTGAACCTCGGAATTGGAGACTTCCTCAAAAAACACACACTTCCTCAACAACGAAAGTAGTTTCTATCTCGGCTTTAGCCTGCCATCCAGTGGCCAAAATGAGAAATTGGACAAAACATCTTAACATCCACTCCTGACCATAAGAACGCAATGTTGATATTTCTGGGGTTTTTTTTTTTCCTTTATGCATCAGGGAATATTGCTCACTGTCATTCGGTGGATTCCCATCCCATCAACAAAAACCAGAGAATACATTAGTTGCTCCGAATGTAATTGAAAATGTAAAAATTTAAATAAAATTGCAGGTGTTGTGCATATGGTCATGAGATTATTTCCTGTAAAACAAGCAGTGCCAAGTACAACATACCTCACACTAGTTACCATTTTATTGCTTTACACTGACCTAATTTTAACAAAAGTAACTGACTTATCCACCTCGTATTTGAAGGACTACATAATATCCCTAATGAGGTCGCACATCAAATTTGACCATAATCGGATGAAAATAGACTTATGGACATTTTAGACTGTTTATCTGAGCCCCCTGAAATTTACTCCCCTGGTTTCATCCCCCATGACACATAGTTTTTTATATGTGCGGGTGAAGAATTAGACGGTGCATCTTTTGAGCTTGGTCTGAACTCAATCCGACCATTACAACAGAAGTAACGGTGAAAAAACAACCTCAGAACTTCAGTCAGTATTTTTGTTGAACTTTGACCTACTTTTCGACACCCCGGTGGATAGACGTTACTGTACTGTATGCAATAATGGCTCCGTTGAATCAGAAGGCCATGTTCTTTTACACTGTGACATTTATGTGGACATTCGTGATGATTTATTTCGTACACTAGTATATTGTTAATTTTAATGATCTTGATGATATAAATAAAGCGTGTGTAATTTTATCTGGTAAACATTGCATTAACGAATGTGCCAAAGTCGGCCACCTCATCCTAAATAGAAGACTGCTTGTCATGAGTTCCAGTTCATAAAACAACTGTTTGTGTTTTTGGTTCCTTGGTACCATAGTGTACTTTTTTAATGTAATCTTTTCATGTTTTTTTAGTTGGTGTCTCACAACTCTCTTTTGAGTGGTCCCCAACACTTTTAGTTTTGTAAAGGGATGAGGGGTAATTTGTACCTGAAGAATGTATTTATATACCTTTTGTATTGTGTGTTGAGGAGTGACACCGAAAAAAAAGTTTATCTATCTATCTATCTATCTATCTATCTATCTATCTATCTATCTACTTTCTCCAGAAATAAATGGCTCGTATTCTGGACCACAGGGACCGATCTGTGTACCAAGTGTCAACATGATGTCTGCAGTGTTGTAGGCAACCAATCACACAGAGCTAAAACAATTCCTTCCCCAGATTTTCAGGAGCAAAGTCAATATTCCAGATTTTCAACTAGCCCCATTGACAAGAGTGAATATGGATTTAGCTTGCTCTCCAAATCAAACCCAACGGCTTTCAAAACTGCAATCACAAATGATTTCTGAACTTTTGCTGATATTTAGCCTTATGATCAATGCAAATAAAACATGTCAGACCAAGAAATCATTTTGCAATTTAAGCATAAAGCACAAAGCACAAAATCCTGAAAATATAGTATTGAGAGTTACATTGACATCTGTACGAAAAAAAAGTAATCTCTGAGTAGCCTGTTTTTGCTAAATAAAGGGATGTGAAAATAAATATTTCTTCCTACATATTATGAGTTTATCTTGAAGGACCATTATACTAATGGAAGTAACTTTTTAGAATCCCCTTGTTTCATTTATACATAATATGTCGAGACTCCCAGAGGAACCTCTCCTAGATTTTTTACTTACACTTCTTTTTCCTTTTGTCGTTCCATTTCTCTTTTACCAACTTTTTCGCATTTTTCATTATGTTTGCATCTTACCCTTCCAAGTAGACTCCACCCTCTTATTCTTTCTTTCAATTCATTTCCCATTTCTTCTGCTTTTTCTTTCTCACCAGCGATTTCAGACTTTTATGAGTAGGTTTTTTTCTTTTTGTCCCCCGCTTATTTAATTCAAATGTATAATTTTCTTGTTTTTCTTTTTACTATCATCAATATAAAAATGTATCATTAGACATTTATACACCGATAATATTAATCTAATGAACTTTGCTGTTCTTTCTAAGCACCTACACTGTAAAAAAACTAAAGTTGTCTCAACTGAAAATAGTTAGTGTCCAGGCTGCCTTAAAATATTAAGCTCATTGAACTTGAGAAGTTGAGGTAATATTCAACTTATATTCTTAAATTCACTTAACTTAAAATTCTAAGGCAGCCTGGACACTAACTTTTTTCAGTTGAGACAACTTTTTTTTTTTTACAGTGTACCTAGACCGCATTCTACATTTGTATAACATGGTATGCTTGCATTGTATGTATTCTTTTGTTTAAAGAAATAATAAAAAATTGTATTATAAAAAAAAGAATCCCCTTGTTTCTGCTTTAATCAGTAAAGCAATATCTCTGATAGATTTAGTGATCTCTTTTCATTTCAGTCTGATGTCAATTTTGATCAAATGCAAACTGGGTAACCCAGAGTCAGACCAACTGAGTGCACTGCACATGTTGCAGTAGCAGAGTACTAACAGCAGTCAGCAGCATTACTCCACATATTAAAGTTGTGCATCAGGTGTTCTATAGAAGCTGCCATCTGGCTATCTGGTGTAGTTTAGAAGACCTTTTAAAACATTCCCCAATGAAAGGCTGGAGGGCCTGACACCAGTAAACCTTGGAATGTTTTGCTACTTATTTCATTCAAAAAGTTGAGTCCTGCCTTTTTTTCCCTCCCATACTCCTCATCTTTAAAGTCCGACCGATCGAGGGCAGATATTCAGTCTATTTGGATTAGTGGGACTACACTTTCCAATATCCCTTTTTTGACTACTCGCGTCCAATAGTAGCGTGAAACTATGCGGTGACAGGGTTTCACTGCAGATAATATTAGGCTACTTGAGTCTCTGCTCTGGGGGGTGGGGGGGTGGGGGGGGGGTCCCACACTGTACAACAGCGGTTCTCAATCTCGGTCCTGGGGCACCCCTGTGTGAGCTGGTTTTTGTTCCAACCTCAATTGCAATCACTGGATTTCATCAAGCTATCAGATTGTCTTAATCAGGAGCATTTGAGTTTAGTGCAGTTATTTATCCTACGTAACCACATTTGAGCTAATATCCATACATACCACGCGCTGAAACTAAATCCATATCCATATTGTGATATCTTAGAAACAACTGCAAAATAGGAAGGGAAAAACTTGAGCTAATCAAAGTGATCAGTGAGTTCCAAATTAGTGAGGCATAGTCCTGAAAACTAACAACTTATTAGGTAAGCAAGTGATAGAATCAAAACCTGCTTTGTGTGATGTTAATGTCATTACGTACAAGCTAATTATGTAGAAAGAATGCAAAACACCTGTCTTCAGCAACTTAATTTGGAGCTGACTGGTTTCTTAATGTCTAATTTGGTCTGTTTAAAAATGTTGTCCCCTGAAATTTCTTGCAATATGGTAAAACAGACAATATGTTCAAGGGTCTTTTATTCTTTATGGCAATCATGAGCTTTTCTGTATAAATGTGGCTTTAGACGGTAAATAACTGCTTTAAACACAAAACACACCTAATTAGTACATATTAACATCTTATTCAAATTCTGCTATACAATTGTGGTTGGAACAAAAGCCAGCATACGCAGGGGTGTCCTAGGAAGGAGATTGGGAACCACTGCTCAACACAACCCAGACAGACAGCGGCCGGGCAGTTTTGGGGTAGATGGGGGATGAAAGTAGATTAGGGGCAGTAGAGGGAGAGGGATGGATTAGGGCAGCACATCTGATTGCTACCTGATCCAAAGGTGACTGAAGTCATCTGAAGGCAACATTTGTCACTGACTCAATTTCCCACAGCTCTCTCTGTGGGGTAATCACTTTCAGCCCATCCCACCCCCGCCAGAAAATACCATCTGTTCTGGGGGGGGGGGATTCGTACCCATAGCGCTGAATCAGCTGTTGAGTTTTTTTTTTTAATATTTAATGATGCCCATACAACCACTCCAGGGTTGAGAAGACTGCTGGAGAGGATGAGGAGGATGAAGAAGGTAGCACAGTCAGGGGTAGGAAGACCAGAATGGATGAAGATTGGTACTGAAGAAGAATTGCGATAATTCAGTAGCTCTGTACAGAGGGGGTGACTTTAAGGGGGGGACTGGTAGCAGTCATTATGCAGGCAGTGTTGAAAAGCAAGGATAACGAGCAAGGATAAAGTGTTCGATGATTAGGCTAACGGGCAGTTTTAAGCATTAAGTACTGAAGTTACAAAGCTGCATTCAGTCCTTAGCTTCACAGGCAGTGCTCCATCTTGTGGTTATCAAACAGTGTTAAATGCTTAGCTTTGCAGGCAGCATTAAAGAGTGAGATCAGCGAGCAATGTGAAATGCTTAGCTTTGCAGGGAGGGGTAAAAACTTATGTCAGGTAGCAGAGATCAGTGCTTAGCTTAACAGGCAGTGTTAAACACTGATATTAGCAGGCATAGTTTAAAAAAAAAGCAGGCTAGGTCTAACATTTAGCAGGTAGTGTTAAACACTTAGGTCAGCAGGCATTGCTAAAAATTGAGGTTAGCAGCTATGGTCTACCACTTAGCAGGGATTGTTAAATACTGATATTAGTAGGCATTGCTTAAAAGTGAGGTTAGCAGGCAGGATCTTACACTTAATAGGTTGTCTTCAATACTGAGGCTAGCAAACTGAGTTAAATTCTTGAAGCAACAGGTAGGCCTATTGTTCAATACTAAGGTTAGCAAGCAGTGTTAACTGGTCATGTAAAAAACTCAGGTTGGCCAGCAGCCTTCAACAAGGAAGTTTGCAGTGTTTACTTCTGATATTGGCAGGAAGTTTTCAACAATGAAGTTTGCAGTTTTTACTGCTGACATTAGCAGGCAGAGTTCAATCCTGAAGTTTGCAGTGTTTACTCCTGAAATTAGAAGGCAGTGCTGAATACTGAGTTGAGCAGGCAGTGTTCGCAGTCAGACTGCGCTCGTGTGAAACTCGAACCCTCTCAACCTTCCGCCAAAGGTCCGCTCACACACTTCTGTCCAGGCCGGCCATTTATAGTTCATACTGGTCACCCTGTGTGTGAATGAGCGAGAGAGAGAAAGCGCATGAGTGACAAAAGGTTTGTGTGCCAGTTGGCGAGCGTGTGTGTGAGAAAGAAAAAGTGTTTCTGATGGTAAAAAATATTTGAGCTTTCCCTCGCACTCCATGATCACCATCTGCTCAAAATACGGAGCCTGAGAACAATGCGATCACTGGTGTTAATGCATGCGTACAGTACCACTAACCCACGCACTGTTCATTCAGGAGAAATCTGACCCTGGAGTCTGTCCACTCAACTGTTTGAACAGTTTCAAATAGCAGCTCACAAAATAAAGCAGTGTGCCCAGCTGTTATTAGTGCGTAGTGACTTGTCCAAACCAGACGCATGCAAGACCATACAAACACACACGCTGCACACGTGCACTTACACACCGCAACCACATACATCATCAACGTAAACAAATGCACGCCAATGAGCCCATGAACACTTAACTTATATGTCTCCCACACACCACCAAAAGAGTACCGTCAAAATAACGTCCACATGAATACCCTGACCCCGGTTTCCCAGCAGATTATTTCCCAGAGTATCACATTCTCTCCATCACCAGCTTTTATTCTTCCAACAGTGAATTCTGATGCCATCTCTTCTCCAGACAAATGGCACTCATGTAAACCACTTTTTGTGCATGATTTAATCGGAAAGGACTCCTCAAACCAGGCAAACTTCTTTCATTGCTCTGTGATCCAGTTCTGATGCTCGCATGCGGATTATAGGCACTTTAAACAATGGACCAGGGTTAGAATTGGTGCCTTGAATGGTTTGCAGCTACAAAGCCCTATATGCGGTGGAGTGCAATGCTGTGTGTGTAGAGACACATCACTCCAATAATCATTAAAATTCTCAAAGACTGGTACCACAATAACCCTCTTGTCAGTTGGGACCAGACAAGATAGCCTAAATTGTCCTGGCACGCTAATGAGTCTTAGGCACCCAACACCCTGTCACCAGTTTGTGGTTTTCCCCTCATCTGATCACTGTTGGCAGGTATTCACTGTCGACTAGGGGCAGCCCGCAAACCTTGCCACTTCTGAGATGCTCCAACCCAGTCATCAGGCTTTAATGATAAGGCCCTTGTCAAAGTCACTCGGGACCCATTTCTCCCTCTTCCAACAGGTCAAAGACAAGAACCGACTGTTTGCTTGCAGTCTAATGTCTCTTCAGAGACCTCAGCATGCAATGCTGTCGCAAGATAATCAATTTTATTCTCTTCCTCTATGAGTGGTCATTAGGCTTTGGCTCATTAGTGTATACACCACTTAACTTAAGAGAGCGCAAGTTTCTGTTGTTTTTCCCAATACTCTTATCAAATTACATTTGATAGTAATGAATGTGGTTAGCAAGGCGATTGTCTAAATTACTTTGCATGTATTTTCATCCACAACACCATGAGAGTTTTATAACACGTAATTGCCCATACCCTGATGGATTGAACTGGAAATACATGCTCAGCACCAGAGTAACCTTAAACTTTCAAAAACTTCTATGTTCCCATAATTTGTCCAAACAGCGAGTGTTATTAAAAGATGGTAATTTGTACAGAGAGTGTACATTTGCTGGCATTTTATCCACTGCTTGAACTTCCTATGACTGTTCATTTACGCAATGTTAGCTTCCGTTAGCTGGTCATTTCAGCAAAGTACATTAGCTTTCACTTGTAATTTATCCAGAAAGTACCATTGTTGTTTTGCGCTTGATTAGTTCAAATATATTAGCTTTGTTTGCTGATACTGTAAGTATGGGGGATAGAGGAATAATCTCCCTTCACAGGTAACTTGTCCAGAGTGCGAGTACATGTCCTTTTCCCAATAATTTGTGTACACAGTGCATTAGCCTCAGTTCACTCGCATTTTTAAATGCCAAAAGAGTCTGTTTGTTTGCCATTATACTCAGCTGAAGCCGGTCCGGGACAGCGAACATGACTCGCCAGCTCCCACTGGGAGGCTTGGCCTAGTTTGTGGGTTCGGCTCACACAAAAGCAGAGACCACACAGCAAAGAAGTTGCTGCCAAGACAACTCCACCGGGTTTAGGCAAGAAACTATGTGATACGAGTGCGAGAGACACTTCCTGTTCCCCACAGGAGTCATAAATCAAGACCAATCAGGCAGGATGTCACCTTTCAGTGTACATCAGCAACAGCACATTAATCAACTCATACTTCTAGGATCCTTGTGAGAATTGCCAGGAATAATACAGATGGCATCTTGCAAAAGAGCATCTGTTGGCCATTACCAATGCATTAAACCAACATGTAGCATTGGGACAGGTGTCATGGAGGTAACCGTGTTTTTGGCAAAGGTGAAGGCTATAAAGCACAGAGCAGCAGGTGCAGATTGGACAGAAGTCGGGTTTGGTTTCAGGTGTGGGATATGGGTGGAGGTGCAAGCTGAACAGTTGTGTGCAATGGGAGCAGGTATGAAATATGAATGGAGGCGCGGGGACTGAATTGTGGTTCAAGTGAGGGTAGACGGGTAGGATGTTGGTTCGGCTTTGCTCTGCCATGCGTTTTTACAGCCCTACGAAGCGCAGAAGCCCTAGTTGAAAACAGGCTCTTGCAGCCAAGAGGCCATGGAAAGTTCCCCCTCGGTGGAGGCCTCCAAACGCGAGCAGGTATTAAATGTCTGGGAGGATGGAGGGCAGGGAAATGAAGGATCCAGATGCGAATATGGAAACATTTCCCAGCTGACTTGAGCGGCTTCGCACGAGGGTCTTTGAGCCCGTGGGTCTCCATTCTGATGACTTTCCGCACAGACATTTACCGCGCAGACTGGAATAACATTTTACAGAAATATAAAGCCAACACCATCAGTATTGCTAATATAATAGGGCTGCAGAACCTTTCAGAGCACCAACAATATATGGCAGGTGGGACTATGAATACGAGGCTGAAATTGGCAGCTGCACTGGACCTCAGATGACGAATCTCCACAGCAACATGAGGGGGGAAGGTTCAGAGTTAAGTGCGAGCAGCATAAATCGATGAATCCGTCCAGTTGAGTGTAAAGAGTGGATGTTGTTGGTAGTGGAATACTGTGGGGAATGTTTTCTAAGCACGTTAGACCTAGTGTTACCAACTGAGCATCATGTGAATGCCCTGGCAGTGCGCCAAAGCATTGTTGCGGTCCATGCGCATCCCTTCACAGCCACAGTGTGACCTTTTTCAAAAGGATACTCCCAGATGAATAACGTACCATTTAACCAAGCACGCTTCACCTCAAGCTGGTTCCACAGGAATGAGAGAGACTTCAGTTTGCCACAAAGGCGGCACGGTCTGCAGATTCCAGCAGGGGATTTTTGGGATGAGGTAGAATCGTGGCTTCACAACATGAATAAAAAAATCTGTATGATGCCACTGATCTGACAGGGAGCAAAATCCCATATAAAGATATCCAGAACCAATGTAACGTAGTTTTCCGTCCTGTTTTGGGGCAAAATGGGTATATCTAAAGAAGCAGCCTTTATTAGTATGAAAGTCTGAACACATCCCAGTAAAATGCAATGTTACTGGGGTCTGGGGGATGCCCCCCTAGAAATATACATATATATATATATATATATATTTTTTTTTTTTTTTTTTTTTACTGGCAAGCATTTCATGCAATCTGCCGCATTTTCACTCCAAACAAACTCTTTGGTACTCCTTGGTACATTAACCTTGGTACATGCAAGAACAAACTGGTAGTTAAGCAGCTCTGATTGATTATATTGCTCAAACATTAATTTAACTTCTTTCTACTCATAAGATTGCTGTCATGCCTTACTCTTTTTTAATTAATTTCTTTATCCAAACAACCCCCACCGCCCTGGATTTGTAATCCCAGAATTTGTCTTTGTTTTATCCGATTTCCACTCCACTTAGGTGTCATTTTCCAAAAATATTGATCGCAGGACATGCTACTAAAGCGACACCTCCACACACAGTCAATTTATACAGCAGTATCGCTGTTCAGAACTTGCCTTGAGTTATCAGAGTCCAGTTTGTAAAAATCCAGACAATGTCACGCAAATATTTTTGCAAAAAAAAACTAGAGACCCTCGTAGAGTGCAAACCTCCGCCAAGGCAGCAGAATCAAAGTCTTCGTGAGTGGGAGCAAAGTTCAGTGATCGCGTGTCATATGATTTCAAAATGGCTGCTGTGGCGGCCATATTGTTTCACTGATCGTGGTGAAAATCAATAGGGTCCATCATACATAGCATAATAACTACCAAAGTTCAAAATGCAGTAAAGCAATGGTTCTCAACGCTGGTCCTGGGGCCCCACTGTGTACGCAGGTTTTTGTTCCACTCGCAATTGCAACTGTAAGATTTTAAAATGCAGTTTATTTGCCTTAATTTGGGGAATTTCAAGTTCAGTTTTTAGAGAAGTTATTCACTCTCATCAGCCCAAATAAGACAAAAATATCCATTAATGTCACAAAGAATCAAAGGCCCTTGAGCATATAAGCGTAATTTCAGGCAATAACATTTTTTACATTTTTTAAGAGTGTAAATAACAGCTCTAAACATGAAAAGCACTTAATTAAGACAAATTAACAGCTTAAAATCCTAACATTTGCAATCGTGGTTGGAACAAAAGTCAGCGTAGGGAGCAACATAAACAATCACCCCAATAAACCTCACTAAATACCAAAAACTACACCATGGCTGTTCCCCATAACGGTGTCATGTACAGTGGGCTCCGAAATTACTGGCATCCCTGACTGGCAATGCACCAACAATATAACAAATACAATAACAATATAATTATACAGAAACAAAATATGCCAACATGTGCAGGATACTTTACTTTTTCATGTTTTGATGGAAACAACTGACATTGTAACAATCACTCAATACACAAAATAAATTTAAACAAAATCAAGGTTTCTTAAAAATTAGCACCCCTCATTTAGTACTTAGTACAAATGACATCATAACAATCATTCAATAGAAAATAAATTTTAACAAAACAAGATTTCTTTATTTAGTACTTAGTACAAACACCTCTGGCAAGGATAACAGCATGGAGTCTTTTCCTGTAATTTTTGACAAGGTTGAGGCACAAATTTGGGGGGAATGATTTTGGACCATTCCTCTATGCAGGTCCTTCCAAGATCTTGCACATTCTTGGGTTTGCATTAATCAACTGCCCTCTTCAACTCAGCCCACAGGTTTTCAATTGGATACAGATCTGGCGACAGAGATGGCCATTGCAGAATGCTGATGTTATTGTCACAGAACCATTTCTGTGTGGATTTTGAGGTATATTTTGGGTCACTGTCTCATTGGAAAGTCCACCAACGGCTAAGTCTCAGCCTTCTGGTAAATGCAAGCAGACAGTCAGCCAAAATATCCTGATATTTGGTGGAGTTCATTATACCATTAATGTTTAGCAGTGCCCCTAGACCTCTTGAATTAAAACGGCCCCATTAAATGACTGACCCACCATCATATTTCACCGTGTGCGTGAGGTAAAGGGTTCCTACATGTGTGTTTCCTCATTGTTATACCATAGTGAAACAGGAGGTGATGTAATGGCTCAATATAGTTCCTTAAGATTTAGATATAACTTAAATAAGTGGAATTTAATACTTGGCTTAATTTTGGTAGATGTTATTTACAATAATCTTTAAGGGTGGCATTAATTGCGAAACCTTGATTTGAAGGAAATAGATTTTTAATTAAATCAGTAAATGATTTTGGTTGGTTCCATTGGAACTTTAATATCGTACAGTATTCCTCATGTTGTTTTTTAGAGTTTCTCTAAAAATACAAACGTTTGTATATCTTTAAAAAAATTTCATGGTATTGTTTGTGTGCGTGGGTGTGTGTGCGTGCATGCCTGTGAGTGTTTGTGTGTGTGTTTGTGTATGGGCGTGTGTGTGTGTGTGTGCGCGTGTGTGTGTGCGCATGTGTGTTTGTTTTTTTGTGTGTGTGAGTGTGTGTGTGTGTGTGAGTGTTTGTGTGTGTGTGTGTGTGTGTGTGTGTGTGTGTGTGTGTGTGCATGTGTGTGTGCGCGCATCTGTGTTTGTGTGTGCGCGCATGTGTGTTTGTTTGTGTGTGTGTGTGTGGTCTCAAAGAGTTCATTCTCAGGTTGAATATGCATCCAGCTTTGCGACAAAGGGCAGGCAATGGGAGAGGCAGAAACATTTCACGCAATTATCTGTCTGGCTTCCGCTAAAACGCAACCGCTCTTTTTTTGTCCTTACGACAATCCATAGCAGATGTTTTACTGGCAGAGCTGGCGATTTATAGTTTAGTCTTCTTTGGTGGAAGGGGGGGGGGTGCCAAGAGAGGCCACTGGCGATGCTGCGGGTTGGGAGACTGCCGAAGGGTAGAATGTTCCAGAGAGAGGCACGAGAATTGAAGATCCATTTCAAATCTCTGAAGGGCAGTGGGTTTGACTTTGGTCAGATTTTGTCTCATGGTGGGACTCCGCAGTTTTGCATGAACCGCGTTCACTTTGAGCACCGCAGGAACGTGTTCCTGCCACTGAACAGCCCAGAACTTTATTTATAGGGTTTTGAATGGAATGAGTGCTACTTTGGGGCAGAGTAAATATACACCGTGCCTGAGCCGACGCGGCTCTGGCCCCCCAAGCTTCCGCACAGGGTCGCCTTTGACCTGCTGCTGAACTTGGAAGGGGCTGACACACAAAACACACAGATGCAAATACTGTACTCAGGCAACAAATACTGTACTCAGGCAACAAATACTGTACTCATGCAATTGTGCGCAAAAACCAGCACCACCGCACAAACAAGCAAATCAACGTACACCTTCACACACAAACTGTGACAAACAGGCAAACACATCTACATAAATTCATGCACACACTTGTGTGCACCGTCACAGAGATGTAAAAAGACACAAACACACGCACACTTGGCTTTCGCTTTGGCAGCAGCAGACGCTCGGCCGCAAATAGCATTTTGAGGATGAGGCATTGATAGGGAGAATTCCCAGATATTCATCTGGTGACTTTCCCACCACCTGACCCATGAGTGGGATCAAATGGAAACAGCTGCTATCCAATCCAAGAACTCACAACCTGTACCCAATCCGGACACTAAAAAACCTGAGCCCAATTCAGGCACTCAAAACATACAGTGTACCTGATCCAGGCACTCATAGCCAATTCTTAATCCAGGCACTCAAAGGCTATACCAAATCCAGGCACTCAAAGCCTACTCCCAATCCAGGCAATCAAACCCTATACCCAATCTGGGAATTCAAAATCTATACCCAATCCAAGCACCCATAGCCTGTACCCAATCCAGGCACTCTAAGCCTATTCCCAAATCAGGCACTTCAATCCTATACCCAATCCAGACACTCAAAGTCTATACCCAATCCAGACAATCACAGGCTATACCCAATCCAGGCACAGAAAACCAATGCCCAAACCAGGCACTCAAAACCGATACCCATACCTAACACTACAGAACCTTTTGCCAATCCAGGCACTCATAGCCTACACCCAATCCAGGCATTCAAACATAGTATACCAAATCCAGGCACTCAAATATATACCCAATCCAGGCACTCACAGCCTATATCAATCCAGGCATACAAAAGTGATTTCTAATCCAATCACTCAAAATCGAAGCCCAATTCAGGCGCTCAAAACCGATATGATATGAAAGTGTACATGCCTGTGTGCGCATGTGTATTTGTGTGCGTGCATGTGTGTGACTGCGCATGCTTGTCTGTGCATGTGTATGCACATGTATGCGCGTTATATGCGTACGTGTGTGCATGTGTGTCCATGTGTGTCTGTGTATGTGTGACCAAGTGTGTGTCTGCATGTCTGTGCTGTGTGTTAGTGGGTGTGTACGCGCATGTGTGTGTGTGTGTGCGTGTGTGTATGTGTACATGCGT
This sequence comes from Gymnothorax reevesii, assembly GCA_029721435.1. NCBI lineage: Eukaryota > Metazoa > Chordata > Actinopteri > Anguilliformes > Muraenidae > Gymnothorax > Gymnothorax reevesii. Next base: position 41,782,656 of record CM056588.1, read on the forward strand.
GTGTATGTCCCAGTGTGTCTATATGTGTGTCTATGCGTATGCGCACGCACATCTATGTCGGTGTTTTGTGTGTATGTTTCCACACACCTGAACATGTATGTGTGTGTGTGTGTGTGTGTGCATGTGTACATGCGTGTGTATGTCCCAGTGTGTCTATGCGTATTCGCACGCACACCTATGTCGGTGTTTTGTGTGTATGTTTGCACACACCTGTACATGTATGCATGTGCGTGTGGTGTGTGTATATGTATGTGTATGCACATGTATGTGCACGCACATATCTGTGCGTGTGTGCGTGCATACGTGTGTGTCTTTGCGTGTGTGTGTATATGCAACATCAATAAAGCTCAGGCCCAGCTGCTACTCTCAGTCTCTTTATGTCTCATAGCTCAAACTCCTCCTTCCCCGCCCCCTACACCCCTATTTCCACCCCCACCCAGGGAGCCTAAACAGGAGAAGCACTCCTGAACAATAATATTGGAGCGAATGCACTAATTGGGATGTAAGAGCAGTTCTACAACGTTCAACTATGGAACAGCACATGCATGCCATCAAGAAATGCTGTTTTAGCAAGGAGCAATGAGAATATGCACAGTCATCTTTTTACATACCAGGGTCTGTCTGCTAAGACTACAGCTTCGATGGAAAGTGCACTGAGGGCTGTTTGCAGCACCCTTCCTGATGACTGTAGGAACTGAACTTGAGTGGTGTCTTAACTAAACAAAATTACTGCGCGACCACGTTTTCCAGGTCGCTCCTTATTTAACGAGTAATACTGAAAGGGATTACGTGCATAAAAATCGTCCAAGTAAACTAAAGACAGACAAGCAAACAGTGATTGTTACCCCACAAAATGCTCTAAGGATGATTATTAGTAACTAAGCTTAATGAATCCAAAATGCAGGGTTACACAAGACAAACACTTGCATCATTGATAAAAACTTCCAAATGTATTGTATCATCCGGGCTTGGCATGCTGGGGAAAAGCAATGCATCCTTGAACAAACCGTCAAAAGTACTTCAGGCACGCTGGCTCTTTTAATCATAAAATGTTTATAATCATATGTTAGTATCGTAAATTAGCGCAAATTTACATTTTCACGCCGTGAACACGGACCCACTGCATTGGGTGGCAAAGAGCAACCGCTGGACGTCTTTATTGATTTTTTTTACAATACATTTTTTTACAATACAATATAATATTTTTTTAATACAATGCCCACGTTTACATATATTTTACCACTCTTAGCAGATCAATTGGTCCAACATGATTCAAAAATGAATATTATCTGGTCACCTGCATCCGACATTCCATTGATAAACTTAAAACCAGCAACGGTTTTATTTGGTAAAGTTTATCAACTGAGGGAGGGATCGAAAGCAGTTCTGAGGATCGATCTTACTAGAAACCTGTTTTCAACTTTGAGAACTGGGACGCCGATGCTGCTGGAAAGTGGTCCTTCCGCCAGCGTCCTCAAGGCGCACTTCATCAAACACCTACAAACAACATTCCCTCTCTCAACCGTGAGCGATTACCATCTTAGCATTTTCCGCCAAGATGCCCAATCAGCGCGCATGGCTTCAATGACGAACTGGCATTAAGTCATACAAGCGACCCAGAGCATGAATTGCAAAGTTAATTTGCATGTGAATTTCAGCATTGTTTATTAAATATTTATGTGCGTGTTATCGCGCATCTTAATCATGTTAATTGTGAGGATTAACTCAAGCTTCTCAACGGTTCTCGCTATTTTAACTGGCAAAGTGAACCACGGTTAGCGCAACAGCGACAATTTGGGCGGCTGTTAAATTTGATTTCAACGATTCATGGGGCCTAAAATAAGTACGGTGCGGAAATTTTAACTTCTCTGCGGCTGAGGGACTAATGGCAAGACTAAATATAGCCTAACGCCATTACCATGGATACAGCTGCGCAACGATACAAGAGAATGCATGCATGCGAAACAGCGCGAATCTCAGATTCTAGATTTACAGAACCGAGAACACATTATGTTATAAATAATAATAATAATAATAATGCATTCACTAGTCTGCAACATTAAAATGCGACAGAAATAGGCTACTGCGGTGTTTGAAAGAACCTTTTAGAAAATTTTGCGGTTGGAAAAAGTTTTCTAAAATTAAGATTCGCTTGGCGTGCGCATAATCGCGCTCCTTAACAGCTTTCCATAAAATGTCGGCTAATTGTTTATTTTGTGAACGAAGTAATAAGATAAAATGATTAAGGTGAACTTATTAATTGGAAATAAAAATAAATAAATAAATTTAAATCTAATATAATCAGTATGCCAGAATATTATTATTATTATTATAATTATTATTATTATTATTAATGGAAATAATAATAAAAATAATAATAATAATAATAATAATAATAATAATAATAATGATGATAATAATAATAATAATAATAACTAACCGAAAGACGCATTTTTGCATGCCTTTCTCCAGTTTGGTTCAGTTGCATTTTACGCATTAGCTCGTTTTGAAGTGGGGTTTTGTTAGCATATGAGGAAGTTTTCATTATGCTGTTTGGAGGAAAGAAGCCCGAAAAGCGAATTCCCTAACCATTTGCAATGTAACTAAATCATTTTAGAGGCAATACTTCGCGATATATGACCTCCGTGTTCAAATTGATCATTGCTATTGTTTGCTGACCCGATGAGGCACTGTTTAGTTCGTGGAACAGTGTCTAATTTCATATTTTTCATTCCTTTCAAGATTGACAACCCAAGTTAGGCTGTGAAAGCAAACTGGCCGGATGACAAATACGTCTGATACCAAAGGGCAATGATGTCACGCGGAGCGAGTGCAGAGCAACGGGGAGCCATGGACGTTCAGCTTGTGTCCAGTCCGTTCGTCCGAACCCGCCGCTCGAGCACTGCGGAGCGGCTCGGTGTCCTGATCGCTCTCACTTGTCCTTTTTGAACGGTGGTCTGGGGGTTACGTCAGACACATGCGAAAAGTGCAGGGCAAGCAAATAAGCTCCTAAGGAGCTATTCGCGGGCGTTACTGCCAAGCCCCGCTAAGACCGCTCACAGCTCAACGATCAATGCCATTACAAAGCAAAAGCTATAAAGCAACATGTGGTAAGTCACCTCTTTTACTGCAAATTTCAGCAATGGGGTTGCTGGCTCTTTAGCTCGCAGGGCTGCTTTCAGTAGTAGGCATACATGAGCATGAATAACCGATGCGTAAGTTACTAACTCCTTCTCACAGGTGAAGTAACGTGACATGATGAAACATTTGCGATTTTTTGGCTTTTTGAGATTTTTTTGACATTTTTATTTACAACTGTTTGTATTTTTATTGTTTTTATTATTATATTTGTATTTCAAAACAAAATGCCACATGCGCGAACCAGGAACCCCAGCCCCATCCCAGAAGTAACATGGGACACGGGACTGAAAGAAATGAACGAAACTTGGAAGGGGGCGATCGCTTGTCTCGGTGTTGCCATCTTCTTCGTTATGACCATTGGGATCATCTATTGGCAAGTGGTGGATCAGCCTAATAAAAACTGGATCCTAAGAGGGGGTTTCAGCGGACTGATCTGGGAAAGACGGACGCACTCTTTGGTCATACAGACACTGACGGAAGATCAGACCTTTGTGGAGATCGACGTGGGAAACGTGGAAGGTTCTGACACGGAGATACCCTTCGTGAGAAACCTTTGCTGGCTAAATAAGACGGAGTTCTGTTACACGTGGGATTCGATTGCAGATGTAAAGATAGTTCTAGAATCGGATGATACGTCGGAGACAGAGTGCTACAACATCGCATGGACAGCCCTCCATTGTCAAGTGGACCTCAAGGTGGGTACGCACTGTTGGTCTGTCTTTAGAATTTCCTGAGGTGACCCACAATAAAAGAACACATATAAAACGGTTGCTGCTGCCGCCTCTCCAAGTTATATGATCAATGGGAGTCATAAAATCATATTATGTTCTTGCCATGAATAACTCGAAAATTAAACTCTTGTTTTCTGCAAATATATGGCAGAATTTTGATGAGCCACTGATGAGTACAAGGAGAGATTTACAGCTTAATCTGCAAAGATTTTCAAATGACGATTAAAGATGTTTTGAAACAAATCATTCAGTTTGCAGTATATTACGAAAGGAATGATCATGAGGCTCTTTAGAACTAAGACCGTGCTTTCCGGAGGAACAATCAGGTGATACAAAACAGCCTCACTTGCGCCAGGGATAGGGCAAGGTTATAGCTCCATCAATAACGATCCAAACAATGGATGAAACTGAAGTGAAATGAAGAGAGGCAGATCTCTTTCGCAATAAAACTTACTTTTTAAAAATTCATAGGCCTACATAATTTTATTTCAAAGCAGTGAGCACTACTAAACTGAGATCATATAAAACCAAAATTAAGCGCACCGCTTCTCAACCTCTTCAGAGCCGATTAGTCTTTGCAAAAACGCCAGACATTCCTGTGAATTAAGACAATTGAGCGTGATTTGGGTCTCGGATATTTTTCCGTTTCCCGCGGCAAAATTAGTTCCACGCTGGCGCGGTTCAAAATCTTTCTGCCAAAAGTCATTTTTACAAAAAGAAAGAAAATAATAAATGATAGGAGTATTACACCACATGAAACCTGTAACCTAAAATTCCCCTCCTGCGGCAACTGTAGACTGGCTCCCCGTAGCCATATGCAGAAATCTGTGATGAATGAATTCAAGGCTATAGAGCTTAACGTTACTCTCTGTTCCACGATGTCGCGCACCATGCTGCATGCACATCGCTCAGGAGGCCAAGTGAATTACGAACCCGCGAAAACGATTCACATCCTTCAGATCACGAACAACAGCCTATGCAAGACTATTTCTCACTTCACCACATCCGAAGTATGGTTTCCATCCTCCAATTTAGCATCATCCACTGAAAATACGCAAAACTCAATAAAGAGTATCATATATGTAGAGCAGGGTGCATGACAGGGTGCCACACTCAAACATAAGGGCAAGGTGGAGGCACGCTAAGGAATAAAAATCCAATGTATACAACATATATTAGCACAATAATATTCTATTTCTATAGTTTATGAGCTAGAAAGGCGCAAATGAAGCATATTTTCCACAAAAGGGAAACCGTGACACAGAATTTCTGGGTCTCACCTTAACGATCGCATTCGCGCCCTTTTGGGAACTTCTTCTTCTATTGCATTTGATTTCACTGTGGATCACGCTGTGCTTCTATGCGAAATGGTTAACCCAAGTTGCTGTAGGATGTATGCTCCAGTATATGCAGTAGTAACATGAAAATAAAAGCTGAGTAGGTCGCTTTGGACAGTGGTGCTTGCTTAGCAAACAGAACACAATGATGTAACATTTTTTTTTTATTTAACCTTTATTTAACCATGTAGAAAAAACCCATTGAGATCGAAAACTCTTTTACAAGGGTGACCTGGCCAAGAGGTCAACAGCACACGACACAATAAAACATTACTCTCACAAAAAATTAAAAAAAAAACGGTTTCAAAAGGAACAACCCACAGAGCAACCCATTTAGGACATACATTCTTTGTCAGGTAAAATGGTTCAGTCAGAGAGATTCCATGTTTTCACACCAATGACTGATGGTTCCTAAAACAACTAAAGAAGGTTCTCCAATGGAGATGAGCTGAAGAAGCTTTTTATTTAAGTATACATAAGAAAAGCCCCCTTGAAAGTGAAAGCACAGCTCACACAGGTAAGGAATCAACCCACACCTGATTATGTTTATTTGGTAGAAAGGTTTATCTAAAGTGACTTATCATAAGTGCATTCTGAAGGTCTTGAATATGGGTCAGAGGAAGTACAATTTGTATCAGTTAATGGTCATTCTTTTGGTCTCTTTCTCAGGACTGTTTCTCCATGACCAACGTGTCGTGGTATGGCGGTGCGAGCATGCACGCCCAGGGCTGGCCCATAAACGGAGCCAACACAACAATGCAGCCCTTCATTGTCAGCGACCTGCGAGAAAACCCTGCTGGATATGGATCAGTCCTAGAGCGCTACTTCCTGGGATCCACTGGTAAGAAACTATGTTCCAAAAAACATTCATAGCTAATGGTTGGGTAGGTTCTCAAGGATTAATTAGGGTGCATGGTTGGTCGGGCTCCCAAGTGTTTTCAGGGCAATAGTTGACCAGGCCTCTGATGGTTCTTCAGGGCTGATTGTCGGAGTGAGGGGCCTAATGGTTCGTCAGGGCAGATGGTTCGCTGGACCCCCAACTGTTCTTTTGAGCATCTTTTGATCTGGCTGAGCTTAATAGTTTTTTGGCCTTTTAAATGTGTTTAGGTCTGATGGTTGAGGAGCCCCAGTTATCCTTGAGGGCCAATGGTTGAGGAGGGTGACTGAATTGTTTCTCAGGGTAAATGGCTGGCTGGGCCCCTATATGTTCTTGAGAGCCACTATCTGGTAGGACCTCTCGGCTGTTTGGGCTCCGAACTATTCTTGAGGGCTGGGTGCCCCAGAGTCTCATCGGTCTAAGCGCACGCACTATAAAGACTGTGGCCTTCTTGCGGCGACCCAGTTCAATCCTGGCTCGGGTGATTTGCTGCATGTCTTCCCCATTCCTCTCCCCAACTTTCCTGTCTACTCAAATAAAGGAGAAAATCCCGCCAAAAAAAATCATTAAAAAAAAAGCTATTCTTGAGGGCTGACGGTTGCGTGGGCCACAAAGTGTCCACCAGTATAAATGGTTTTGATGCAATAATACAGTTGCCTGGTCAGAAAACTGGAGTTTAGGGTTTGACTCCCATGTGTTATACTGCTGTTGAATCCCTTAGTAAAGGTTCTGAATGGTGTCAGTACATGCACCAAGCTACATTCACTGACTGCATGTGGACCCCAACCAGAGCAAAATGAACTGATGGACATTAGCATTCAGCATGATCGCTCAGCCATTTGTTTTACATGGCACATCCTGAGCTGGAGACATAGAGAGAGGCAGGCAGTGGCGGGGTAGGGAGGAAGGGACACCGTCCAACATCACAGCGTTGGCCCCGGGCCCCGAGCACATTACTGAGGCGGTGAGATTAAGCAGTGAATGACAGCAATGCACCAAACCCATTTTATAAACCGGATTCATCAATCGAGCAACAGGCAGCCTTTCTTTTTTGGGTGCTATTAAAAGGAACAGGGGAACTAAACAGGATTTGGAGCGGAGCTGCATTTATAAGTGGCTGGGAGTATTTTTGGGGGGGGGGGGGGGCCATAAAGAGATACCGCGGACTAATGGAATTCATTGTGGGCATCATTATGACCCATGGGACCCAGAATTCTTGAAACTGCAATTTGATTTACCAGCTCTGTTGTGGCAATTTGCGTGATTGGCTAGTGCAGACCAGCTGACTAGAGTCCGACCTAAACATTGAGGCAGACTCTTTTTTCAGCAGTGTTTCAGTGCTCTAAATATTATACTGAAATCTCAAATGAACTCTCTGTGGAATAGGACACCAGCCATGCCACCAAAGCAACAGAAATTAGTGGGTCTAACAGGCAAAAGGCATCAGTATCTTTTTGCTCCAAAATATCTCAATAAACACAATACCCCAGTATCACTATGTCACAATATCGCTATTTCATGCAGATCAAAATTAAATACATATTTTTACTTTGTCAAGCTGATGAATAGCTATACCCGCTAAAGAACCACGGCTCGAGGGCACTTATATTGATGTGAGTTTATTTTGATTTCCAGAAGAACAGTGTGTGGCACTGACTGGCACTCCTATACCATTAGCCTTCCGCAATTAGCAGCTGACGCACTTTCATTCAGACTTACTGCAGCCTGCATTTCGTACACGTCTACACGTGCGCAAACACATGGTTCATGCGGTCGCCTATGTTTAGTCCACAATGCTACATATGCAAACAAGTCCTTTATTTCCACTTATTTCCACTTAGGTCAATGTTAATTCTGGCATTGGAAACATGCTGAAAATAAACATTAGGTATTTTCAGTTTGGCTCCAATTTTAATGGCAATTTGATGACAGACAAAAAAAATGCTATAAAAACAGAACACAATGAACTAAATTGGCAATATACTCTGTTAAAGCAGGTTAATGAAATCTCTTAAAATGTATCCTAATAGTTAGCCAATTATAGAACCAAAAATTAAAAGCAAACAGATAATTTGTCTGTCCTTCGTAAGATTCCTTGGCTAAGCGAGGTGCCACATGACATTTGTTCCTCTTCAGACAGCACCTTTCTTTTCCTACATCACAAAAAAAAAATCTTGTTTTAATAAGTACTTTAGCCTCCCAGTCAGACATAAAATCTTTTTTGTTCCCTCAAGTAAAAAATACCTTCATGTTTCAAGTTACATTTTTTTTTCTCACTTGAGGAATTCTTAAATGCAACCTCCAAATCATAAAATGAGCCAAACTGCCTCACGTCATCGGCAATTATTTTTGCCATATTTAAAAAAAGGTAGACAAAATAAGATGAGAAGACTAAATGCAAGACCACAGTACTTATGAATTTTGACTGATTAGTTGTTGGCAGTGAATGCTTTGTGTCATGGTAACCTCAGCAGATGAGACTGTTTGCAGAGAGGAGGTTCACTCAAGAGAAACCTGCCTCAGTCAGAATCAATCCATCCAGCTCTGAGCAGCAGATATAAATCAGGCTCTCCTGACATAAACCCCGACCCCCCCCCCCTCCCCCACAAACTCGACCCCCCCTTCCCTCACCCCCAACCAGCTGCTCAGAGACAGATTAAAGGCAAAGGGGCATGGCAAAATCTAATGGGCGTTATGACCATCATGTGAGGGGGAAACACAAAGGGGCACTGTGATTTCCCAGATTATTGTTTGCACTGGCATTATGATTTATGTAATACATCGACAGGCTTGGGCCGAAAGGGCGGCCTCACGCAAGTCCCCACCAATAGCACTGCCTCAACCACAACTACTCCCCACCACCTCAAAAGTGTACGCTCGTGAAAATAAATAACATGCTGTACGCTTCAAAACAAAAAAAAAAATTCACGTTGCCAAGTAACGCCAAGCATACACGCATAGCTCCCAAAATAACAGCGAGAGACAATGTTAACATAACAATGTATGCAGCATCACACATGCAGTTCAGTGTTAGGTAACCGTACTCATTTGCAGGAGCATTTCTGCCTATCTTTGATGGGCCAAACCTGAGAATGGAAATAGCCAGTAGCTTACTCTGTCATCTTCTGGCAGTTGTTGTTTTTAAAGAAGAATTTTTTCTCTATAGGGTAACATTTATCAGGCATATTCAACCCTATGGACTCTAACACAGTCCATAAAAGTTCAGTTGGAAGGGTTTTTTGTTGTTAAGAAGTTGTGCTGGATAGCATTATTAGATGCTACCTTTGGCCTCTACACAGTGAAATGACCAGCGTAATGACCAGCATAATTTAAACTCAAACCGAGTACATAGGAGTCCAGCTGAAACAGAAAAGGTCCAGATGTACTTGATAGTTAACAAATGGTTGAGTAAGAACTGACAAGTAACAATTTCTGAAACACTTACCATTTATTGGTCTTCATTCTCACACTGAAGTCATAAATGAATTAATAGTTGCAAACACAGGTGAGGCAAACTGTATAGGCCATACAAACAGTATTCGATAACACCAACAAGACTTGTCAATATTGCAGATTACTGATCTATGATGTTTGGCATAGTTTTCCTGCTGCGGTGGGATAAGCAGAGTTCCACTCACTATTGGCATTGCTTCAGATTATACAAGGTCCATTGTTTTAAGAGTTTAGATCAGTGGTCATCAACTCGCTGTCCTGTGCTTGCTCTTGACCCACTGGTGTGAAGGTATAAAACTGGCCAATTAGAAGCACCCACTCTTCAGAGGTATGTTTCCGAAAAGCATAGTTGGAGCCATTGACTTCAAATGGTCGAACTATGTAAGTTGCCGACGTTTTTAGCAACTATGCTTCTAGGAAACATACACTGGTACATTAATGGGGAGAACAGAAAACCTGGGCTAGATTTTGAGTCGAGAGCCCAATATGGTGATCCCTGGTTTCGCTGATGAAACATTCCATAGTGGGGTGAAAATGTTCCGATTTTAGGAAGAAACCTTGATCACTGGTTTCGCAACGAACATGAAACCTTTGATCGTCGAGATTCACTGATGCAGACATGGGTCAAAGGTTACCCAGCTTTATGAAATTAAACTTTGTTATCACACTATGAAGCTGTGAAAACTCTGGTCCTTTGTCTGAATCCATTTTTCTCCTCTATCGGTTGGTTGGCTAAGCAATCTGTTACTGCGCACTGGCATTGAACATTGCCTTAGGCAGGGGCTGACAAAGCAGATTTTCCCATTTTCTCAAATTTAAGCCATTTATGAGCCAATTTGATGTGTTTATGACCATTTCTGGCCAGTCGGCCTGTTGTTATGGCACGCACATCTCCCGGTGTGCGTTAGTATAAAAAAATGCAATGTCATTGGTTTAATAATTAGACCCAGAATAACAGTTTTCAACAAATAGCAACAAAATTATATTCAACTATGCCTCAATTTTTATTGAACATGAGTGACTCATTTTTCACCCAAGCTGTGCATAATAAGGTGTTGAATATTTAAGGCATGAGAGGTCCAGTACCACTCTCTTCAGGCTGACCTGCCATGACATCTCATTCAGTATCGTACCCCTGCAGCCTTGGGTTTTGTTGAACAGATTTCATCACAGTTCTTGCAATAGATTAAGTTCTTTCATGTAAGCGTAAACAGTAAGTTGAAAGACGGACAAGCCCATTGATAGGCTACTGTATGTGCAGATATGCACCTTAAAACCATATTTGGTCCAACCTTTGCACTTTTAGCTACTTGTTAAGATAGTGATAAATGCTACTGTGCATGAGGTTCTGGCGATTAAAACCATGTTTGGTCCAACCTTTGATCACTTCTTAGGCTTCTATCATTAAGAGCTTCTGAGAACTGAGGCAAGATATCTTCATATGAACAGAATGCCTAAGCAACTGAATGGAACGATATCTCAGTGAGCTTTTGTCCTGTAATAGCTCAATAAAGTCTAACGCTCTTGGCTGTTAAATCTGCATGTTGAATTACAGCGAAGTTCATTTGGGTGCAGCAAGACTGATTTTTAATGAGGCAGCAATTAAACAGAATTATGAAGCAAGGTACCAACATAAAATCTGTGACAAATCAGGCATTTACCATCCCTTTGCTTTTCCTTGGAACTCGAGGGCCAAGGTTTGCATTTAAAGCCTGTTGGACTGACAAAGCTAAATGAGGAAGCTTGGTGGGTATGGACCGCTAACTCAACTTTACAGATGTTCCCTGGAAAGATTCTTTTCTTTCAGTTGTTACTTTTAAAGTGGTCATTTGGAAAGGAGGGCCTGTTTGGTCCACTAAACAGAGCACCTGTCTCTGGAAAAATCTGGAACCAATAATGTAAAAATATGGCCTGCCTCAGATTTACTGATTTTTTTTTTTTGCTATTTTTGTGCAATAAATGATGTTTTTTTCCAGAAAGAATTAGAACCAGAAATGGCTCCGACTTACCGACAATATAAAAACAATACTCTGCGATTCCTGGATAGGCTGCCAAGCTGGCACATACAGGTGGGTCTGAAACCAGACCGGAAGAAACTGAAGAGGCAGCAAAACCCGTTTCAAGTTACCCTGTGGGGTAAACTGGAAACTTGGAATCATTTATCAACTTCCTGTCCTCCTTCATTCATTTCCTGTCCACTGGGGACGCGCTTAATATATGAATCTAATAATGGTGGGCATCCCAAGAGCCACTGGGAGCAGTGCATAACTGCCTTAGGCTTGTTTGATGCTTTTAAGACAGACATCTTAAGGAAAGTGTCCTAACATACAGATTTTTTTAAGCTGAAAAAAAGGGTTGGACAATGTCTCCAGCAAAAACTGGTATCTTCATGGTTATTATAGCTAATTATTTCTTTAACCATGACCCACCAATCTTTTTGCGAACGCTACTGTGTCCACATTCTATTTGTGTGACAGCTACCGAACTCTCAGTCCATCCAGCCAATCAAATTATAAAATAACCATGGACAGTGTCTGCAACATTACGAATATTCTAAAGATACTAAGCACCGTCAAATTGGCCTTTTCTCTGTCTCTCTGACATCATTTTGGTCATCAAACACTGTCGACAGACACGTCTGACAAGTTTAAAACAGCTTTTAGTGAGGATCAAGGAGACTGGACAGATATAGTTGGTTGAGGTAGCAATGCTCATTGCTCTAGTCTAGCGACTCCTACTGGCCATCTGGGTGCCTTTTATTTCTCTCAGAGTAAGTAGATGAATGATATTCCCCAGCATTGTGTTGTACACTGGAGGACTGAGACAGCAATGTAAAAAGAAGCCTTTACTGACAGACGTGCGTTTAAGAGAACCTCCAACTGCCCTCTCCCCCTCGTGATTTGGCGGAACGACACACATAAGAGCGCTTGTACAAAGCTCAGGTATAGGAAAGCCTAGATTTGGGAAGGTGTGAATTTGTGAATTTTCTCACATTCTTGATGGGCTGAATGGCTTGCTGTCCGCATCAAGCAGTCATGTTCTAGGAAAAGCAGGCGTTTGTTTCCAGCACATTTTTGTAAAATCAAAAGAAAATGTCTTCTGGCAGATGGTCGAGATGAAAACAGAGAAGAGAAATAATAAAATGATCAAAATTAGCACCGAACATGTTTCCAGGAGAAAGAGTATTGAATGCCTCTCTTACGAAAATATTCTCTGTTAGGTGTTCGGAGAAAAACAGAGTCTCATCTTAGATTGTTGGTGCCAAAAGAAGTGAGAAACTTGAGCCACTGAATGTAAATTTGGGTCTATTGTGATTGCCCACTGTAATAATCAGCCTAATAGAATATATGTGCTCTCCTCTTTGGCTCTAAATGCACTCTACAAAACAAATTATTGTGATCATAACCACTGAAATGTGAGAAAAGCAAGGGTTTGAATCAAAACAACAGGCCTCGGAAGCTTCCAGAATCCAGCACACAAGGGTATAGGCTTGATTTTGAATGTTGGGAGATAGTCCAGTATTGGGGTGGCCCTTTGTAGAATTTACGTATTACCATGGTATTTACCCAATATTCAGTGGGGACAAAGTGCAGGAGACAGAACTGCATTTTTTCAAAGTGGGTGGGTGGGGTCAGAGGTCATACAATTCCCATTTCCTGTCTGCTGCACCCATGATTTCAGTTTTATACTTGCTAATGTGTGTTGTGCTCTAAACAAATAGCCCTGAATGAATGTTTCCACAAGGCAAGCAGCCCTGATTATCGGGCCAGAATCCTCATTTCCTCTGAACATGTCCCCATAAACCCTCATAAGAAGAGCCACTAACTGAGCTGAGTGAGACTTCTCAGCTGAGCCAAGGGATTATGGAAAGGATTTCTCCAAGGATTTCTGGCTGCTTAGGGGTGGGCTACATGCTGGCTCTTTAAATACAACTTCAATATGAGAATTAAATGACTTTCGGCACAACTTAATGAGCACAGAAAAAAAAAAAAAGCAGGAAGTTAAAATTTCAGCCCCGCTTCAGCTCTTGAAGAAGTATAAAAAATGTTTTTTTTAACTTATAAAACCATTTAAAACATCTAAATCTTCTAAATATGCACATTTAAATACTGTTATAATCAATTTTATAACTGATGCTTATTAAGTATGCACTCTGCAATGACTACAGGTCAGAAATATGATTTACACAAGACCTTTGCTCTTTCCACTAACATTAAAAATGCATCCACAGGGAACTGAGTAAGCGGACAGTGACAACATTAAAGGTTTGTAATTCTAGAGGACTATCTTTGATTTCATGTGAATATTCTGAAATTTTTGTCCAAATGCCACTCCTGTCACTATTCAAATACTTCTGGGCATCACTGAATTACATTAGGTAAGCCATCTCTCCCACCCAAAACTGGAGTACAGCCCCGTCCCTCATTCTCTTCAGTGCACCTGTACGGAGTCGGTCTGTATGTGAATGAGGATGACCGCTTCTCAGTGAACGTAATAAAATCCCGGCAAGTTTGAGGGTAGAGCAGAGCCCCATATCCACAGAAAAGGTTTTTCAGAGTTTAGGTAAATGCAAGAGCGCAGGTAGCACTGCAGCGGGCTGCCAACAGCTAGATCTGGCTTCGAAGGGGAGACTGGGGGCAAGATGGGGGGAGAGTTGGGGTTGGCATGGTGGGGAGAAATTGGAGAACGCCAAAGAATTCCAGCGAGGGCAGCTACATCTGCGGACACAATCATCTGGTTCACATAATCTCACTGCCACTTTACAGGAGTCGGTGGCGAGGGACAGCGAGACGGCGAACACCGCCGCAGAGACAGAGAGAGCAGCCGGTGGCTACACAGAACAGGCTTACTGTACATTTACACAACAGACATGCTCACATTAACAAAAACACACATAACGCAAATGCTTGAATTTACACTTTTAACATTAACACTTACATTTATTCATTTCACAAACACATTCTCGCATTTAACACAAACACTTACATTTAAGCATTTAACATAAATTTTTACATCAACACATTTCACACAAACACAGTTAACACGCACACTTAAATTTATACATTCAACATAAACACAGTTACACATTTAACACGAACATTCACATTGACTCATGTAACAAGCAATTCCATTTACTCATGCAACACAAACACTATAAATCAGCACAATTAACTCAAATACAGATTTTATACATTTTACACACAAACATTCACACATTTGGTGCTAACATTATCAGTTAGACATTTACACTTTCAAAACAAAAACTGACAAACTGACATTTACACATCTAGCAGGCGCAAGTACATTCACATATTTAGCATGTCATGTACCCTTACATTTCAACATCAAGGAAGCACTGGGAGGGTTACACATTTAGCAGATACATTTATTTGCAGGCTGGCTGTAAGTACCCCACATTTAGCTCATGCACTCATTGTAGGCAAGCAGTAGGTACCTCTTTGACACCAGTCCCACTTCAACAGTAACAAGGTGATTTTACTGCACATTCATTTTGGGGGGGGGGGGATCATTATTCCCATTAGTTTGTAAAATGGTACCTACAAAAACTTTCAGAAGAAAGCAGAGCGCAGAATTTTACCAGTATCGAATAAAGTTAAATACATTTTAAGTTTACATATAAGATCCCAGGTCCCCAGAGCCCAGGACTTGACACAAAATAAAACTACCATGCTGTTATCCGCGACCGTCGGCCACTCTCAACATGACCCAGCACGCAACGAGAGGTCAAAGAACGTGTGCGTTTAGTTGACTGAAGCAAAACAATGATGACCCCAATGAAGGGGGAAGCTAAAGCTATCGTGCTATTCCTGGAAACCCACAGCTAGCGTGCCAGCTAATATGCAAGGCCCGTCTATTAATATAAGCTCCCACATGTACATGTTTTCAGATCTTCAGAATGTGATAGTCTGTGCCAGCCCAGTTTCCAAACTGCTTCTGTCTCTCACACAATCACCTCTCACTCCCTCTGCAGTCTGTAGTTCTTCAGCTCACATTGTAATTATCATGTTATGTTTTTACTGCATGACGACCCCAAGAATTCAACTTTTCCCCATTCTGTTATGAGCCAGTTGCTTCTATAAACTCAATGAAAGCTTTATTGCAGTCTGTTGATTTATATCTTTACCTCAGCCAAACAAAGTTGGCAGGTGGTTATGTGATCAGTGCCATTTGTTGGTCTGTTTGTTTGAGAACAAGATTACTCAAAAAGTAACGAACAGATATTTCTGAAATTTGTTGGGTGGGTCGCTGTTACGTCAGGGATGGGCCCTGATGATTTTGACTGCCATCAGTGAAACTATATGGCCGCCACAGTGGCCATCTTGAAATCATATGAAACTCGATAACTGAACTTTGCTCCCACACATCAAATTTGAACTTTGCTGCCTTGGCGGAGGTTTGCACTCTAGGAGTGCCTCTAGTTTTTGATATGTATTTGGGCTCGGTCAAGGGTCAAGTTACAGTTGCACAGAGTCACTACTTATTTGCTTGTAACTTAAGATATAATCACAGCAAAATGATAATCTATGCATCAAAAGACAGGCATTAGTCCCCTTTAAAACATATTTTAAAATGAACGCTTGCAAAAAATAAAAAATTGACACATATTACCAAAAACTCTTTGGGAACAGATACACTCAATATTAGCATCACTTTTTTATCTTGTGTTCAAATGTGCCGTTCGAGTGGCAATAACTTAACTACATTTTGTGAACAGGACCTAAATGTTGTCTATTTTTTGCACTTAAAAGATTGAGGGGGAATTATTTCTTAGTTATGGGCAAATAAGTAGGGACTCTGTGCATCCGTTACTCTTGACCAAGCCCATTTACATCAAACTGAAAAATGAAGGAAATACCAGTAATTTGCTTTCTGAAAAGATACAGTACCTGCTGTTCTAGGTTTGATTTAGTTCACTCCCGACTGGGGCTACTTCAGTCTCTGCTCTAACCATATCTTCATCAAGACTGTAAAACTAGATTAAAACATAATTTGGTGTTAGGATCAAATGCATGAGCAAAATGCATTGCTTGAAAAATAAATATATTGTTACAAAGTAAGATAATTTAATTCAAAGCTCAAATTTGTGTATTACTCTCAACACTGAATGTTCTCCAATTGCAAAAAAACAGATATGACTCTCAATGCAATGGTATGGATGCCGTCAACAGACAGCTCTTGCACACGAACACTTTTACAATTTACTACTGGCTACAGTTTTATTTGGAAATAGGAAATATTCTGCACTTATGAAAGTCAATGATGCACGATGCAAAACCTCAACAGAATACATAACAGAAAAGTTTCAGGCAGGGATAAGGATGAGAAAAAAGTGTTAAAACATTTCTCATACTCAAACAAAACATACTGGTGTACAGCTGACCTCAGAAGCGTAGGAATGGTCGCCGAATTTCACCACAATCAAGCCAGTTGTTCAAGCTCTTAATTCTGGGGCACGAGGGAACTTACATAATTTAAATTCTGAAATTTTGAAATTTCATTATTACTATAGTTACCCCACGTGGATGTGTTCTTTAATCTGAATAAAACTACCAAGACCAAACTGCAGCGAGAGCTATACACACCACTAAATCTGCTGCAACTAATACAATCGATCGGCCTTTATATCACCAATATTTCTCAACAATTAATCGTAGCACATTGATTAATCTGTTATTCTGAGAAACAACAGACAAAGCAATACCAACTTTGATGATTAAATTCTCTATCTTTCTTTCAGTTATGTGCACGATGAACAGCTAAACAAAAGCTCACACGTGCGATCTTCCCACACGATCTTCTAGGTAGATTTAAAGTGCATTTTCAATTTTATGTGTTCGTAAATACAGAAATTTTTTTGCTCAGATCATTTTATTGTATGCTGATTTGGTTTTCTGCTAAACTCGATCTAAATTAATGTAATAGTTAATCCAATAATTTGCATTATAATTTATCCATCTGCTTTTATATATCAAATGGAAACATCTGCCAAATAAATATGATGCATGCTTGGAATTTCCCTACTGTAAACCACTAGTAATGACACACATGCTGTAGGTTAAGCCACTGTGGATAAAAACCTCCATTAAAATAGCACACCAAAACTGTTAGATGGTGATCTGTTGTTTTTCGCTGCATTTAAGATCTATTAGCAGGTAAGCGTCAATTGTACAGCAGGGATGTAAATGTAAAATTACAGAAAGTCTCTTTGGACAGGTGTTGCGGTGCTGGTGGACCCTGAGGTTCCGCTGCAGGTGGGGTTTGAGAGGGGGACCCAGTTCTGCCTGCGATCGGGACCTGGCATGGAGCGACAGCCGCTGCAATACACAGTGTGCGTGGGGCAGGACCTCAAATCTGTCCATCAGGAGGTCGGGAGCCGGCTCCACCCCCACAAACGCACGCTGCCCAACCTCAATATTTTACGGTGAGCAGCAGAGGAATGAAGATAGCCATGGCTGAAGCAATTCTGCTTGTTCCCTCTCTTAATGTAGACTGCCCGGAGGACAGAAGCATAAATTGGATTTTTGCACCCCTGCCCCCTCTCCCTTTTTTCTTGAGTTCTCGTGGAATTTTTGGGATCTGCCTGATTTTGGCCTCTCCAAGCTGTGTGTCCCCAAAAATGTTCCCCAACTTTCACCCTGTAGTGTCTGTAGAGAGGGCGTGGGGTCTGTGCGATGGTGAACCTTGGCTGTAGTTAAAAAAAAAGGGAGCTGGATTGAAATACTTAAAACAACTATATTCTCAATTGGCTTTGATTTCAAGAATCTGTTGTAGCAATGCCAATAATGTATAGGCAGCAATGGATTTCTTTTCAGGGTCTGTCACAATAAAAGCAAGAATGGATACTAGTACCCTTCATGGTCCTCTATGAGAATGGATGCAAAAATGAAATAAAAGACGGAACTGCAAAAAGCAGTCAGTCATAATCTTGTTAAAACTACTCATTACACATTGTTCTCCACAGCAGATGCCTGTATGTAATGTAATAAAATGTAATGGTATATACATATGTGGTATATGCAGTGTATCTCTGTGTCGTGTACCTGGTATCAGGCTGCCGTTCTGGAAGCTTTTGGTGAAGGTGGACTCGGGAGCGAAGGTAGAGAGGGAGCTCAGGACCTTCTCAAACCGTCTGAGGAGACACCAGCTTCGGGAGGGAGTCATCAGCCTGAACGAACATTCCACATCTCTCCTCTCCGATATGGTCAGTCACCACAACAACCCCGATCCCGACCCTAACCCTAACCGTCCCCCAACCCGACCTTCTCACCCTGTCACTGAAAAAAGGCAATGTTCGATTTACTGTGAGATATAGCGTCACCAGGATCCACGCAAGTGCGTGGATCAAGTAACTTCAAATTAAATTTTACAATGAATTGTTGGTTAGGCTACTTATGGCATTAGTGTGGAACCAGCTGATATAACATTTAGAAATGACAGTTTTGCACTGTCTGTTCGAAATCCGCGTGGACATCCCAGGAAAAGAGCTCTTCTAAAAGGCAGCATATGCTGGTGTAAAATGTCATGATACTTTTCAGCAATAATGGTGCTCTCACTGATGTGGAAGTCACTCTTGCTAAGGGCACTGACAGAACCCTTTGCCATCATAGAGCATAGCCTTTGGACTTGCTGCTAGTATTCAAAAATAAAATCAAATGTATTTGGATACAAAATTCAAAAACAAGTTTAGGAACATGGCATCTATCTATGCAAATTATGGAGGCACCTCGCGTAGCATCATGAAAAAAACAAAAAACAAAGAAACACTAATTGGGATAGTCTCTGTATACAGAAATGGCTTTATTTGAGCTCAGATAATGGCAAAAAAAATGTCCAGCTCTTGCGCTATGTCCTTGTGTCCTTGCGTGATCTAAGGTGGTAGACAGGGCTACACGTCAGTCACAGGGGTCACTGTCTAATGCCTCCAAATTTTAAGTCAGAGATGTCTTAAGCCCAAAATTGATTTTACTTTGAGCATGCACCAGGAAGACTAACTGAGGGTATTTCTTGACTGCTGAGTCAGAATCTAATTGTAATCTATTCAAACTCAGGTTTTGAAACAGAAACATGTGTTGCGGATTTTAAATCACCGCCCTTGAACTCCATAGATTTAAAATGTAAGTAATGATTGTTACATAAATCTGCGAGAACATTCTGTTGTGAACAGTCAAATCACATGAACAGTCAAATTTGTGAACTTAAATCTGAAAGAGCCATGAGTCAGTCTAACAAACAATAGAGTTTGAGAATTTCTACCTTTAAAGGGATTAGAATGGATTAGAAACCGGGGAGAGGAGGGGGTGACAATCTGTGTTGGTTCAGTCAGGGTCAGCAAGAGTACAAGTTCACAGAAAAGTCACTGTGTTATTCAATATGACAGCCATCTCCCCCTTAGATTCAGTCAGAAAGACTTTTTCATGCATGTATCATTTTTATGGCTGATTTGTCCCGTGGGCCTCAACCCTGTTCCTGAAGATCAAGTGTTTTTTTTTGTATGTTTGTTTTTGTTTTTTTTTTGTTTTTTGCTTTGGCCCAAACAAAACACAACTCATTCAAAGGCTGGAAATTGTGCTGAGCAGCTAATTGAAGACCCCAGTGCTAAAAGTACCTTAGTCACAAAGGGGTCTATTCTCCCATTCGCGCGTAAGTCTTTTTTTTTACGCAATTCAAGTTAAGCGCTTTTCAGTTACGCGTATTCTCCCCTACACGTCCACAGCGCTTAACTTCAGAATATAGGCGGCCTTATGAAAGAGGTGTGACTGATCCAAAAGACAGGCAGACTCTGTATAAAGCTCATTGATTATGGCTATCAGGAAAACATGGAAAAAGGATTTTCTGATTAACCATGAAAATGCATTTGTGGTCCATGGAAAACGCAAACCAGACTTTAAATTTGAATATCGTCGGCCTGCTGATAAAACCTTGTATCTCCAAACTGATAAGAAACGAAAACTCGTTTGTCCACTATTCTTACTGTGATGGCGTAGGTTGTAGGACGCCACGTGCAGTGGCCCGAAATAAGAGAAAATCAAAAACTTGCTGAGAGATAAAATAAGATAGAAACTACGAGCCTCGCACTACCAACGGACCAGACTCAGTCCGTGGTAGCAGACAGGCGAGCTCGAACCAAAGATCAAAGTAAGGGAAATAAAAACTAAATCAAACCCTTACTCACTAACACTTCTCCTTAAATGCAGCTAAGATCCTGCCAATACTCTAGCCTCTCAAGATACCTTACCGGCTAAAGCGTCAAGAGCAAAATGACACTCCAGCAACACGAACAAGGAAGGACAGGAGCTTAAATAGGGTCTGGGCAACGCCCCCAATCAATGCCAGCTGGCTAAGGAATCCGACGGTGAGCAAAACGATATCGTCCCGGCCGAGAGTAACAAAAAGGAGCTAACAAAGTTCCCAAACCATGACACTTACATGCAAAATTTTTTATTTTAAACTATATTTATCCATTTATATTATTTTATTATTATTATTATTATTTAATTTTATATTTATTTTTTATTTTCCTGTGAAGTTTGTCATTTTGAAGATACAAGGTTTTATATGCCACTGTAATAGTAGGCCTATGTACCTGTATGTCTATACCAATTACAAGAAGTAATTCAGACATTAGTAATTCAGCTAATCGCGCGGCGGGGGATATAGCATTGGGCTCTGTCCGTATGGCCAAAGCCGAAAACCAAATTTCACAGATGTAGGTATTTTATGGCAAGCGAGCACCGAAGGCTGATCCGAGGAATTAAGCTGCAAATCGTTCTGGATGTGGCTTCGGTGGGGAGATGTAAGCGCAGTATCCCCCATTTAAAGCATGAATGGAGAGATCTGCGCGGCGCAGTAAAAGCCAGACTCTCTGCACACTGGAGAAGTGTACACGCAACAGGTGGTGGGCAACCATCATCCACTGTGCATTTCACTGCACAGGAGGAGGGGATGGCATCCACTCTTTCTGTAGTGGAAGTGCATGGAGAAGAACTTGGAGCGTCAACGAACTGCGTCAGACACCTTGACACAGACGCCTGTGATATGTGTATGACATCATCAGCCACTCTCTGGAACGACCCAGATGCCAGGAGCGACAGCGCAGTTCTGACGTTGATGACCACGGGTATGTTTTGTGGAAAATTGCTGCGGCTGGATAGCTGTTCATCCAGAAGTCGGCAAAGATAGATGATTGCCTCATGCACGGTCCAGACGAAAGCGCTGGATGCCGTCGATGTTTGTTAGTCCCATATGTCCAAAGGAAGCTGATATATGCGTGTTCATCTTCGAGCTCAGCGTGCTCCACTTACTCTTTCCCAATGACGCAAGAGTGCAAGCAAATGCAGGACTGGCATTTTGGTTTTAGATTTTGAGGGCATGGTAGCATGATGGTCTTATGTATACTCGTATTAATTAATTGTTTTGCGTTTGTAATTGAACTGATTAGAGAAGAGGCTGATGCGTAATATCATGTGATGATTTCGTTTAATAAATTATTATGGCTTTGAGAAATCTAGTTTAGAAATAAGGAAGAACAATCGAATATTAAATGTCTCAACCTTTACCATGTTAAATAAAATAAAATTTATGTTAAAATTCGGCCGATAACCGACATCAAACGCAATATTCCATTTCGCCTTATGTTGGCGCTTGACCTTAAAACAGCCCTCAAAAGCGCTTAACAGAAAAAGCACGTAAGCCAGGGGGAGAATACGTGTAAGTGTTATTTGCATGAGAAACGCCAGGAAACGCCCTGATTTTGGCCTTGCTCCACCCCAAGCGCATAACTGCCTTCGGGGCGCGTAATGCACAGACCTAAGTCGAGGGAAGAATACGCGTAGGCTGAAAAGTGCGTAGCTACGCGGTTTTTTCGACTTACGCGCATGGGAGAATAGACCCCAAAATGTCCATTTTGAGAAAATTCATAAAATGAACTCAGGTAACTATAAAATACTTCTTCCCACACTGTAAACCCAGATAATGTGTTAAACTCAAATGTTTTGCAGATACCAATTACCTCAAAAATTTGACTGAGCTAACTTCATTGCATTGTGGACAGTACTTGCAGAAAATAAGGTAAAAATTTTGAAAAGTTATTTTACCAGGCTTTTAAGTGCTGCGAACGCAAGATCATGAAGTTGGAGGTAATCAGTTTCCACAAAAAAATTGAGTGCACCACTCTATCCAGGTTTACAGTGTGGAAACTTTACTCAAAAAAATGAAATGTTAGATTTACTTAAAAATGTCATTTTAAGTTGTTCCACTTAACTGAGCTATGTCACTTCAAATTAATTATATTAATTAGATTATATAATTATATTAATTTAATATACTTTTGCCTTAAAATCAGTTTTAATTTGAAGTTACTTAAAACATTCTTGTGTATGTGGACCCAGTTAACATACTGTACATAAACAATTTTAAGTAAATCGAACATGGGATGGTTAACTTACAGTGATCAAAAAGAGTTGGAAGAATAGTGTGTCAGATCGCAGGAGATTGGTAGAGCAGGCAAGTTATAGACTGTGGGGAGTGGATTACCTACCATAAGAGCTTCAGGCATGGGACAGATTTACATTCTGTTTGCGGCATGTAGTGCATACTTTGGCCCTAAATGCTTTAGATACTGCATTCAAACTCTCTTAGAAAATATAATACATCTGTGCCAGAGGGTATTGACTTAAACAATTGTGGTTTTGTGTCTTTAGCTCATGGCAGCAAACAATAAGCCAGGATTCAAACCTGCGAACTCTTGAGACAGGAAGCATGAGGCTCAGCCTTAGAGCCGTCCTCATTTTCTGAGATTTTTCCTGCACTACGGGATTCATTTCTGTTAATATCTAATAAACAACAGCTTCAACCTTGAGAGTCAAACTGTCTGACCCTAAATCTAAAAAAATTTTAATGAACTTTCTAGATAACATTTAATGCAAAGCTTTTTGTATGCATAACTGAACAGAAAATCTTCGTAAAAATAGGAATACAAAGGGTTGTTGACTGGGCACATAAGAGTGATTATATTCTGCATGACTTGTGGTATCATTCTGATGTTGTTATTCTTCGATCATCACTTGTTATGCTATATGTGACAATTTACAGAAGAAACTAAATCTCTGTATATGGAGCAACCTGCTAGTCTACACGATTTATCCCATCTGTGGAACTCTTCCAAAAACCGATAAAAAACCTCACCCCCCCTTAAAGTCTGAGAACAGCTGAATAGTCCCATACAGAGATGATAGGGGAAACTTGCCAAAGCAAACTACTTCAGGTACATCTGATCCCAATGTAAACCTGTAATCCACCCATATTCCTGGGATGCACGTCAGGGGTTTACCGCATATTATTTTAAACAGGCCGTCTGTTACATTAGCGGAGACTACATTTTCCATTCTCTTCCATTCCTAATGCTAGATTTGCATTAGGTTTAAAGAGGAGAATGAGAGCTGGGGAGAGACAGGGAGAAAGAAATTGTTTTACTTGGCATTGCAAAGTATTTTGCGGTAACTGATTTTTAAGTTCTGCCCAGATTTAAAACTGAAAACATGACTAATGGTTTAAAATGAGCGGCTGGTTGGGAAATTGTTCCATGCGAATACCAAATCAGTATGAAATGTGTGGCATTCAGACCATTACAATTGGATCCATCATTGTAAATTATCCATCACGCAATGGGTTCTCTCCTTATTTTTCCATAATAGGCCCATATACTGCAGTCACGAACTAGAAAAACAACTACGCCTGAGGTATGGAACACTATAAAGTGGCTTTCTAGATTTCTAAATCTAGTTCAATCACTTTTAAGCTCTGCAGCTTATAATAGACCGAAAATAAAAGGTCCATAAATCATTAAATTATCCCCTGGCTCTGTAATACTGTTATACTTGGAAGACTCAAACACGATTACAATCACTCAGGTGGTGCTGGGTGGCTTAACTTGTTTGATCACGATGGATAATTATCATAATTAGCCTGTCTTACTGGTTATCAATTCTTTTAATATTCCAAGCATTCTTATCAGACGTGTCATCTTACACCATGTACAGTTATTGTAAAAAGTCCTGAGAGAATTCAGGACTCAACAACATCGAACGAACTGAAATAGAGCCTCTTGTCCTGGCCCACTCTGAAACACTTGCTCCTTTACTGTTCTTGTCTGGCTGGCAGGACCACGAATATGTCTCAGGCAGACGAAGGACAGTTAAGAGGCAGACGAGGACCCTGCCAATAGTGAGGCTTCTGAACATTTCCGTCACACTTTCTCCATACCTGAGTGTGGACTCCACGCTGTTCCAGAACTCTCTGCAGGACGGGGCGGAGGGGTTCTGGCTCAGTGCGCCAACAACGCCGCATGGACACCTGGTGAGGCCCCACACCCTGAATATCTCCCCCACCCATATTCCTGATCCAATGGGCTGCCTGCATTTCCATATCAAAAAACATAGCATGCGTCACTGAGCAGTGTGATTTCATAGGCCAAGACTGTGCAGTCCGTAATTATCTGGGCTCTGACACAATCCCAATTTTTCACTTTTCGTGCCTGTACTCTTGTGCGTTGTTATTAAAAACAGTGCATATGAGGTCATAGTTGAGCCAGTCAGCATTATTTTTCAGGCATTTAAATTCATATTGGGTGAACTTCACAAAAATTGCTGTCATTTTATTCAATGTCGAGGACTGTTGGTGAACCAAAAAAATATTTATCAAGTTACTCACAAATGGAATAAAATTCACTAGTTGAATGACCTAGACTGGTGATTAGATTGTCTATTGTGTCGCTTCATGCAAACAAAGTGAGTACCTGACATGGGTAACCCAAGCACCAAACCTCCCCCCCTTTGGCCCACACCATAGGATTATGACAGTGGTACCTCACGCTGGTAAGCGAAATAATACCCCACCCCCTTTATCGCGGTACCTCATGCAGGTAATCAAAGCAGTATTTCCCCCCTCATTGTGTCACCTCCTGTGGGTCACTAAAGCAATACTTTTACCCCCCTGCAGATCCCAATGTTGACTCATTGGAAAGGGAAGTTCTGCGTGAAACTGAACCTGTCCGACTCCGCAGCAGTCAGCTGGTTCCTGGACAGGGTGGAGGTGCTCCAGTCCCAGCTGGACGTGGAGTATGTGTTTCTGGAGGGAGGAGAAGGGATGCCCTTTCAGGGCCAGAACTCCAGTCCTCGCAGAACCACTGCAGGAGACCAGTACATCAGACTGCTGGCCGGCGTGGCAGCCAAGATTGGAGACTCCACCGTGGTTACAGCAGGAACGAGGTGGGTGTACAACGGATCGAGGAAGAAGGTTGGCGGAGAAGTTGGTTTTTTCCTGCCATAAATCAGTACTGACCACCATGGCCCGGGTTCGAATCTGAGCTATGGTGGTGTCAACTGTGGCCAATACAAGTTTTCAGAGCATAATTGGCTTCGCGCTGCCAGGATACAGGAGAGATTCAGCTGGTGTGGGTCAGCATTGTTTGCTGCTCAAGCACCTCCCGCAGGCCAGCTGGGTGCCTGACAGTAAAATTCTAAAGTAGCATTTTCTGGTTTCCTCCACCCTTGTTCTGAGCTGGTAAGGGTTGAAGCTACAAGTGTAAAAAAGCTCTGGTTGACAGTTACATTCTTCGTTGGAGAGAAAAATATCAAATCATAGAAATTAGCACAACGTTGATGAAGGTGGTTTGACAGAGGAGTCAGTTCATAACAAAGGTGGCGTATGTTTGTAAAGCTAGGCGTCTTGCACTTTGTTCTTTTATTTGAACTTAACTCTTTTTTGGATAGCACCACCTGCAAAGAACTACACAAGGTGTGCTGATACCATCTCTTTTTATTCATGACGTTATAGTTGTACTTCGGTCCTTTACCTTGGCTTAATGTCTGCGAAGAACATGCAAAAAACACTTTTTCATTGAGTACATTTTTCCAATACCCATGTATATGAATGGCTATCAATTCAACTACTGTTTTTTGTCATTAGTCATCTCTGCAGTCTCATGCAGTGACATACATCTCCAAGGGAAACAAACTCAGTCCCGCTGCCACCATCACCAGCCGTTTACCTTTGAGCCCGCTGATTAGAGTTCGAGCAGATACAGTGTAAACTTTCACACCCACACCACACACCGTCAACCTCCCACCACACCCAATCAACCGCAGAGGCCTCTGGGTTGCTTTAATGTGAAGTCTAATTCCTATGATAAAATTCTTCAACAATTTATGGGGCGATGTAATCTCACATCTTTGGCCCAGTTTCACTAGAGGCATCCACTGATTTGGATTTATTGTTGATGTCAAAAAAGTTGGCAACTTCTTTCACAAAGAAACTAATGCACTTTGTAGTTTGGCATGTTAACAGCCAAAAATTACCACTGTTTAGTGATTGTCATTCTGTAATTTGATTGCAGCAACAAAGCTTATGATGATTAATTTTTTGGCATGCTAAAAGTTATACATCACGCGATTAACACTCTTATCATGCATTTTCGTCATGGAGCTGGAAAATACTGTGAATGGATTCTAATTTCATTTGCCAAAACTTGTACAACAGTTTTGAAGCATCAAAAACAAGCCATGACGCATGCTCATAGTATATAGTACACACACACACACACACACCCTCGCGTTCCCACACTTGCATCCCCTTGTAGGGGAGGTACTAAGGGTCACAGAGGAAAAGACACACGTTCATACACCGGGGTGATTATTTACTAAAAGTCTTTCCTTGAATGTGTGTGTATGTATGTGCATCTGTGCGGGCTCTGTACAGCTCAGCCATGCGGAAGCAGGCGCACGCCCACGTGTGACTCCTAACTCACAGGCGTGCATGTGTACATACAGTACTTCTGTGTGTGCATCCTGCAACTACACGTGCACACAAATGTACATGTGCATGTAGTTTGCCTACATCAAGTGAGCACCGTTATTGCAGAGGCATGAGAAAACCAGCCATTTATCTAAATGAATGATTCATCATTTTTGTTTTATTTACAAAAGTATTTTTGTCATTTAAGTCATTTTATTTTAATTTTTAACATCTTTTTGAAAAATTACTGCAGGCGCCTTTGTTTTTTTTTTTTTACTGCATCAAAGCTTGGCCACAGAAGTGTTGGGAATGACTGAATGAATGAATGAATGAATGAATGAATGAATTCATGAGGGAATGCCTCCATTGTTGCTACACAAGTACAATGAAAATGGGTAGCCATCCTTCATAGGCTGGAACCACAAACAAGATAAAATATCATAATAACTATAGAAAGGAGGTAAAAACATAACACAAATCCACAGATGGCACACACGTATCGTTTGCCTCATAGCATAATTTTTATTTTTTCAACTGTATTTTTATTTAGTTATTTATTTATTTATTTATTACTTAAGAATGAATTTTGAAAAAAAGGGGAATCAACGCATTTTTTCACCAACATGAAAGAACAGGCAGCCGATATCTCAATTTGGCAAAAATATGACACAGACAATTATGCTCTGAGGCTGACAATATTAATAATTTAGAAATTGCACACTATCCTGTTCTTGTTATGATAGTTGTTATGAGCTCTAAAATGTCAATGACACATTTCTCTGATAAAGGCATGCTGACTGAATCGCAACTTTCCTGAAACAAATGGCTAGACTAAAATGAGAAAAAATCAAGTTAGCCAACTTACTTAAAAGGAGTTATGTCTCAAGGAAGAATGATGGAAAATTATATCCAGACAATGGTCATTCTGAGGCTGTGGTAAATATGCTTTAGACTGGGTTTGAACTGCTGACGATTCCATATTATTCCATTTCCCAGGTCCAGTGAGGTCCCACTCTTTATCCGAATGACCCCGTTGCAGGATGACTGGACTTACTCCGGCCTGAAAGGGTTAATTCCAGCCGTCCTTCACTACAGCCTGCTGGGTTACAGCTTCTTCCTGCCTGATGCAGTAGGTAATACAGTGACAGCCACTACCCCTTTACCTCCACCCTAAACACTGGCTTTGATAACAGTTTATGGTCCATAGCTTTAATTAAAATGCTGTAACATTGTAATTACTCATGGATGAGTGTGTAATAACGTATAGTTTAAAACAGCCGAACACTGGCCCTGGAATGGAGTTTGTTGGTTCTGTACACTGCAAAAGCAAAATCATACCAAGCGTTTTAATCACGTGTATCCACTTAAAACACAAATTATTACCTTTCTTTTCTCTCTTTTTTTAAGAAAAGGAAATTCTGTCACTGATTTGAATTATGACTCATTTCTACTTTTGTCCATAGGAACAATGAAATTATCTTACCCCATGGACAAATCTAGAAATGAGTCAAAATTACCTCACATCAGTGTAAGAATTTTTAATTTAATTTTTTTTAGAAAAAAGGTAAAGGAAATAAGTGTTTTAAGTCTAACTACAAGATTTAAATGCTTGGTAAGATGTTTTTTTTTGCGGTTTAAAAGACTGATTACGCAACATATATGCCCTCCAAAATCCTGGAAAAATGTAAGCGTAAAATTTAAAATTTTCTAGATTATGTGCCCAGGGGCTCCTACAACAGTTGGATTATTCCTGTGACTTTCTTTGAATGAAAGGAAAGAATTGGGCACAATGTGCACAATATTTGCCTCATTTTATGGTAACTTTTGACCAAAGAACTCAGGACTCTCTTTGCTGCATTATGACCTTCTCCCCCTGGGACGCCCCATCCTGTGACTTTTGGCTAAATCGGCTTATTTCCGAGATATTCTGAATTCCCATGACGGTGAACAAAAAGTAAGCCCAGGATTCTTCTCAGAGTCCACACAGGAATTCACGCTGGTGTGAAGAGAACAGAAAGCTGTGATTTTCCAGCGAGTAAATCCCTTAAATCAGTCTTTTCACCCCAGGAAAGAGATTTGTAAGCCCACCTGCTGGTGCTTGGTCAGCCACACAATCGGGCATTAGAATTTCTTTTTTCCTTCGCCTGAAGCCTTATAACTACCAATCAATATGAAAATGAACAGTCAAGAAACATGTCTAATTGATAGTGTAGAACTGCGGTCCCCAGTCCTGTTCCTTAAGATCTACCATCTTTCAGGTTTTTATTCCAACCTTAATTTGGCACACCTGATTTAACTAATTAGCAGCTCAGTGAGATCTCCAGCTGTTGAATGATATGTGCTGTATTAGGGTTGGAGTGAAAGCATACAGGAGAGCAGATTTGCAGGAACAAGGTTGATGACCCTTGCTGTAGAGCCTCAATTCATACTGCACTGCTGTTTTTTTTTGCCCTCATGTGAATCATCTGACCATAGCCAAGGATGCTTTCTAGAACAAACAGATAGTCGATATTAAAAGCTCTGTTTGCCGACTTGGAAGGACCGGTCAGAACCAATGTCAGAACTTTACTTTTTTGTGTCTCATTACATTTAATGTGAATGACAGGTCTAATTGACTTGCACTGACAGTGTGTTCTTAAATGTGACCTACAGTGCAGCCCATATAAGTTTCCAAAATGATTTACTCAGTCACCACACATAGTATATTGCTTTGATTACTGTTATTTCCAATCAAACAATGTGAAAGTAAACACCCTTCAAATGAAAGCTGACAGTTATCTCTTATCATCAAATTCATTGTTCCTTTTTACAAAACCCAAAACCAGTGAAGTTGGCACGTTGTGTAAATCATAAATAAAAACAGAATACAATGATTTGCAAATCCTTTTCAACCTATATTCAATTGAATACACTGCAAAGACAAGTTACTTAATGTTCGAACAGGTAAACTTTAATTTTTTGCAAATATTAGCTCATTTGGAATTTGATGCCTGCAACATGTTTCAAAAAAGCTGGCACAAGTGGCAAAAAAGACTGAGGGAGTTGAGGAATGCTCATCAAACACTTATTTGGAACATACCACAGGTGAACGGGCTAATTGGGAACAGGTGGGTGCCATGATTGGGTATAAAAGCAGCTTCCCTGAAATCCTCAGTCATTCACAAACGAGCATGGGGCGAGGGTCACCACTTGGTGAACAAATGCGTGAGTTGATTGTCGAAGAGTTTAAAAACAACATTCCTCAACGAGCTATTGCAAGAAATTTAGGGATTTCATCATCTACGGTCCATAATATCGTCAGAAGGTTCAGAGAATCTGGAGAAATCACTGCACGTTAGCGACAAGGCCGAAAACCAACATTGAATGCCCGTGACCTTCGATCCCTCAGGCGGTACTGCATCAAAAACCGACATCAGTGTGTAAATGACATTACCACATGGGCTCAGGAACACTTCAGAAAACCACTGTCAGTAACTACAGTTCGTCGCTACATCTGCAAGCGCAAGTTAAAACTCTACAATGCAAAGCGAAAGCTATTTATCAACAGCACCCAGAATCATCGTCGGCTTTGCTGGGCCCAAGCTCATCTAAGATGGACTGATGCAAAGTGGAAAAGTGTTCTGTGGTCTGATGAGTCCACATTTCAAATTGTTTTTGAAAACTGTGGATGTTGTGTCCTCCGGACCAAAGAGGAAAAGAACCATCCGGGCTGTTATAGGCACAAAGTTCAAAAGCCAGCATCTGTGATGGTATGGGGGTGTATTAGTGCCCAAGGCATGGGCTACTTACACATATGTGAAGGCACCATTAATGTTGAAAGGTACATACAGGTTTTGGGCAACATATGTTGCCATCCAAGCAATGTCTTTTTCATGGACGCCCCTGCTTATTTCAGCAAGACAATGCCAAGCTACATTCTGCACGTGTTACAACAGCATGGCTTCGTAGTAATAGAGTGCGGGTAATAGACTGGCCTGCCTGTAGTTCAGATCTGTCTCCCATTGAAAATGTGTGGCGCATTATGAAGCATAAAATAAGACAAGGGAGACCCCGGACTGTTGAACAACTTAAGCTGTACATCAAGCAAGAATGGGAAAGAGTTCCACCTGAAAAGCTTCAAAAATTGGTCTCCTCAGTTCCCAAACGTTTACTGAGTGTCGTTAAAAGAAAAGTCGATGTAACACAGTGGTAAAAAGGCCCCTGTGCCAACTTTTTTGCAATGTGTTGCTGCCTTTAAATTCTAAGTTAATGATTATTTGCAAAAAAATAATAAATTTTCTCAGTTTGAACATTAAACATCTTTGCAGTGTATTCAATTGAATATTTGTTGAAAAGGATTTGCAAATCATTGTATTCTGTTTTTATCTACCATTTGCATTACGTGCCAACTTCACTGGTTTTGGGTTTTGTAAATTAAGAGTGAAGGGCCACATTCAAAAATCTACCCTTTGTCTATACTTTTCAAATATTTAGGACTGCCCTGTTGTATCTTTCTGGGTCAGCACCTCCTGCTGATAGGAGAAGAACAGGATGGACTTACGTGATGTAAGGGTCAATTATCTAGTTTGACTGTAATGCCCAGCTGCTGTTGTTTCTCTCTCATCCCTGTAGGAGGGTCGCTGAGCAGTGGCTTCGTCTCCGACGAGGAGCTTTTTATTCGCTGGCTGGAAATTGTCTCCTTTCTTCCCGTCATCACGTTCCATACACCTCCCTGGGTATGCGGAGATGACAGGGTACGTAAGTGTCAGATTCCATTACATTACATTATGTTACATCACATCACAGTACGTTAATGTTAGATCTTACATGAGAGGGCGCGTGATATGAAAGGTGTGAAATGAGCTGAGTGAATTTTGCCTTTGTTGTGAGCTTCAGCTAACAAAAAAACCCAAAATTTACACAGTGAGTTTCATAACTTTCGCATGACACGACCAACAGTATCAGATTCTGTTTATCACATGACTGAATTGGGTAATTTAATAGAAAACAAATGTAATTTCCACTAGAGCCTTAATTGTAATGCCCGTGAGCATCACTGCTGACTTAGTCAGCCACTGAGTCACAGACACGTTTGAACGAGCAACAGTTTGTGATTTCACAGTCAACTGAGTAGCTGGCTAATGTTAACTCGTTAGCTAACAAGCTAATGTCACATAATGGTTCTGTGTGCATGCTACGTAGCAAGCTATGTAACGTTAACTTGAGAGTGGCGTTTAATTAGCTCGCTACAGTGCTAAGCCATACCGATTGATCCAATGCTGCATTAGGTATGCAATTTGGCTAATTATTTTCGTGGAATGATTTTTTTTCCCCAGGCTCTCAGCCAATGAAATTCTTGCAAAAGTGATACGTACCCAGGGTAATATCACGAATATGTCATGACGCAGGCTATGGGAAAAGTACTACAGTTATGCATAAATATGACATTACATTGTATCACATCACAACTATTTGGTAGATACTGCCTACAAAAAATCACAAACTACAGAACGTTAGATATATAAACTTCAATTGCATAAAATTGTCCTTAGCCTCAAACATCAATTATAGTTTTCAGTCATAATAATAGGCCCCTTATACAGGCTGGTTAGTCAATAGACGTAAGGAATGATGACTATGAGTGGACAACAATGACAAGGATGCTGTATAAACTGCAAGACAACAGCTATCAAATACAACTAAAATAAAACAAGAGAGATCTAGAAAATGAAAGATCTATTAATGGAATTTGGGGGAGTAGTGCAAGATGGGAGTATTGCAAGACCTATTTCAGGGCAACAGTAGCTCCACTAAACTGTTCCTTTGCCCCCCAAAATAATGTTCATTATCATTCCAGCCAATACCCCTCATGCTGAAATAAAACTTTAGCCTGCTTACCTATGTTTATATCCATAGTGACGCCCTTGGTAAAAGATGGTCGAGGAGCCACACAAGGAGACATGGCTTCTGACCATGAATAAAGGTGGACAACAGGCTCTGTCCTGCAGTATGTTGAAGACATGCATGTGATTCTTTGTGGTAAACTATGGTGATGGAACTGTTACCACCATCAATTTACCTGCAAATTGCTCTGGTCAGCTGCTTCGGCAGCAACTCTTTTTCCAGCTGTGAAAGTAGAGAAGACAGTTTCCATCTGTAGATGCAAGGTCCCTATGTCTTGGTGAAATATTATTTGAACTTAAACCCATGTAACAGCGGTAAAATAAATTTCCTCTCAGTGGCTACCTCTTGCTTGTTAGTGCACATTTTTAATTAGCCATTCACGCGGAAGCGGCTAATGCATGAAACCTCATAAACATGGCCAAACAAGTTCAATTCTTGTTTAGAACAAGAGTCAGAATAGGGCATTAATGTGATTTGTAATGTGAAAAAACAGCCTTGAGTTTATGGAGAATGGTGCGAAAAACAAAATCATGGAATGAGCAGCAGCTCTGTGGGTGAAAACACCTTGTTAATGATGATGTCAGAATGTTTCAAGTGAACAGAAAGACGATTCAAACTTAAATAATGACACTTTTCAACAGCACTGTGCAAACTTGCATTTCTAAATGCTCAACAGTCTGAAACTAGAAGTGCATAGGATTCCGCTATTGGCCGTGCGCCACCTGAGCATACCTGAGCCCACTCTTGTCCGCTAAGAACAGGAAATTGGCACTACAAGGGGCAAAAGCTCACCTAATCTAGACTTTTGAGGATTGCTTAGGGTGATGACCTCTGACCTCTGCTGCCACATGCTGGTGGTAAGGTCAAAATTTGGCAAAAAACATGAATCACTGTAACTTGTTTTCATTGAATTTGGCTGGTGGTGGTGCAATGGTGAGAGAATATTTTCTTTTCCCACATTAGGCCCTTTAACTCCTATTGAGCATTAATTAAATGCCAGTCAGCCAGTGAGTTTTGTTTTCCACCTTCTGAATCCATTTTTTACAATCTATCTGTCCTCTACTAGCTGAATTAAAAGGAGTTCTCTGTACTCCTGAGGCCTCCGCAACAATCAGTCTCGGTCCAATAGAGCACCTTTGTGGGAATGGAAATTTGCAACATTAATATGCCGCCAACAAATCTACTGAAACTGCATGATGCTTCCGTGTCAACAGTGACCAGAATCTCTAGTCAATTCCAGCACCTTGAGGAATCCATGCTTCCAACAAGAGCGCTCAGAGAGTGCAGGACCTCTGCCATGCCAAGGTATCTCTGTGCATTAGTTATTTTCGTTGGCTGATGTAGGCGTTTTTGACGTTTTTGGGCGTTTTTGACATATCCTGCTTACAGACAAACAGACAAACAGACAGACGAACAGATAAACGCCGGCAAAAACATATACCTCCTTGGCGGAGCTGAAAAATTTGGGTTGTAACTTGGGCAAAGGGGGTTCTAACCAGTTCAAGACAGGTGTACCAAATAAAGTGGCAACCGAGTATTATTAGTGTTCATTTTCTGCGCACTTCCTCATAGCAGTAAGGAAAAATACACTGGAAACATAGCTGGGAAATATAAATTCTCCTCTCTGCTGGGCACTCGAAATACGCAGTGGGGGTAAAAAAAATATGGAAAATAGATGCTCGTGAGAATTAGATGAGGAACGCATGTTCTTGCCAGATATTGATATGTTTGACTTTATGGAAGCCAGCTCAGGTTTCTAAACACCTTGTGGCACATGGAGAGGGGAAACTGGTGGGGAGCGGTGGGGGGGGTGTTGATGCGCAGTTTGTCCAGTCTCATCTGTGGTTACATTCCCATGCGCTATGAATTACATTTTGCTTCAAATTCAATGCCATTCATCTTCAGAATAACGACAGCATTGGTGGTGGAAGGAGCCCGGTTTAGGGGACGAGCTGTTAGCAGGAAAATGGCGCAGTGCCCATGAGTGGACTGAACAAAGGAAATCGGATCAAAAGAGATAAATCTTTTCACAGTGAAAACAGAAGTCTGAAGGGGAATGATCCAGGTAGTTAAGACATGCCGTCTGTGACAGGCAGAGCAAACCTGTATGAGGGGCAACAGAGGGATTTTTCCTCAGTTTCAGTGCAGTAAATGCATTTAAAAACCTGAAACTGAGTGAGAAGTTAATGGAAGTAAATTTTACAGCCACTGGGAAACCTCAGTCTTAATATGGAAAAATAAGGGGTAAGTTTTTTTTTGGGGGGGGGGGGGGGGGCGGTTATTCCTAATGTGAGGGATAATTAACGCATTTCTGACTGACTGCTTAGAATAAAAAAAAATTACATCTGAGGCCGTCCTTTTCCATACTGGTGCTTTTCTGTCATTCAAACATTCCCACGGGTTCTGCTCGAAAAATGGTCACCCTGCTTTTACGTGTGCAACACCCTCCAAGAACTGTAAAATAAATGTCCTGCCCGAGTCCAAATAAGAACATAAACCAGAGCCATAACCACAGGTCTGCTTTCTCAATGAAACATCGTGTAAAACTCGCTCTTTTCATTCCCAAAAAAATGCATTCCATAATATCGTCTTTTCCCTTCCTACCTTATTTCAAAGAGCACATCCACAAATGTGGTTTCTGTTCGTGGAGGCTGTAGAGGGCGCAGACGTTTTTTAAAATGTCAGACACATTCTTCGGTGGTCATAAAGGTGAATGTGATTATTGCCAAAACCATAATTTGGAACGCATGGCTGCATATTGGTTTTTGGGTTGATCTTGTTATTTTGTGTGGACAATGCTTCACATTATAAAAATTTCCTCTGGCTTCAGTTCTGCCACTGCTATGATGACCTTTATTGAAACATTTTGAGAGAGACCACAGAAGAGTATGACGAATGCTCCACTATATTGGAACCTTTTGCCAGTTGAACTCAGTAGACTGATGTGAAGACGTTAGACTAGTTTGAGAAAACAATTGTGTGGAAGCCTAGTGTTCATAGCCAGAAAGACACATTCTGGCTGAGGGGCTTCCATCTCTATCCCCCAGAAAAACATCCGCACTGACCCCAGTAACCTTCTCACCTGTATTTCGTAATAAAACAGTTGGTATTGAAAACCAGGCTGTGTCACAAAACAGGATTACTGAGTTAGCTTGATAACTACACTGAGGTAAGACCTGGAAAGCTGCCAAAAAATCTGGATCACAGACTGTAGTAAAATAAATAGTTCCAGGTTTCATGCAGCATGATTGTCTAGATAACGCAGTAATTAATCTTTGTGAAATAGTCCCGAGTCAGAGATGGCATATCCCAAGGTTAAACAATAAAAACCTGGCTTTTCCGCCCAAAAATCTGATATCAACTATTAGTTCCAATGGACTGAAGAATGTCACACTCAGCTTATCAGGCGATAATGACTTTTACTTTTATCTGGGATGATTGTGAGTCGTCACAATCATCCCAGATCAATATGTACTAATAAATGCTATTTTTGGGACCTTGCCATCACTGTTTCACTAGTGACACAGAGTGTAAAATACAGACCTGGGCGGGCTGCAGTGGGGCAGCCCGATCAGGAGAGATTTGGGGTCCCCCTGTACCCTGTACTCACATATCCAGGCAGCTGGCTTTCGGCAGGAAAGAGCCAACCCCCTCTGCACTGGGCCCCTGGTTCTATTTCCATTGGGGGGGGGCTTGGAAACGCACAGCTATTTTTGCAACGATAGCTCATGTGACGGAGGTGTCCCAAAATCCCCCTTCCCCCCACCATCTCTGTAGATTCTGTATTTGTTATTTGTGAAGCAGACAAC
Organism: Gymnothorax reevesii; assembly: GCA_029721435.1. Lineage (NCBI taxonomy): Eukaryota > Metazoa > Chordata > Actinopteri > Anguilliformes > Muraenidae > Gymnothorax > Gymnothorax reevesii. The sequence goes on from CM056588.1 coordinate 41,819,698, forward strand.
CCCCCCCACAACACCCTCATGAGAACCCCATTACCTCCACCCCATATCCCAACTCCTCAGAAAAAAGCCCTCCCTTCTGTGAGAAACTGGGAGAAGCTGCCATGGCTGTGTCTTGTGAAGTTCAAAGCCTTGAATTTTAGTTAAAAAATAATGCGAATAAGATGAGGAGGATGACATTTCAGGGTCATTCCACATATCATCAAAAGCAGAGGAGTTTTTAGGTGGACAGTCCAGGTGCAGAAAGGGAACGTTATCCTATGTATTCTGTTCCAACCACCTGGATTCACAAATCAGAACCCCTCTCAGCCGGAATATTGAAGTAATTAGTAAAATCAGCTGGCTGAGCTAATGGGTAGCAGTAATATATGGTGAACTGTAACTTTCTGACTGTTTCTGACTTTCTGAAGGCTGTCCTGAATGCTGTGTGTTTGTAAGATGTGTCTGTCGACTCTAACAATCAGAATGATGTCAGAGAGAGACAGAAAAAAAGTTGACCGATAATGTCTTCTACCGGTGGAATTATTGTCACGTTTCAGACGCTGTTGCTGGTTATTTTATTTTTTCATTGGCTAGATGGACTGGGAGTGGACACAGAAAGTCGATACAATTGCTTTAGCAAAAATGTCAGTCAGTTTTAAAACAACAAATTAATATTTTCCATGGAAATGACAGCTTGCACCACAGAGGGCCATCCGACACTTTGTCTAAGCATAAGCGCATCTGTGTCATCTGACACTCTTCTTCAGACGTCTGTGGCCACATCTTGGAAGAATAAAACACCCTTTGGATGTCCATTCTTGGAGGAGTGTGGAAACAGACCTGTGAAGGAACATTTTATTTTATACTCTTCTCTTGAATTTCATGTTATAGTCTCCACTACAGTTTCATTGTGTTCTCTTCTCTCCAATTTCCTCAGGTATTGAACCTGACGCGGTTCTACATATCCAAACACCAGGACTTTGTGGTTCCTCTCATAGTGAAGTACGCTAGCGAATGGCAGAGAGACAGAAGCCCCATATACCGCCCCCTCTGGTGGATCAGCCCTGGCGACCCCTACACCTACAACATCGACGACCAGTTTCTGATCGGAGATGAAGTAAGCTCACCTGCATTTGTCCGCACAAACCATCATTCTACCGCACTACAAACACGCTAAACATACGTGCTGGAGGCTTGACATACACTAATGCACAAAAAGAAACATCCATAGATATGCTGCAAAGAAATGCCCACTTGAATCCCTGCTAACATGCCAACCACAACAAAAAAACAGTCAAATGCTAACATTACCTTATCCAGAAATGGCTGATTACAAATCAATCCTTAGAGTCATAGCTGATGACCTCAATTCGTCATATCAGGTGCACAACTTATTGTTTGGAATGAAAGCTTGCGTTTCATATCAGCTCTTTCTGGATGAGGCTGAAAACCCCTGTAATAAAAGCTGGCATCGACTCCAATATTCAACGAAGGTATTGCAACTCACAAAGCCTTTGTTAATGAATTCCAGACCACACCTGAAATAGCAGTTAATGATATTTATTGAATCAAATAAGCAGGGGAATTGTACTGATGAACGACGGAATAGAGTCGAGTAGGAGACCAGTGCAGGATAACAGGTAGCCCCGGGCGACAAGACTCAGGGTGGGGGGTCACATCTCTTCTCAGAGTCATAAAGGCTCTTCAAGTCCCCTGGGGTTCCTATAGAGTGAGTGAGAGAAGAATAGAAGGGAATGGGGGGAGGGACGTTGAACAAGACAGATGAGGATTATTGAATGAAGGCGGTATAAATAGGCTGGTTGGTTAGGACGTGGATAGGTGGAGTGACATGTTTAGGCGTGATCTGGTCCACTAACCTAAGTTTAAAACTTTCATATGCCAAAAACTTCAACATCTGTCACTGCACTGCATCAAAATTATTCTTTATTTGTCTTTGCTAATAAATTCTAAACTTGTTTTGCTCTGAACTAATGACACTTTAATTCGGATTCTGGCAAGAAAGCCCCATAGTCAGGGATAGCGGCTACCATGAACTAGTATCTTGGGGAAATAAGCAACTCCCATAAGACCCTATGAGCCCAACATAGGGAAGCAGTGTCCTGTTTTTTTATAAATATCTTGATGGAGAAGTCTGTTCAGTCACTGGCTGCCAAATACTTCCAAAGCCAGAAGCTTTTATTTTAGCCTTTCCGCTGCTCGGCTAACACCGGAATGCCATGGCCCTTCCGGCTGTTGGGTTAACGCCGAGACGCCACGGCTATTGCCGGAACGCCACTGGTCTTCCGGGCCGTTGGGACAACATGGCAGCTTGGGTTTCAGACATGGCAGGTGTTCCAGGGGTGAGCCCTCAGATAAATTTTTTGACCACAGGCAGCTGGGAGTTTGACAGTTTGATTTGGACACCCCCAGCCCAATCCTACCCTATGCTTCTCTGACCAAACAAACCCACCCACTCTCTTACAGCAGCAGTTGTTACTGAGATTGACTATTCCTCCCTAGGAACTCCAGGGCCAGGAATAATAAGCTTATAGAATAACAAGGAGGAAGTGGAAAATCTCAAACTGGATTATCAGTGCAGCATATCCCTCCGGGTCTTTTTCAGGTAAATGAATATCACTGCATCGCTGTTGATAATGCTAAGTCAGCAGTGTGGTTCCAAGTAATAGATTTACCACCACGCGTGGAACCATATGCCATAATTTGAGGAAAGTAATGTCTATTTCTGATTGGCATTAAATCAAGGGCGAGGGATATTGGTTTCATTGGCTCCTCTCATGAAACCAAAAAATAACTTGAGTTTTAGTTTGACATTTGTCTACTGTTTTATCTTCACTTTCATAGAATTTCCCAGCCATATGAAGTGTAGTGTTTCGGATGGAATTTGTTCTAGACCTTCATTCCAGTACGAGGTCCGATTGTTACATCATCGGAGAGATTTCCAATTAAGAACATACCGATCACAAAGGGAACAAAGATTAGCTTCTGTACAGGAGTCTTGGGCATGAGAAACAGGAAGGGGTTGACAGCCCTTCGGTCTCAGTTTAAGCCAGGAATTTCACCAAAGTTTTTAGCCGATTAGTAAAGTTGAACAAAGAGGGCAGTTTACAGTTCATTAGAATCCTTTGTTAATATCGCTAATATTGCTCATTGCATTCAAGAGAGGTCTGGGCTGATTTAGAAAAAAATATATATATATGGTAGAACCCTAGAAAGAGGACGATCCCTGAGAGGGCTTCTTGCTCTTTGGTTTTAGGTCCTTGTTGCGCCTGTGACAGAGAGAGGGGCTCTACACCGAGACATTTACCTCCCTGGATATGAGACCCAGTGGCAAGACACCAGCAATGCTCAGGTGTTTGACGGCGGAACGTTACTGGAGAACTACCCAGTCGGCTTGGAAGAAGTGGCTGTTTTCATACGGAAGAATTCTTGAAACCTGGATGGCTAAAGCTTTACTTTTTTTTCTTCCAATTGTCCTGTTCCGAGTTGCACTTTCCTCAAAGACCGCTGAACGTGTCTCGAGATGGAATCTCGGGATTTTGGTTTTGAGAACATTTTTATACTTGCACTTTACAATTCAAGATAATTTCTACAATTTTTTTTCTCTTTTTTAAAATCTTTTCCTCAATTTTCACCTCTTGGCTTTTTTTTTTTTTTTTTTGGCGTAATTGTTCTGTCTGGCATTTTTTATTTGGATTTACTGCCACAACTGAATACCTGTGCGTTTACATTAGATTCATTTTACTGTCTCCAAAACTTTCAACATCCCTGGTTCCCATTCAATGTAAACAAGGCATAGGCTTTATTTTCTTAAAAAATTTTTTTTGAAGAAGACCAAATAAGAAGGAAAATGAGGACTGAGGTCTCTCTCTGTCAGTGCTGAACATGCTGGATGAAAGTATGTACCCCTTCGTTTTGTATGAAATGCGAGTCACCTGGCGAGTTTGTGGTGTTTCACGAAACAGTATTGACTTGAACCTGGCAGTACCTCAACCCCAGGGCCATGTCCTAATGTGCGGAAAACCTGTCGACTCAAACTCTGTCTCACTGCACTGATCTTATAAGCACTTACTAATGCCTGAGCCCTGACCGCTCAATGGTATAAAAAGGCTGTTGGACAAGACCTGATGCTTCACCACAGATACATGAGGAATCAAACGGGCGCCTCTTCTCATTCTCTATGCTAGTTCTGCTGTAAAAGCATCCTTCCAGAGAACAATTATGGATAGAGCGTTGAAGCATTTTGACCTGCAGCACACAAACTATTATTTGGTTCATGCAAGCCAATGAGTGAAGGGTTTTGTAGCTTGTCCAGTATCGACCTTTGTCAGACATACAGAAGACCCTGCTTTTTAACTGCAGAATCGGTACTGGGTTGCATTCGAATAGTCAAAAAATTACACCCCATCATCTAATTTCTAACCACTTTTCTTTAACCTCGATGGAAAATGTCATGAGGTTAAGGAAAGGTGTAAAAGGGAATTCATAGCGGCTAAGGAAAAGACAACAGTGCTGCTGAGAGAATCCGAAGTCACTTACTAGGCGATGTGATCATGCATCCCCTTACCCCTCATGTTCGTTTGCTTTCATGATTGGACAGACGAATGGCCGTTGCATCGCTTTCTGCTGCCGCGCAGAATGGTGGAGTAGCGTTGTCTCCTTTCTTTTCATAAAGGATAGTTCAGTGTACCCATTCTTAAAGGTAGTAAGTTTGGAGGCATTGAAGCTCCTCTCCTTTACATTTAGTTCATTCAAACACACTTATCATGGCTGCCAAGTAAGTAATTCCGACTAATTTCCTAGGAGTAAGGAACTTTCCAAAGCAAAAAAACCATCAAACACAGCCTAGGGCTGTGTCCTAATGGTCAAAAAATTACATCCTATCTACTAATACCAAACCACTTTTCTTTCACCTTTGTGGAAACCATCATTAAGGAAAAGAAAACAAGTAAAATAGAATTCCAAATGGCTTTTAAAGACAACCGCACTGCAAAGAGAATCCGAATATACTTACACTTGGCAACGTGATCATATGTCCCCCTGCCCATCATATACGTTTCTTTTCACTATTGGCTGGATGAATGGTCATCACTTTAAATATTGCTGCCATGTGGAATTGTGGGATAACATTATCTCCTTTCTTTTCTAAAAAGATGGTTCTGTGTACCATATGATAAATTAGGAAGCACTGAGACATCTTTCCTAAACATTTAAGGAATTCGAATGCATTGATCATGGCTGCCACACAATTATTTCCTGATAATTTTTTTAGGAGGTAGGAACTTTCCCAGGCAAAGAAGACTATTCTGATGCTGCCCAGGTTTCTGTGGCTCTCTTGGGGTCAAGAGGTCAGAGTTCACGAGGTGCAGGAATGGAGCATGCGCATCATCAAAGCTTTTGCAATGGAAGCCAAAGCCATCCATCAACAAAAGGACTTGATCTGTGGAACCATAAATATGTAAGGCCTGGAGCTTTATAATATGCAGTTTGTCTGATCTTAATCAGTCATTTCATGTAAAAATTTTTGTTAAATGTGAGCTGCTGCCTGCTGTCATATCAGGCTTCAATCCTGGAGCTTGTGACTTATTTTTTTCCGCATTTGCTATTGGTAAAAAATTTCAGCACCTACAAAATACCATTTTTATAGCTACATTAATTTTTTAATGAGTGTTTTCTTAGCAGATAATTCTACTCGATTATTTTGATTTATTTTTTGCCTATTTCTGTCTAATTTGGAATGCACAAGCCGCATTGTTCATTATATGCTCTGTTCCTCCCCATGCTAATACATGCAATGTTAGCGACTGTGAGCTTGGGCTAACAGCGCTCATACAGTGCTCGTGCTCTCATCAGTAGGAAGCAGATATTTCATGTGCAAAGGACGGCCCTGTGGCCACTGCATTGGCCAGCGTGGGTAGCTGGTATGCGATGATTTGCTGGCACCCCAGCAACTAATACAATCTCTTGGTGACACTTGAGCCTATTGGATGCAACAAACAATATAACAGTGCTGGATCATGGGGTTCATCCATATACTGGAACAGTGCCTTAACTCATACCAGACCATGGTCCCATCCACACACTAGAACAGAGCCTTAATAGAAACACAACTGTGAGCCCCATCTACATATTGGAAGAGAGCCTTAACAGAAATCAGACCATTAGGGCCATCCACTCACAGGAGCAGTGCCATAACAGATACCAGTCCACGGGGCCCATCCACACCCTGGTACAGAGCCTTATTAGATACACTACTGCCAGTCCCATTTACACTCTAGATTAGTGCCTTAATGGAAACAAGACAATTGCACCAATCCACACAGTAATAATGCCTTTATAAACCCGGTCATAGGGGCCCCACCGAACAATAGAAGAGTGTCTTAACAGACACGAAATGAATATTAACACACAAAAACAAATGTCAGAAAAAGTAAAATTTCACTATATGCACATCCTACACACGCGATTTAATTCCATCCCCTTGCATTCAGATTTAAATATACTACTTAATGAGGCTAATTGAGCTTCAGGTACAAGCAACAAAATGGGAGCACCTGTTCTGTCAACCCACCCTCACCCCCTCCGGGACCTGAAAAACAAAGCTTAATTTGAACCTTTATTTTACATGTTTACTGTGTTATAAAACTCTCAGGTCTTGTCACACATTCACAGGAAACACACCCACAGATATATACACACGTCTTAGAGTAACACCTTGTGAGCACTTTAATGTCTTAATCTCTTGCGGGAAATGCACAGATGAACTTAACCCTGATGACCTAACTGTCTGTCAAATGCTTCTCAAAATGCAGGTATATTGCCTCTAGCTTTTTTGTTCTTAATTGCTACTGTGTCACTGACAGGAGATGATTAAATATCCCAGCTGTGATTGGCTTAGCCTGGTCGCCTGAAATTAGCAGTGCAGATGGGATATTTGCCACTCTACACCAGGAGCTTGCACATTTGCATCACTTGTCTTTTTCTGATAATTTTTAGAGAAATTAAATTGAAAAAGCAATAAAAGTTTACATTTTCTGAGTACAACAATGTTTACGTTTGTTCGTTGAGTTGCACAAGTTGATATGAGTGTGTGCTAAATGTTGTCCAAAAGTAATCTGACAAACACAGCAAACTGCCACTCCAAGTGACTTAAAGAACTTCCCCAATCGTGTCACCAGGTGCAGAGCCAGTTAGCCATAACAAGCAATTTTAAAATCTGTTCTGACATTTAAAATCTGTTCTGACATTACATGGGGAAGTGACCAACCAGCGGCAAGAAGGACTAGTCAACTGCTGCCAACCTTCATTATTCTGGGAGGTCTCTCGATTGTACCCCCACTGACATAATAGGTGACTATTAAGTAGTATCAGCTAGGTTTTTAACAGTATGACTATCCAGCCAAAGTCTGTTTGTGGTGACTATCAGATATATAGAGAATATTACATGAGTGGTTGTCTAATATGAAAGTAATGAAACGAGTTTCAAAACTTAATGATGAGATGAACAAGTGGATAGGATTTTATCACAAAATTGAATGGTGGAATTTGATCGAAAACAAACATAATTTCCATATGTTCCTTACTCTGCTCAGTCAGTCAATGAGTCAAGACATACATGTTTGAATCAGCTATTGTTTCTGAATTCACTGACAACCGAGAAGCGAGCTAAGGTTAGCTTGCAAACTAGCTAGCTAGCTAACAAACTAATGTTCCATAATGGTTATTGAAAGGTAGCATACTACGTGCATGCTAGCAAGCTAGCTTAGTAACTTTAACTGAGTTATGAGAGTGGCACTTAGCTAGCTCACTACAGCACTAAACCTTACTGACTTTGCCTACAGTTACACACAGTTTTACATAGTTAGGCAAAATATTAACAGCGTAAACTATCGCAGAGCAATTTTTTTTCACTCAGACTCACCGCTAGTGAAATTTTTGGATTTTGTGATGTACCCAGGGTAATATCATTATCAACATTATGTAATGAGTCGGGATGAATGAAAACTTCTACAATTATGTGATAAAATGTTCCATAAATTGAATTGAAATTGACAAATCAAAAACAAAATGAATGTATTGCTTATAGTATATATGAGGGAGAGTACATATAAATCCATGATGCTTCCATAGATAGATTGAAGTACTTATTCAGACACTGTGAAACAAACTGTTACTTTTGAACATTGCAATGAATATGATCTTTCCTGGCGTCTGAAAAAATGTCATATTTTTTAGTATTTCACCTTACCAAAGTCATTGTGGCATTTATTGTGCCTATATTGATCCAATGTATTATTCAGATGCTGCTGAAATGTAAACAGTTTTTTCCAAGGTGAAAATCAGAATTAGTTGAGTACCTATCGTGAAAGTATAGACCTGGACCTTGAATACAAGTCCAGCCCAGGTTTTTTTTATATCCCAGGTAAGTAAATGAACAACTAGTGCCTCTGGCCAGACTGTCTTTACACCTGACTCCCAGGTACAGGATGTGTGGAAAACCAGCAGTTCTCAGACCTCGAGGGCCGTGATTTGAGCACCAGGGGTACAGACAATGTTCTGACAAGAAAATCATTAAACTCCCCACCAAAAAAGAAAACACATAATATTCCTTACATTTCTGTGAATGTGAGTAGGCGAGCTGAACTGGAGACAGCCAGCAGCGGAGCACAGTTTTGCAGCAGGCTACTTTTAGAAAGTGCAAGTCAAGGTTTTAGGTTTCACTCTCGGCTGTGGGAAGGGGTTTTGTTTTCCTAGCTATGTATTTAGTAAGCAGACTAACAGCACACTTTAAAAGTTCTCAAACTGTAGCAAACACCTCAAGCCAGTGACACAATACCACACAAACATCTGTTTGTAACGAAGCGTCACAGACATCAATGCGATAGGGTATGCCGAACTTAATATTTCTGTATGCAAGTGTGTGTCCACACATATGTGTTGGCTGCTAGAGACAAATTATTAATGCTTTTTCTCTTGCTTTTTATCTTTGCAACGGTCATTCTGGGTCATTTCCGGATAATTGCTTTGATTTGAAGACAATCATATTAAAATAATGCTGAAAACGAAGGTGAAAGTCTGGCTGAATAGTCACATAAGGTGGGGGAAAAGGACAGGGGTGCATGCCCTTTAATCGAGGGGTTGGGGAAAAGGAATTGGGGGGTGGGAGCATTTCTTCAAGGGAATCACTTCCTGATTGCCTTCAAAACTATCTGTCACCCCGCTAAGGCTTCAAAACATCTTCCGTTTTATTTAAGCTCTCGAGGGGCGCGGTTTTAACACATGGAATATAGCATCTTATTTTTAAGCTTTGCTATGGAACTATCTCCACGGTGGCAACCATTTATGTTGGGACAGAGGGGGGTGCACTGAATACAGAAATTTGTGGCCTATAGGGGGACTGGGGGGTGCAAGTCGGGGGACAGGTGACATGAATGAGGTATTTCGCACATGTTCCATGTATTAGTAGAGGAAGCACCACTGTTGCCTTCCCAATCTGTCATCATTAACTTTCCCATTTCAAAGCTGGCCTTTTTTTTAAACATACGCAACAATTTACGATGACTTTGCTGTAAATATAGACTTTTCTCAACAGATTGAGCAGTGAAAGAAGAGCATGACAGTTGTTCTTTGCAGCATTTATATATATATATATTATACACATACATACATACATACACATACATACACACACAGACACAGACACAGACACACAAGTAAGCACCAGAATTCATTGGACTGTGACATGTTTTATTCAGTTCAGTATTCTGTGCTGTTTGGATCCCTGGTGGTGTCTCCTGCTACCTGGCAGCCATTTTCATTTCTTGCTTGTTTCAGGGCCTTTACCCTCACTCTCCTCTTCAGCGAGTAAAATTCACTTTCAGTTGGATTCAGGTCCGGCGATTGAGTCGGGCAACAGGCAAAACTGTCCAATTAATTATTCTGCTCACGGTACACATTACGAACCTATACTGCACTTCTTATTCATGGCCCACAAGGAAAACACAGCTAATGCGACATTGTTCCAATAATGTGTAAATTCAAGATCACCCAGGCGGAATTCAGTGGCCAAGATGATAATGTTTCCTGACACAAAATTGTAGGATGGAGTATTTGAACCATTTTGCTGGAATTCTCATGTGGAAGGTCAGTATATTTGATCACTTTAATAACTTTCACGTTTTCCCAAAAGAAATTAACAAATATTTGTGTAAAATTAAAACCCTGAAATGCTGGTTGGCTGAGCAGGTTCTGTCACTCCCAGGTGAGCCACTCATCCTGCGCCATAAACGAGTTTCAGACATTTCTTGGTTTGCCCAAGCCAGCAAGCTCGTGACTGACAGCGCCCTCTAGACAGTCATGTTTGTCAGTACAACCGACAATGAACACGAGTGAATCTATCCTGAAATTTCAGCATGAACTACATAAAAGACTACATATTATGCTTTCAACATTATCTTTGTATATAAATAGACAAAATTTCTAATGGAGTACAACGGCATCATTTTTAAAACATTACTAGCACACTAGGGGTCAGACTTGCTGAAATCTTTCAACACAAGAAAAACCAAAAACATGGCTAATGACTGGTGCGAAATAAACACTGTGGGGCAATCATTGTCCATCTTATTGGTTTTGCATGAGTTGAAAGGTTACATTCATGCAATGGGACTTCATAAATCTGGCTCTAGGCATTAAACCATCTTTGTGCAAAGGAATTGGATTATTTTCAAGGTTTATTTTTGCTCTTCATAGTAATTCAAGTAGCATTACAAGTACAAAATTATCTAATCAGGTCATTGTACATAAAAAGACTGGGGAAAGTGGCCAAAAATGGTAACCTTGCCAAATAATAACTGGATAGCTTGGCAGATAGTTTATTTCTGCTCTTCATAGTAATGTAAGTAGCATTAATAAACACATTGCCAAGCTATCTAGTTATTATTTGGCAAAGTTACCATTTTGGCCACTTTCCCCAGGCTTTTTGTGTACAATGACCTGATTAGATAAATTTGTACATTTGTTCATTTCCACGATGAAGCCCCATCATGGACAAACAAAACTGAAGATGCAGTGTGAATACAAACCCAGTATCGCATCTCACACATTTAATCACAAAAGCAGGACAAGAGAGATCTGACATTCACTTTTATTGTCTTGAATTGCTTGTTTTGGTTCTTTAGCGGGGTCTTCGTTTCCTTGCAACGAAAGCCGCCATGTACAGCCTGAGACATGACACCATGCAATGTAAACATGACATCTATGGCAAACAAATATATTCCAAAAATAAAACTTAAGTAGGGAATAACTTCTCCTTACTAGGTTGAAACATGACGTTGGTTTTAAATGATAGAATACATCATTATTCAACGTGTTAACAACTTCACTTTCCAGCCAGGAAGAACCCAACCGGAAAGTCCTCAACCACGTTAACCAGTGAAGATCAAAGACTTGAAAGTCTGCACAGTTCATTACAAAATAAGAAAACGTCATATCTCTTTGAATGTCTGTTAAATATCAGGCTGAAAATACAATAAGCTGAAGTAATGTGCAGCAATGTTGGGGTAAACCCCATGAAAAGGCTAACTTCTTCTTCAGGTGCTCACAGGGAATCGCTCTTATAGGCTTGTATAAGGGTCTGACCTAGTGCTTCACTGGCCCCACATTTGCACAGAACATTTGCGCAACATGCCAGTTTCAGAAAAGAGTGAGTCCAAAATCAAGAAAAATCCCCTGTTCAGTGGATACCTCACCCTTCTACTCTCCACAAACAGACCATCCAAGATAGCGCTAATGACGCAAAGCTGTCACCAGCAAACAGGGTGAAAACTTTGTAATCATGGTCAAGACCATTCTGATTTAGGATCGCCCCAAGACCATTCTCATCTAGGACTGCCCCAACTCTGACCGTCCAGCAGAACCCGGCCTGTCAGCTAAGCGCTTACACACACCGGAGGAGGAGACGCAGTCCCACAGGGAGGTGTGTGTCAGCAGCATCAGCCTGGCATGCTAACCTGCCCCTAACAACGCACTCTTGAGTGCCTCACACCTCAGTATGGGACCCGGTTCCAGTCCAGGCTGCAAAAGTGCCCGTTATCTTCAAGTTTTGCAAAATCCCAACCGCCCCACCAATCACCCCACTCCCACCCCCCGAAAAAAGGTCCCCTGACTGTGCAAGTCCTTTCAGTGGCATTTCACTACCAAATCTAAAGCCTGAGCACAGAAACAAACATAAAAAGATCAAAATACATTACTTAAGAGCTTATAATGTAATAATAATAATAATATAATCCTCATCATCACTGTACACACATCACAGTAGAAGAGCAGGAGGCTCTGTGGACTATGACTGCTGCCACCTGTTTTTTTTTTTTATTTAACTGACCCCCCCCCCCCCCCCCGATTATATTCCCTGCCTACCTCACTCACCGTCGGGAGGTTAGGTGATTGACTGGCCACACCCCTTAAACCCCCCTCCCTCATATATACAGCCATAAAGAGAAGAGGTGCATAAGGCACAGGGCGAACAACCTCATAGTGCCCCCAGAATCTCTCCTAGCCAAAAAACAAAGCGCAAATACCTCTTATCAATTCCTCACACTTCTCCATTACTGAAGCAGCATCCTCAAAATAATATTTTTTTTTTACATTTTCCCATCTTCTTAACACGTCTGCTCTTTTTCCTATTTTATACAACACTATTTTTCATGTGTAATTTTTTTTACTCTTCCACACAGAAGCAGAACTCGGGAAGACTATTCGCTGGCAATCGCAAGGCCTTGTTTTCCTGTTAAAACACAAGTCCTGAACGGTTGTTCTGAGTCTCTTTTCGTTTTGAGGAGCGGAGCGGTCACTTCTTGGCAATGTTGTTGAGCTGAAACAGGTCCAAGATATCCAGCATGGCCTGCCTGATGTTGTTGCCGAAGCGGTGTGAATCCTGACCAACACGAGGAAGAGGGAATGAGAAAAAAAATAAAAGAAGAGGTTAACATGGGTCAGTGAAACTTCTCCCAGTCCTGCCTTTCTCCGTATGTTTCAGTGTGGGAGGGGGCAGTATTGTCACCAGAGTCAAGAACATGGAACATGTGACAAAGAGATTTGGAGGAAAAAGCACAGAAGTCTAGAACAAGTTCCTTAGCACAAATTATTACATAAGCTAATAATACGCAAACGGCGTAAGAAGCCTTGGATAAGACCCCTCTATTCAGCAAAACAGCTCAGGTTATGTAACACACAGCTGCCTTGTGCCATTGCCACAGCTAACCTAAGAGAAAATCTGTTGTTATTCAGTCATTTATGGCGGCTGATCTACATGCATAGCGTGCATAGATGTGACGCAGTCGTGCTACACTACTAATGAGCTATATCCATGCTTATCAATGACCTATAGGGGAGCTCATCTGCCCTTTAATTTGATAGGACTGCTCATTAGAACAAAGAAAAAAATCAGCAGTGGCAGAGTGGTAGAACATTGAAGAGCTGGGCTTGTGATTGAGCCGTTTGCAGGTTCAAATCCCAGGTGTGACACTGTCATAATACCCTTGACTACAAACCTGCTTTGAAGATGTACACGCTGTGTGGGACAGCATGTACACGTGTTGTGTGTGTCTTAATCAGTCCGTCCATTCTGTCTGTGACTGTGCATATCTGCCAGTGTGTTCATGTCAGTGTGTGTGTGGGCTTGTATGGCTACACTTGTGAAAACCGATTCTTCCCACAGATGTAGTGCAGAGATCTAGGGTGGTCCTCACAGGATTACAGGGGATTATGGCTAATTGGTTAAAGTTAGGATTACGGTTACAGTTATGGTTAGGTGAAGGTTAGGACAGGTCTGGCATAATCTTATCATGGTAAGGGTTTGGGAGAGGCTGTACAAATGGAGATCAATAAAATGTCCTCCTCAAAATTATACAAACATAGGACTCTGTGTGTGCGTGTGCATGTGTGTGTCTGTGTGTTCGTCGAAGAGAGAGAGAGAGCGGGAGAGAGAAGGTGCAAACAGGGCTGCCAGTGTCCTGATGAAGAGGCCCAGAGGGAAAGGTAGTGTGTATCTGCTGTTCTCTCACCGTCTCTGGGCTGGACAGCTTACTGGAGATGTGGAAGTTTATCAGGTTTTCCCCCACGATGATGTAAGACACTCCATACCCATCATCTGCCACCTGACCAGGATGGACCAATCAAACACAAGTGTAAAACCAATGCTTTCAGAACAGTGGGCAAAAATACTGACACACTCAGTCTCCTTCATTTGTTCACTGCTTCTCATGAATTTAACCTTTTCATCCACACAGGAATGTTTAGTGAAGATTTAAGAGAAGACTACGCATATGCCGGCAGGGGTCGGCAGCTTTTTCAGAGTAGCAAATTGGCCATCGCGCTACAGGGTTCCAAATTGGGAAGGGACTGCCGGATTTGGGGATACAAAATAGCTTTGTTCGTTGCTCCAGCGCCTCCTGTTGGCCAGCTCGTCAGGAAGAGTCTGGGTTTGTTCATGTGCGGGTATCCTCCGCCCTCGATCTGAACTTACGAGGATTCAACCAATGAGTGTATAAGAATCAGTGGTTGACAGGCACGTGCTTCGGAGGAGAGCCGTGAACTGTCCTCACTCTCCCGAGTTGGCAATAAGGGGTCGCAAACGAGCAAGCTTTGTGCATAGTTCACCAATTGGGCATTCCAGATTTGGGTGGGATTGGAGATGCCAAATTAAAATAAATAAATAAACAAATAAATAATTAAAAAAAAAACACAATGTTCCTCAACGTCAAATTGCAAAGGCTTTGACGGTCTCATCATTGACAGTGCATAACATCATCAAAATGTTCAAAGAAATTTGAAAAATCTCAGTGTGTAAGGGACAAGGCCGAAGAACTTTACTGGATGCCTGTGATCATCGGGCCCTCAGAGACCACTGTATCACTCACCGGCATGATATTGTCATTGACATTACTAAATGGGCCCAAGAATACTTCAAGAAACAACTGTCAGTCAACACAATCTGCCGTGCCATCCACAGATGCCACCTAAAACTCTTTCAAGCAGAAAGGATGCCAGTGTTGAGCATGATCCGGCAGCAACGCCGTGTTCTGTGGGCCAAGGCTCATTTAAAATGGACTGTAGCAAAGTGTCAAAGTGTTCTGTGGTCAGACGAGTCAAAATTTGACATTCTTGTTGGAACTCATGGGCGTCATGTCCTCCGGGCTGAAGAGGAGAAAGACCACGCCTCCTGTCAGCGTTCAGTTCAAAATCCAGCATCTCTGATGGTATCAGGATGCATTAGTGCATAAGGTGTGGGACACTTGCATGTTTTAAAAAGCACCATAAATGCTGAAAGGTATATAAAGGATTTAGAGCAACATATGCTCCCCACCAGATTACATCTATTCCAGGGAAGGCCTCGTGTATTTCAGCAGGACAATGCAAAATCACATACTGCAGCTATTACAACAGCATGGCTTCGCAGTAGAAGAGTCCGTGTGCTGAACTGGCCTGCCTACAGTCCTGATCTTTCACCAAATGAGAACATTTGGCATATAATTAAACTAAAAGTCCGTCAAAAGAGACTTAAAAATCTCCAGCAGCTGGAAGCCTGTATTAAACGAGAATGGGATCAAATTCCAATGGCTAAACTCAAGAAACTTGTCTCCTCAATGCCCAGACGCCTCCACTCTGTGTTAAAAAGAACTGGGGATGATACACCATGGCAAACAGGCCAGTGTCCTTACATCTTTGAGACCTGCAGCAGCCATAAAATTTGAAAGTACATACAATTTTGAAGATGAAATTGTAAAATTTCTCAGTTTCAACATTTGCCATGTTATCTCTGTTCTATCGTGAATAAAATACTGTCTGGTGTGATTTGAAAGTCATTGCATTTTGATTTTATACACAAATTACACTTTGTCCAAACTATTTCGAAATTGGGTTTTTATATTATATTCCCACGCCACATCACAAACAGCTCACTGTGATGGAGCACAACCTTCTGTCAAAGTATGAACCAACTCCAAGCCACACAGAGTGCTAAATGTGATAGGAGAGCCCCTTTGAATAAGTATGAACCATTTCCACATCAAGCACAGAGCTAAAGTACATACTTTTCCACAAAACGAGAGTCATTAGTAGGCCAGTGGGGGACGGTGCTGTGACTCACCGGACCAAACCCTCCACCGCTGGACACATATTCTGGGTGCTTCATCAGGTCAAACAGCTCCACCTGCTGGACTGGGGTCTGACTGGTGGACAGTCTCCAGGGCTCAGAAAGGACCTAGCAGAAAGGAGCATACTAATGAGCTCTATGGCGCACAGAGGCTGCTGTGTGATGCATAATAATAAGCTCCATCCAGCAGAATGATACATTTTAAATGAGCTCCATGCTGCGCAGAGGCTGCTACCTGGTACATATTAATGAGCTCCATCCAGCAAAATTATACATACAAATAAGCACAGCCAGAAATACATGCATTAATGAGATACAGCAGTATGATATATTCTGTGGTCTCCAGAACTATTGGCACCTCAGTCTTGAAATGCACCAAAAAAGAACATTACAACATACTTAAAATGCCAACATGAAAGAAATACTGTCCTTTATGAATACTTTATTTGGCATCATTACAAATAATTAATTAATTTTACTCATTAAATTCAATTTCCTCCAATCCAAGGGACCACAATTAATGGCACGCCTAATAATTATTTTAAATATAATGCACCCAACTTGAACTGGGATTCATTTGAAATTCATGCAAGTCTGAAGTAACTATATTGCATCATTGCTTCACTTTCTGTTTCACTAGGGAATGAAAATGAGGGAACACAAATTCAAATACTCTTTTTCATCCAGCGTCATGAAAGAAAACCAAAGAGCAGGCAGTTTGAAAGACACGGATGTAGACCTTCATAGATGTGGTCATGGCTACAAGAACATGCACAGAAGATAAAATGTACTAAGGAGCACAGTCAGGGCATATATTTGAAAATGTGAAAACTATGGAACAGTCGTGAACCTGACAGGAAGATGATGCAAAATACATTGTGCCATCAGCCAATGTAGTGCTCCGATAGAAGGTGGCTGAGGTCAAAAGCCAATCAGTTAAGAGGAGCTTCTCAGGGAGAAAACCCAATAAAAACTCAGAACCATATGAGGATCTAATTGTGAGATCTCATCTTATAATGACCAGAGCGGAAATACCAGGAATCACACATATGGAGATTTCTTCTTTCGGGGGGGATGAGGGAGAGGGGTGAAGAGAGATAGGGTGGGGTGGGGTGGGGTGGGGGGGCTCACCTCTTTTAGAAAGGGGGAGTCTACCCCCAGGTACTTGGACACCACGTACAGGCAGAAGAGGTGACGGTCGATGCCGTTCCCCGTCATCGCAAGCCGGTATAGCTGCTGGTGTTTTTCAGCGGCCGTCTTCAGCAGCTTCATACGTGTCTCTCTCTGAAGGAGAGGGGGAGAGAGGGACAGACACACATAGAGCCACATCACCTCATGGGACACACAAACACAGTGTAAATGTTATGCTATTTCACCCTGAGTAGATGGCATACTAAGGCAGACCATCTGACCATGTGCCTGACATAAAAGTAAAAGAAGGATGTGAGTCAGTTAGGACAGTGTGACAATTACCAAGCGAAGTTGAAACGGCAACACTTTATTACGAACCAAAAATACAGTATATAGGAAGATGAAATGTACTGGTTCCAAGGGAAGTAATCAAATTTTAGAACCCTTGACACATCCAAAAACTCCCTGACCTCACAGGAGAGCCAATGGTATTAAGTGCCAAAAATGTACAGAGGAGCCTGCCGCTGTACGAGGTGCAGTGTAATTAAGCCAAGGCCGAGATGCAGTCTGGATGAAGTACAGGCTTACAGTACTGGCCATTCCAAAGTTCCCCAATTCGAAATTTGCTGAATTTTCAGTGATAATTCGTTCTGCAAATTTTCCTGAATTTTTTTTGGCTACCAAATTTTTAACGAAAAACTATTCAAAAATTTTTTAGGCCACCGAAATAGTTTCAGATATATGAAAAAGCACGAATATTCGCCAAATTTCCTGGGAACTTTGGAATGGTCAGTACTGCAGTTCAGCCTGCTGTGTCTGTGCTACAGGAACTGGCTTAGCGCTGTATGGCTTAGCGCTGTATCAAGGGCAGACCACCACCACTATATTAAGAACAACAAAAAGACATGTTCAGTATTCAGAATACATTTTATCTGCAAAAGCACCAATTTACAAACAAATCAGATACGCAATTTAATTTTTAAAAGAGGGCACCTTGAGAGAAAGTGAACACTGAGGTGTTGGCCAAACTTAAGAAAACCAGGTAGACTTCAGGATACCTCAGTAAAATTTTTCAGGAGTTGGCACCAAATCTTCTGTAAACCTTGGTGTATTCTAAGTTTTTGCAGGAATTTCTCGGAAAAAGGTGCACTTTCTCGGTTTTTAGGTGCCAGAAGTGCAGGAACAAACCCAAGACAGTTCTCCAGTCCAATGAATGGATCACATAACATGTAGCCACAAATTCATACCAAAGAGAGATTCAGAGAATCTATGTCTTTAAGCTGTGGGAGGAAATAGGAGAACCCAGGGGAAAGTAACCTATGTAGTCAATGTCCCAACTCCATGCAGAAAAGGCACAGACCGGAACTGACCCCACAACCCTACTTTCCACCAAGCCGTCGTGCTGCCTGAGGAGTATTATGCGTTATGTGCAAAATATTTTTTGACGATTTAGCTCATTTTCAAATGAATTATGCAGCCGTTGGCCACCAACTGTGTGACTGCACCAAGTCAGTGCATTAAGATGTAAAATGGTGCATCCTACCGCAATACAATAACAAGAGTTGTCAGAAAGACAACAAAGCTCGCCGGGGCAAGGTTAATGTTTTTCTGCACGCGGACGGACGCGGATGCGGACGCCGGGGGTACGACAATAGCTCTCCGGACGTTCGTCCCGGCGAGCTAAAAAAGACGGCAGGCCGCTGTGATGGCATCTTGCAGGCCTGGTCTTACCGTGTTCTCAGTCATCATGGAGCGGACAAACGCGCAGGTTTCCATGGTGCAGGAGCGTACGGTTTCAGTGCGGCCCTCGCGGAACAGCCGGGTCATGGATGCCTCGTACGTCAGACAGAACTTCCCCTTGTCCTGAGAGAGAGGAAGACACACAATCGCCATCAGTCCATTAACTACTTAACAAAGACCAAACCTACTCATGAACAGCAGCCTGCATAACAGCAGACTCTGTACAATTTCAGTGGCTCTAAAACAGAAATGAAGTTACTGTTAAAAAAAATGGTAGCCATTATTACCGTTAATATACGATTAACTGTTGAGAAAGAGGCATTCATGAAGGGGTTTGACACAAATGATGGACAATTTATCCTCATAACATGTTGTACCTGCACATCATTAAGTGCAAGTTCCAACAGTAACAGGTTACCCCAAAGTGACATACAACACCCTCCATAATTATTGGCACCCCTGGTTAAGATGTGTTCTTTAGCTTCTAATAAATTCAGTTTTTTTTTCTAAATAATATAGGACCACAATGAAAAAGAGGAAAATCCAACCTTTAATTCAAGTGCATTTATTCAGTGGGAAAAAAATCCCACTTTAAGAAATAATTCTTTTACATCAAATCATGTGTGCCACAATTATTAGTATCCCTGATGTTAATACTTTGTACAAACCCCTTTTGCCAAAAAAACAGCACCTAATCTGCTATAATGTTTCACAAGATGGAAGAATACAGAAAGAGGGATATTCGACCATTCCTCCTTGTACAATCTCTCTAAATCATCCAGTGACCTGGGTCCTCTCCTCTGCACTCTCCTCTTCAGCTCACTCCACAGGTTTTCAATGGGGTTGAGGTCTGGGGAATGAGATGGCCATGAGGGGAGTTTGATTCTCTGTCTTGTGAACCATTTCTGTGTAGATTTGGCCACATGTTTAGGGTAATCTTGCTGAAAGACCCAGTGACGACCCATCTTCAGCTTTCAGGCAAAGGCCACCAGATTTTGATTTATAATGTCCCGGTATTTCAAAGCGTTCATGATGCCATGCACCCTAACTAGGTTCCCAGGGTCTCTGGAATAGAAACAGGCCCACAGCATCAGCAATCCTCCCCCATACTTCACAGTGGGCATGAGGTGCTTTTCTGCATACTCATCTTTTGTGTTCTGCCAGACCCACTGAGAGCGTTTGTTGCCAAAAAGCTCAATCTTGGTCTCATCTGACCAAAGCACACAGTCCCAGTTGAAGTCCCAGTACTGCTTAGCGAACTCCAGACGTTGACGTTTATGATTGTGAGTGAGAAAAGGTTTTTTCCGTGCATGCCTCCCAAACAGCTAGTTGGCATGTAGATCGTGCCTGATGGTTGTTTGGGAGACTTTGTGACCCCAAGATGCTACCATTTGTTGCAATTCTTTAACAGTGAGCTTTGGAGAACTTTTTATTTCTCTTACCATCCTCCTCACTGTGCCTGGTGGCAAAATAACCTCGCGTCCTCGTCCAGGCTTATTTACCACAGTTCCAGTTGTTTTAAACTTCTTAATGATTCCTCTAACAGTAGATATGGGCAGGTGCAGGCGAGTGGCTATTTTCTTGTAGCCATTGCCTGACTTGTGTAGGTCGACACACATCTGCCTTACTTGAATGGTGCGTTTCTTTGTCTTTCCCATGTTGAAGAGTGGATAAAAGAAATGGCCTCTGTGCCACGTTATATTTATACCCCATGGAAACAGGAAGTGATGATTTACTAATTAAATGTTCCTTGATACTCTGATCAACTTTGTAAACTACTGTAGAAAATGACAGAAATACTTCAATTACAATTAATTCCAAGGAATTGTTAGGGGTGTCAATAATTGTGGAACAGGTGATTTTATGAAAAATAATTATTTCTTCGACAGGGATTTTTTTCCCCCCCATAAAATTCACTTGAGTTGAAAGTTACAATTTTCAGTGTGAGAGTATGCTTCTTCAATAAAGACTGAATTTATTTTTCGGCTTTTAACACATCTGAACCAGGGGTGCCGATAATTACAGAGGGCACTGTAGATATACTCGATTAGTGTGCTTTTCCACCTCAGTAACAGAAAGCACAAAAAATGCATTTCACCACAGAGGTTAACAGGATGTGCACTGGCTGACTGGGCTCGTGGAAGACCGACAGTGAGTGGGAGCAGGTATGCCGAAAGGTAACATTCATGCTATACTGGGAAGTGAAGCAAGGGCTGGGATTGTGGGCCAAGTTTAGGGCAGAGCAACGGCATGGAAGTGTGACTGGGAGAGGGATTACCGGATGGGTTAACGGCACAGCTAGGGAGCGTAGGTGTGACTGGGAGAGGGATTAACAGTTGGGTTCATGACAGGGGCTAGGGAGTGTAGGTGTGACTGGGAGCAGGATTAAGGGTGATCTCATGGGTTGGGTTTAGGGCAGAGATAAGGGTTGTGAATGTGGCAGGGGGCGGAGATATGGCCAGTGTTGTGGGCGTGGATAGGGAGGACAGGGTTGGTATTCTATATGTGGCTAAAATTAGCACCTCACCCTGTAGTGAGCGAGCTGCAGCGCAATCTGGATGAAGGCATCAGGGCTGGTCTTGCACTTCTTGATCAGACCCTTCCCAAAGATGTCAAAGGGGAAGATGTGAGAGTCCACGTCATCTGCCAGGGCTTTGGCCACCTTCAGAGAGCCCTCAATGGTGCTCTGGCACTGTGGGAGAGAGGGAGAAAGTCATTTTATATGCATAATTAAGGCTGGGTGGGTGATCTATTAATATTTCATAAAATAACTGTTGTAGTTTTCATTCATCCCAGCTAATCACATAATTTTGATATTTCCATCAGTTCATATCACTTTTGCAAAAAAATTCATGGGCTAAGAGCATGGGGAAAGAAAAAAAAAAGTGAAACGTTGATTTAACCTGTATGGCTTAGCGCTGTATCAAGCTAGCCAAGTGCCACTCTCATAACTAAATTAACATTACTTAGCTAGCTAGCATGCACACAGTATCTTTCCAAAACCACTGTGTAACATTAGTATGCTGGCTAGCTACTCTGTTGACTGTGATGTAGAAACCACTGCCATCTCAAATATCTGTGACTCGCTAACTGAATAGCAGAGTGATGGAGGTAACTCATTACTTACATAAAATGGGTATTACTATTTAGGCGCTGACATAAATTACATTTGTTTTCAATAAAATTAAGTGATTCAAATATGCGATAAATAGAATCTTATACTCTTGATCATCTCACATGAAAGTTACACAACAAGCAGAGTAAATTTTGAGTTTGTAGCTCATTTCATGAAATTCATAACTTTCATATGAGACCAGTGCTAATGTAAGATCCTCTATATATCAATACTGTCATGTCATATAGGATATCTTCAGGGACTTTGGATTTCATAATGTCATGACATGACAGAGGTTTTGTCATTTGTGGTTCTAAAGGCTACATTACAGGGATAAGATGCAGTTTTCTGCATTTATTACACAGTTCTAGATTTTGCCTGTGCCCGTTTGGACATCCTGTTTACATTTCTAATATCCATTTATCAAAAATGTCAGAGAGTAGGTATTTGCACCATCATTTATCCTAGCAATATCACCACAATTGCAGTACTCTGCCAACATTAGAGGGGTATTTGATTTTACCCATATCTCGCAACCCCAATCATAACATTACATTTCAGGTAGTGCCCAACTCCAGACAAATCATAGACCAGTCCTCTCCAGGAGCAATATAGAGTGAAGGGCCTTGCTCAAGGGCCCGAGAGCTACACTGATCATGAGCTGTAGCTAGAAATTTCAATATACTGGGTTCCACTCATCACCTCAGAAACTGTCCAACATTCACTCAGCACACACTGGTGAACATAGTCTCTTCCTCATACGATTAATCAGAAATAACCATCCTAACAAACAACACACAGACCAGAGACAATGTCTGTGTTTGATTGAGCAACTGCAAACAAATGCGTCAACTCAGAACATGCATAGAACATGATGTACAAGACACAAGCCAGCATGTGCAGACAGTCATTTCATAACCTGATCAGTGACAATCCTATCTCCAACTGACGTCTCACCAAGGTCACCCCAAATCAGGATCAGCCAGGGACAGTCATGACGCAGTTACAACAATCAACCAGTAGGGGGCAATCTTGTCAAACAGGAGTTCACAATAACAACAATAGGTGTTATTACCGCGAAACTTGCAGATCTTTTTTTCCCCCCATGTTTCTCATACATGCATCCCAACCATGAGAATAAAATAAATACTTACCATCTTTCTCCAAGTAATTCACCCCTCACTGTAGACCAGACAGATTCGCACTCCAAAAATCGAACATTTTCAGCAGTGTCAAATTATAGCTCAACTGAAATCAGCGCCTTTATTCCAGCATAAGGTATCAGAAAAGTTGCAAAATTCACCTGCACTTTGTCAACAAATTCAGCTACAAAAACCACATAAACTGGCATGTGACACAGACAGGTGTTCAGTCCAAGGAGAAAAACTTGTTTCTCCATCGAAAATTTCAGGCTCTACCAGCTAATTAGCCCTGTGCTCATGAGCGAGCCCATTCACAAAGCGAAATCGACCACAACAAGAGATTTAATACAACAACACACGACGACTTCAGCTGTCATTTATCAGCTTATCAATAAATGCAGCTCAAAATATTAAATAAGGTAAATTGCTCCAATGGGGGCTGAATCAAGGGGCATTCTCAAAAACACAGATTTATCCCCATCTTAGACTAAATTATATTTTGAATAGAGTCACTTAAAGTCCCTTTTGTCTAGCACCAAAATTTCTATACTTTGCTGGGAAAACCACAGCGCCTCACCTCTGCTGGGATGTCCCACTGCAGCCTCTGGGGCCCAGGAAGGGAGGGATGCGTCTCTCCCCTGCAGTGTCCCACCTCTGTGTACCCCAACTTCACAGGGTCCAAGGAGAGGACGTGCTAAAACAGACAGGAGGAGGAGAGGTTAGACAACAAAAAGTCCCTAATGGCACAGTACATGGGCCCTTACATTTGTGCATATTGTACAGTGTGTGTGAGCATGTAAGACTGTCCTTGTGCACCTGAGAAAGAGCACCTGTGTGTTTCTTTGCGAGTGTGCACACGTGTACACATAGTGGAGGAAAAACTAAATTGCATAGTTTTGCAAGAACATAATTATCTGCTTAAGTATATAACAACAGTTGTCTGAAAGACAACAAAGCTCGCCGGGGCAAGGTTAAAGTTTTTCTGCACGCGGACGGACGCGGACGTGGACGCGGACGCCGGGGGTACGACAATAGCTCTCCGGTCGTTACTCGTCCCGGCGAGCTAAAAACAATGCTGTACGTGGATAAAAATCTCAAATTTTTATGTTGAGGCATTTATCATCTTCAAAGAGTTTGGAACATCTCTCTTCATGTAAATCTTCCATACATATTATTGAGTACATTTTCCAATAAAAACCTCCTAATCTTTCAAACATAATTTACAGTCATGTCCACATCTATAATCAGTATGTCTTACTATGAGAACAAAGGTCGCAAAAGCGTGTACCGCCTTTGATATAGATTAGAACATGAAGCATTTATCAAAGCCACATTATCGCCAGCAGCACAACATCGACAGTAAACAGCATGGCACAGTATTTCAAAACTGTTGCATGCAGTTGCAGTTTATCATGTAAATAAAGGTTGGACCAGAAAACAAATAGGTCAAGAGTGCGGCGTAAAGACTGGAGAACCATGTAAGCCACTGTTCGAGACAATGAATGGGCCCCATGGTCTGGTATCTGTTTAAGCTCTATTCTAGACCATGAATGGGCTATATGGTCTGGTATCTGTTAAGGCTCTATTCGAGACCATGAATGGGCTCTATGGTCTGATTTTTATTTTAAAGCTCTGTTCTAGACCACTAAAAGGCCCAATAGTCTGGTAACTGTTAAGGCTCTTTCTAGACCACAAATCGGCCCTAAAGTCCGGTATCTGTTAAGGCTTTGTTCTAGACCATGCATGGGCACCTTGGTCTGTACTGAACCAAGGCCCTGTCACTTCTGGCAGCCTCTTTAGAGCTAATCTAACTGGTATCACCCCATGCACGAGCAACCTGTGATGATGAGGCTGCATGCCAGCCTCATCAGAGTGCGTCTGACTTTGCAGCAGGGCATTCAGGCAAAAGGCAAAACTCAACCACAGGTTCTTCATTCCTCCATCTTTCTTTCCAAGCATGTGAATTTCAATGCACTGTCTACTTCTGGTTGTCATTTATCCATTAGTAACATCACTACTGTATATATAAGCATCTGCTAATTTAATGCAGATCCAAAATTATGCAGGAGTGCTAATAATGATGTTTACATTTTGTCAGCATATTCACCAGGTCACCTGATTAGCCAGACAGACACGCACACGGTCATTAATTTACTTGTGACCATTCATTCATTCCATGATCAACTGTTCAATCTTACGTTCTGTTTTTCTGCATTTTATTCAATTGCCATATCTTACATTTGCTGTATTCCCTTTATATTTTTTTAGCATTCTTTCTACCAGAGGTATTGCCATTGGGACACAAATATTTATTTCCTGGTAAACACATCAAATTTGTCTGTTTGACTATTTAATATATCCTGGTAATCTTATCAAATTTGTGTGTGCTGGAGAGTGCTTAAAATTAAATGTGTACTTATGCATATTAACCTTGACCCAAGTGCCACGGAAACATGTTTAAATATAAACATGACTGAATCCAGTAATTTCTTGTGGGTTCATGCTAATTTCTGCACTTAATCTGGTCTTGATGCAATTTCCATGCAGTCCTTTGAAGAGACATCTGATACTACCTTGACTATTTAAGGAGTGTGTTCCGGAACTGGGGGGAGGGGGGCACGTGTAAAGTTATGATTCACTAACCAGAGCTTCTGAAGTTTAACGTCTGTGTTTCACCATCTTGCTTTGTATATAGCCCATGTTGAGATAGCCTGGCTGCTTGACAATAATTGTTTCACATTGGTTTCTGTTTATTTTTATTCCTCTACATAAAATGGGAGGGGTATGGTTTTCAGTGGCCTTCGTTCGTCTGGCAGTCTCTGTCCATCAGCAGTGTAGCACAAAAACAGTTCGACCAAATTACACAAATTTACAGGAATGGTCAGCAATCACTATATTAAATTATGGACCTAACTGGGTCTATGCCAAAGTCAACAAAAAACCAGGTGGATTACTGCAAGTCGTTCCAGGCACCACTTGTTTATACTTTTTTGTCACTTGCAGAGCACTGTAAAGAAAGCCGCTTTCACACCGGACGTGAAACGAATTTTTCGCACGACAGATTACATTCAAAGTCAATGCAAAGACGGGAATACACGCGTTTTGCGTCCAGTGTGAAAGCAGCTTAAGCCTGGCGCTATTGCTATTGATGTGCTGCTCCGTCCCCAACACACCCCTTGACCCCTCAACTAAAAAACCTTATTACACAACCCATTACAGTCATGAGGAGCACATCTTCCTCTGACTCATGTCCGTGCAAGGCTGAGGTCAGTGACAGAAGGCATGTCGGTAGCATCACACACCTAAATGAAGGCAGCCCAGACACGGCTGCTTTCGCATGAGGGCTTTACACGAGGTTTAATCACAGCCGAGTCGGAGAGGGGGCCTCACCTCCCACAGGTGGCCAATGATGGGGGCGTCAGCCCAGGAGTGTTCGGCGTTCAGCCCCATGGTGCCATTTTTGAAGACGATGAGGTTGAAGGACTTATCAAACCACCTGAAGAAGACCAAAAGCAGAAATGGTTAAGGCCAGGACAGCAGAGATGGGAGAAGCAGAGTCATGGGAGTGAATGGTGCAGAATGGACACACGCCAGTGATAAGCAATGTGCATTTGATTGGTTCATGGCACCCACCGAATGAGAGCTCCACCATTTAAATCAGGGCTGCCCACTGAAAACTAACTAATAAATTGCACGAGTAGGGGCTCTGAACAATTCCTGATTTCTAATCTCCTGCGTCCCTTCCTTGTATCCTTTCCATGTTTTAATCTCTACCCACTAAGGAGGGCAGAAAGGGAAGGATACGAGGACAGGACAACTGAGACCCTGAATTAAGCAAATTGAATGTGGGAAGGAGAAGACCCAGAGGTCCCTCATTTGTTCGTCACATATTGGGAACAAATATTATCACAACGGGCAAGCTCAGGCTGTCTTTGGAAATCTCCAAGCTACTGGCTACTAGCTCCTTGAAGGGCCTCTTGAGTGGAAATGTCCAAAAAGATGGCTAAAGAATCCATTTCAAGACATGACAAGGACCAAGGAGACAAGAAAAGATAAAAGAGTTAACTGGATGCAGGCTCACACTTCAGAGCGCCAGTGAAACCTGTTAGCGCAGACATGGCTTCTGAATGAGATTAGGACTTCTGAGTGAGAATAGACCTTCCTGGTGTCTGCTCACCTGTCGTAGCACTTCCCATGCAGAAGAGACTTGGCGTAAGAGTCGAGCGAGTTCACGGGGTCCTCTGCGATGAACTTCTGCTCCGTGTCGTCCAGGGTGACGAAGAACGCTGCCTTCTCCACGGCATCCAGAGACTGCCGGCTCTTTCCACGGCTGAAGTAGCTCTTGCGTGCGTTGGCCCAAGGCACTCTGGGAAATTGAGTTTTGGAAAGGGGGGGAGAGTTTGTCACAGAATGTTTAACCGGCTCATATTCAGTGAGGTGAGTAATTATTTGGACATAACACAGTGAAAGGAGATACAATTGCTCAAGGTTCACACAGTTTGGAAGTTAAAACACAAAAATTAAACCAACAGTCTCAAATATAGCGCACTTGTAGTGCAAGTGCGTTTAGGGCATGTCCAAATCCATTTTTGCTAGTTTAATCACAGGCTATCACAGCATGCCTGGTCGCACTAACCATTCTGACAACCATTTTTTAAAAATCTTGACAAAAATTTAATTAATCTTAATCTCTTTATTTTTAATCAATTACATGCGCTGCTGCTCGACCCTGCATAAGTAGTACGCAAAAAGCAGAGAGTAAGTGTGTAGTGCACTCACCTGCAAAGACGCCTAATACTATCTGACAATGCGCCCTGAAATGAGCAGTCAAAAACTGACCATTGACTTTAGACCAGGTTTTTATTGGTCAATAGTGTGATCGCTTTTTGCAATCTCAAGATAGCAATGCACCTGACCACATTTTATGACCAACGAGCCCATGGGCGCTCAATTTGGCGCAAATGAATTGGCTATTTATGCAGCGAGAATGCTGGAGAAGAAAGAGTTATTTTCGTTGGTCATAAAAAAGCAAAGTCACTTGTGTAATGTTTTGCGCCCATCTGCGCTGGTTGTAAGATAGAGGCCAAAGTCATTATTCTTATGTGCTTGAATGAGGAGCCAAAGGTCAAAAATTGTTTCACAATCAAAATATTTGCATACTACACTGGACCTATACACATTTATGAACTTTGTACTATTGCTTCCCAAAGCATAGAATTTTTGTGACAAATGATGCATGTGAGAATTTTTACCATAGATACCACTCAAAAAGCAAGCCACAAAAAAGAGGAATTTCAGCTATTTATACACAAGAGAGCTGCTTAAATATGCGCAACTATGAGTCACTGAATCAGTGTTGATTCAAATGCCAGCAACACTCTGCAGAAGCAGTTGAATTTTGTGTGTCTCTACAATAGCCGGCTAGCCGCTCGTTTCCTCTTTTTGATCAAACAACCATGGGAAAGTGGGCAGTGCCTGTTTAACAAGTCGACAGGGTCTACAACATCCCCTGCCAATCGTGTGCTTCTTATTTTCAAACTCCATGAAGGCCTTTATGGCTTGAAGCTACACAGCAAATTTTGCTGTCCTATCTGTAATAGTTTCTGAGAAAAGTTGTCCCCTTTCTCTCGGACGGACAGATGGACGGACGGACGGAGGTCAAACCTATATCCCCCTCCCACTTCGTGTTGGCAGGGGATAATAATCTGGCAGTACAGCAAACACATCTCTCCCCTCTTTGTCTCTCCTAGTCTTAATGATCTTCAATGCAGCAGCTGTGGCTGAGGTGTGTGTCCCTAGTGGAGCGATAAAGAACCACAAATCCTCTAGAAGCCATGAAAACACACAGTTTTACAGAGGCAACCACAAGACAACCAAAAAATGAACAATCTGCAACAGCACTCTGTGGGACTGAACTCAATAAACCAGCAGGACCAGCTCAATGGCTCAGACTCGGAGCTACTGCTGGTGTCCTTGCAAATCTGGCTCCACGACACACTGGGTGCTAAGGAAACGCTGAAGTCAAGAATCAAATTCTCTTTATGACCTTGGTATGACACTAAAAGTAAGATGCCTCCAGCAAGTGTATTCCTTTGTTGTGCAAAAGAATCAAACACAAGCTGGGAGGATTGACCCTCGGATCGGAATCGACAAATATAGCACGGTCAAACTCAACAAATATAGCACTGTCGCTTGCCTGCAACATCGTATGCAAATAATATTTTTATATATCAAAATATGCATCAGACTTTCTTACCATAATGGTCTACTAATGACAACATGTTGGACAGCCAGTAAAGGCCAAATTAGCCCAATAAAACCTATGGACCCATATGCGGGCCGGGCAAAGGTAGCCACTGCATTCAAACCTGTGGAACTTCCGGCCGATTTTAAACTCAAGTGGAGATGAGAAGGTTTCCAACAATTCCAAATATGTCCAACTGAATCACAGGGAATTTTGTTTATAATGAAGTACAAGATCTATATATTTTCAATTTTCTGTAATGCCGTGGCCAAAAAACATGGTGTCCAGAGCTTGAATATTTCTCTCAATACAAATGTGATGCAACTTATTTGAAGTGCTGTAACCGGCAAATACCTGCATGTGACATTGTTCTATGAAGTAATTTTTTTTATGACTTTGAATTTATTTAAGGGAAAACTTAAAGAATATGACAGTTTAAGGGTTAACAGCAGAGACCGAAGTTCATCCATCCCCCCCAGTTCCCAGCATAGCACCCCGTCCTCCATACCGGTCTCCAGCAGTTAGGGCAGCCAGCATCTCTTCTCCTGGCTGCGGCTCCGATTTATCGGCCAGGATCCGCTCCATCTGCTGCTCGATCTCCCTGGGCAGGAGCAGCCGCCCATCGTAAAACATCCACACCTTGAAATAGCGCCCCTTGTGGTACACCACAATGTGCTTGCTCTCGTTCATGTGCTGGAGGATGTCTACTCCCGCAAAGGGATGGGGGGGGGGGATGAAAAAAAATCACAGTCATCTCATACTCACTCGCATCCTACTCTTTCTCACAAACCCCTCCAGGCCCTGCAGTTTGAGGCGATGGGCCTTGGTCCCGGGCCTATAAACTGCACTGATCTAACAGTCACTACACTGTCTAGCTTGCACTGCTGGCTTCAATCTTATCCTGAAACATGAAATTGATTTAGACCCCTTTGCATGAGGGTGTTGAGTGGAACAACATGCAATCAATAAATTAACAATGATGCAGATAAGGAACCCAGAGGGGTACGTTTAGTGAGGATATCAGACTACAGAGACTCGCTGTTCTTTTAAATCTGAGACCCAAAGGAACTCATGACAGCAGGAAGAATTTCACTCCCTCAGAGAACGGAAGTTGTGAAAATGCAATTCAATCTCTTACCTGTATCTAAATGCCCTACAACCCCATAAAGCCATACAAAATGATCATGGCAATACGCACCAGGTAAAATATATTACAAATGGCAAACAATCCATTGCATTAAGGAATGACAGGAAAATATAATTGGAGTCTACAAAACAACTTAAGTAAATTGAGCTTATTTTTAAGTGTTCATGTTGCAGGTAGTTATGAAGAGCTAAGTGTAAAGACATCGCGTTGAAATGCTATAAAGCGAGACCCCACAGAATAGCAGCACGCTAAAAGGTTTCTAGGTTTGACAAAAAGACTAAAGGTTACAGAGCGATGGTATGAGAAGGGCAGGAATGACGAGGAAGGTCGTGCCAAGCCACCAAGCTGTTGTTTCACGGGCATCAAAAAAGCAGATGCCAGCGCTGTGCAATATCACAAAGCTGTCAGACGTGAAACGACAGCTTGCCACAGGAGCGTGGAGGGATAAAATAAAAACAGAGGAGACCATGATAATACACTTTCCCTTAAGCTTTTCTCCAAAATCAATCATCACTTCCCATCCTACTGATATGCATGATGGTACATTCCCAACTGAACAGCACTGTTTCTTCGCTCAGAAAGTGACTTTTAAACGGGAGGGGAAAGCCAATTGTTACTCCAGCAGCTTAAGTCCAGGACAACCGTTTCATCCGTCTGTCTGTGTGTTCGTCAGTTCATCAGTCTGCATCCATCTGTCCTCTACGTCAAGAACTGGGAATTACCCAGAGGCGTAACGGCATCACCTCATGAAAACTATGCTTAGTATGAGGTTACTATCCATTTCCATCTAGGTCAAGGGTAGCCCGAGTGTACGCCTGCTTAGGGGTCTAGCTTATTATTCAAGATCAACTTTGACAGTATCTTTGCATCATGTTTAACTCTCAAACACTTTTTTGTTTCCATTGCTATTCGTAAAAAGTCATTAGAAAGCTTAAAACCAGATCGTTGCCGGGTGGCTCACACGGTTAGGTGATCACCACGTCGCGAGTTCGAGCCCCGGGGTACCCACCGGCAGGGGTCGGCAGCTTTATCAGTGTAGCGCACAATTGGCTATCGCGCTACAGGGTTTCAAATTGGGAAGGGACTGCCGGATTTGGGTATACAATATATCAGCTTTGTTCGTTGCTCCAGCGCCTCCTGTTGGCCAGACGGGCGCTCGTCAGGAAGACTCCGGGTTGGTTCATGTCCGGGTATCCTCCGCCCTAGTTCTGAACTTGCGAAGATTCAACCAATGAGTGTATAAGAATCAGTGGCAGACAGGCACGTGCTTCGGAGGAGAGCCGTGAACTGTCTCACTATCCCGAGTTGGCAGCAAGGGGTCGCATACGAGCAAGCTTTGTACATAGTTCCCCAATTTGGCATTCCAGATTCGGGTGGGATTGGAGATGCCAAATTTATACAAAAAAAAAAAAAAAGAAAGCTTAAAACCAGTACTATGCACATTTGAAAGATTAGTACTGTTGAGCGGAGTTGTTCTTGTTGACGAGTTTGGCTTGTCTCCGAGCAGAGGGTGAACAGAGGTAAAGACCAAGGGTGTGTGTTAAATATTTTATCAACAGTCGCAGGAACATGAATTGGAACAATCGAAAGTGGCCTTAGGGCCAGCCTCGCAGGTGTTTCAGCCAGTTTACTTAACATGCCGTAATGTAGGTTCATGGAAGAATTTAACACTAGAATTGACATGATTTCTACTTTTTATCAATTTTGGGCCTTTTAAGTAGCAAACATGACTCTCCAAGTCCCAAATGATCTTAAAAAAAACTCAAAAATTCTGTCTCTCGTCTGACTGTAAAGCTCGGTAGAGATTTGCCTTTGTGGATGACACAGGTTTTCCACAAAAAAAAACTCACCCACACATTATCTAAACATCGTTTTGAACTCTGTTCGCGTCACTGTAATACACTTTTTCGTACAGAGATGGGTGATTAATTAAACACCATATAAAGACAGACCTGATCCTGGTTTGGGAGCAAGTACTGGAAACCCATCATGGGTGCCAAAGCAATAGTGGGTAACATGCCAGGGTTAACAAAAAGAGCTCCTTCTATAACAGCATGCACTACGGGGAAAACTACATTTCCCATGAGCACACGGGGAGCAGACGGCCCCGCCTGAAACTGCATGCAGTGCTTGTGAGTTCCATTAAAGGTGCTTAAAGAGAAGAAAAGGAACAGGTGCAAGGCGGTGCTATGACTCTACCTGTGTCTACACCAGGGATTCGACAGGTGTTGAACATACGCTCGTATTGGGCCGAGCACATTGGAATAGTGTTTTGGATCACTAGCTGAAAAGCAAAAGGGAGAGTCAAAGAAAATAAAGCAAATAAAAGCCCACAGAACCATAGAGACACCTATGGGGATGAAAACATGGAAGATACCAACAGGAAGGGCGGAGTGAGGGGAGGATGGAAGATTCCATTGGGCGTCTATTGAGGGAGCAAGCGCAAGGATTTACATGAAGATGGATGCCGACTTCAAAATGGGACTTTCAGAAAACCAGCCATACACAACTGTCCCCAGCACAAACCAGAAGCCCCATGTCCAAAAAATATGACCATATCAAAGACTTTAGAGTCAGAAAGTATAGTGGCAGCACTGTATGCTAACACAAGAGGACACTGTCAGCTCAAAAAAAAAAATAAAAATAAATAAATAAATATATAAGAGCATACTGAGCGTGTTCACCAAAGATCTAGCGAGTGCCCCAAATCAAGTCAGAACACATCATTTCCAAGGCTATAAATTTAAATGTACAAAATCAAGTAATTCTGACGGTCGTCAAGCACTGAAGCACAGATTTCGTCAGCCAATCGGAGTGTAGGAGGCGTGTTTTGTGATGCTGAGGGGGCAGGGGGCTGGGTTTCCTCCGGCCAACGGGGTGCTGTGAAGGCCCGGTCTTACCTGTCTCCTCGCCCGGGATGCGGGACGTGTTAAACATGCGCTCCCACTGCGCCGAGCACAGTGGAACTCGGTTGTCCAAAATGTAAATCTGTACCCAACGCGATCGCGTCGCATTCGAGAGCGAGAGACAAAACAAGACAATTACAGGAGTTTGTTTTATGTGCGGGAACACTGCGGTATCGTGCAGAGAACAACGATGGAGGGAAGGGAGGGAGAGACAGAGGTAGGAGGAAAAGAGCGAAATTAAGAGAGAGAAAAGGAACAAGAATGAAGAAATAATCCCATCATGGAACCCCCCCCCCACTCCTAAACAGAAACAACAAAAAAAGCAGTTACTGTGAGCAAAACAGCCAGAATGCAGAGGTCAGAACTGCTCAGAGAAGTATCAGCACAAAACACCAAAATACACAGCCATCAATATTCATACACAAACACACACCCACACAAAAGCAATATTGAGATTAGTATTCACCTTAAATATATCAATACAAGCCCACAAAATTTATTGATACATATGAGAATATGCATCCACTCTGTTTACACAGTAGAGCGACCCATGCCCGAACATATTCACTGTGAAAGCCTTTTTTTGACGCTGAAAAATGTGCTTCAGAGTGTACAGAATGCCCACACAAAGATAATTACAACTTATTATCATTTTGCTCAAGGCTCAATTATTATTTTGCTCCAGCTTCCCTCAAACAATAGAACAAAACAAAAGCACATGGTTTGGATTTGTTCATGCCCATGCCATGTGATGTTCAATTGTTAAGCCATGGAATTATAAATCTATAGCAATATGCAACCATCCCCCCCCACACCACCCTCATTTTTTCTGAGCTCAAAGGGGTCAAAGGTCAGGAGCTCAAAGAAGAGGCTTGGGGACAGGAGGCCTGAAAATCAGTGGGCTGGAAAGTGAAAGGGGTTTTGTTCCACTAAAGACCTTGAATTTTACCTACGCATTTCACCAGGAGCATTTTACCTGCATTGTTTCGCCAACGTCAATTCTCAGCAAGCAAATTCTTAAAATTAGCCATTCCATCACAGACACACGTATTGAAAAGGTTGCAATATTCTGCAGATTGCGCAATAAATTCTGTATTACCATCAGAAATGTAACTCCTAAACCATGGTTTTCGGTAAACTGGGATTCGTTTAAAGATTTTCCACGACTACATGGCAAATTAGGAGGTGAAAAAAGCCAAAAGAGAGGAATAACACCGATGTAATGAACCATCGGGGAAACACTAAAGCTCAGGTAACACTAATGCTCATGTGAAACTTATTCTCAGGTCACACGTTTACCCTCAAGTGTCCTGGGGCATTGTGGGAAACTCACAGGTTTGATCTGCGCCCTGTCCAGCATCCTCCTGTACAGCATGATGGCGTGGATGGCATTACCTGCCCGAGCCGCCTGCAGACTGGTGGGAAACACGTACAGGAAGTCCTGAGGGAGAGAGAGATTGAGGGATTAGAGAGAGAGGGAGAGAAACTGAGAGAGGGAATGTGAGATAAAGAGAGGGGAGAGAGAGGGATGGCAGGCAGGAAGGAGGGGGAGGGAAATGGAGAGGGAGAGATAGAAACAGAGGGATGGGGAGGCAGGAAGGGTGAAAGAGCAGAGGGAGCACAAGGGATGGAGGTCAGATAGAGAGGTAGAGTGGAGGGATAGGATGGAAAAGTATGAAAGGAGGCAGAGGTTGAGAAGGACACAAAATTATAGTGAAAGAAAGACAGGCAAGAGAAAG
The DNA here is from genome assembly GCA_029721435.1 of Gymnothorax reevesii. Classification (NCBI taxonomy): domain Eukaryota; kingdom Metazoa; phylum Chordata; class Actinopteri; order Anguilliformes; family Muraenidae; genus Gymnothorax; species Gymnothorax reevesii. The sequence continues at coordinate 41,855,012 of CM056588.1, forward strand.
AGGGAGGATGCAAAGAAAAAGAAAAAGAGGAAATGACGATGGGCCACAAAGGGAAAGTGAAAGGACTAAGAAAAAGAGTAAATGGTGGCTTTTGCAACCAATTACTGTAAATGTGGTGAAGAGAGGCGAGATGAGGACTGCTGCTGCTCAAACGAAACAGCAGAAGAGGCTATTAAGATTTGTGGTCACAGTAGGGCTAATGATATCATATAGCTGGATTTTCAGAAAGTATTTGATAAGGTACCACATGAGAGAATAATTATTGAAATGAGGTCTTTGGGAATTCAAGGGGGTATTTTTGAATGGATTCGGAATTAGTTATGGGATATAACACAAAGAGTAGTGGTGAGATGAATGGCATCTGAGCAAGGCCCTGAGGGAAGCGGAGTACCGCAGGGATCACTGTTGGGACCCCTGCTCTTCCTCATCCACATTAATGACCTTGACAGGTACACTGAAAGCAAGCAAGTTAAATTGGCCGGTGATGCTAAATTGGGTGGTTTGGCTACTAGCTTAGAGTCTGCAAAGGTGATTCAGAATGATTTAGATAGAATACAGAAGTAAGACTAAACTTTGCAAATGAAATTCAATGTAATTAAGTGTAAAGTTGTACCCGTGGGAAGTAAAAACGATAGACTGGATTACTTTATGGGAGGTTCAAAATTGAACTGTGTTTTACTTGAAAAAAACAACAGCAACGCAGAGCGTGGCAGATGCCCCCGCCTGTATGTTGATCAAGGGCATATTGAGATGGCTGCTGTGGCGGCCACATTAGATATCGCACGACGCTGGTTTTCGAAGGGAACCTTCCTCTAGCCACTCCCAATACGCCATTAAGAAATGTCATCAATTCGACGAGGGATTCTATAGTTATCCTACAGAAACGAAAAGTTAACGGACGACGGACGGACGGACGACGGACAGACGACGGCCTGACATGGTGTCGACATAATGCCCCCTTTCCTCTTTGGAGGGCGGGGGCATAAAAACTGGGAGTGATAGTTGACTCAAGTCTGGCAGGTTCAAGCCAGTGTCGTAGCAGTTAAAAAAAAAAAACAGGATGCTGGGACATATAGCTAAATGTACAGACTATAAATTTAAGATTGCACTGGCATGATACCTTTTCTAGACCTCACTGAGTACTGTTTGCAGTTAAGTTCCAAAGATGAACCACATGAAAGTAAATTCCTGATTAAAAAGCTAAAAGCTTTGAAAAAAGTATGAAGAAATTTAATCTCTCATACTTATTAAAAGCAGACTTTGGTGTGATTTCATTGAGGCCCTTAAATACATAGAAGGCATTAAAAAAGCTAACTACTCACAGGATTATTTAGACCAAATCTGTTCACAAAACCAGGGATCATAAATGGAAGTAAGCCAATGGTAAACTTTGCTCCAATATCAGGAAGTATTTTTTCTCAGAGAGGTCACAGTGTTGAGTGGCTTGCCAGGTCATGTCGTAGGGGCAATAACTCTGGGAGTTTGGAAGACCAGGTTGATACAGAACTAGATACTGACTAGCCCTTCTGTATTCAACATGGTAGGTACACTGGCGAGCCAAGTTGGAGTGAATGACATGCTCTCGCCACTCATGTCATGTGATGTTATGTTATACGTACATTATGTTACGTTATGTTACGTTATGCTATGTCAAAGAGCCAGGCTTCCAGCCCTCTGCAGCTCAGCCAGCTGTGTTTCTGGTAAAACAGCCAATGAGCCCGCACCCATATCAAATAGAGTCAAAATACGCTCCAAATGAGCAGGAAATCTGAAACAAGTATGGGCCAATTCAGCTTTCAAATGTGACCGAAATGTGGCCCAAATCAGGCTCCCAGTGAAACCCAAATGAACTTGGGCTTCAGTCCTAGAAACACACACTCCTCCAGCTGGATAAACAGATGGATTCAGTCTTAACCTCAATCAACAACATAACAACAGACAGAACAAACAGCAGAGGGGAGGAAACAAGCTGGCAGAAATAACCAGCAGCAGGGAAATAACCATCAGGAACCGACACCCACACGCCTTTACAGACAAACCAATGACGAAGAAAGCCTGCGCTCATATCAAAGCTTGACATAATAAAAACATTACCAGTAACACAGTAAAGTGAGAAGGTCCAAGATCAAAGGGTGATTGGGTGAAATATGAACAAATTTAATGTCTTAAGTGTAATAACAATGTTGGCCTAATGATAAAGCTCAGCACAAATCTCTTCAGTAGTTATTGGGGGATTCTGGTGAATCATTTACACAAATACAAAACTAGCCCAGTGATTTCCACAAAAAACAAATAAATAAAACTGAAGATTTTCCTAATTAGAGCCCAAATCCACAGGCACAGATGAATCTGATGGCATCTGCTGTTTGAAGCAATAACGCGAAGGCAAAATTTGTTGTGATTGAGCCAGCTAAAATAGGGCTACCACATGGTTGGCATTTACCACAAAATTGCTCATGCTCAAACAGGCAGAGGTCCACAATAAAACCATAAAAATGCAACTGTTACATGTGCGATAATGTTACCAAATTCCAGAGCATCTCAATTGTAAGCACTGGGCTGGCAGCTTGCCAAAGCCTGATACCAACGATATCCCACTTGCACCACAGCCTTGCCATATTTGACTTGGGAGTACGCGCTGAATGATAATGACATTGACCCAGGCTTTCTTCTTTGCCAGCCACCTACTGTAGCGTGCAGTGCTATGCCATACTTCTCAATGGCATGCGCTTTAGCGCCAGGTATTTCAACAACAGAAGCTATTAGGCAGTCCAGGGGGGATTCACAACAACAACATCCTGAATGGAAAATGTACTCAGGCTGCCTGGAGATTTTAAGTGATTTTGTTCTTCTTACCATTGCATAGTAATTGCTGTTGACCATGATGGGACCTCGTCCTCGAAGGTAGATGTATTCTTCCCACCAGTCACTGACCTACAATGACATCACATGAGAGAACTGGGTCGGGACGGAGCAGCTACATAATGTTTCCACAATACAAAGGCAATTGAACCTGTCTAGACTAGACCCCAAACTCCAGTGTCTGTGAAGGCTGTTTTAGGCTGTGAAGGCTCCTGTCTGATGTCTGTTAAGGCTCTGTTCCAGTGAATGGACCAGACTCCATGGTCTGTAGTCTGTTAAGGCTCTGTTCTAGTGCACAGACCAGACTTCGAGGTCTGCTGTCTGCGAAGGCTCTGTTCTAGTGTTACGCAGCTGGACACAATGGTTTGGTTTCATTTAAAGGACTGTACTTGTCCATTCACAGGCCCTATGACTAGTTATCCACCAAGGCACTGTTCTACTTCATAAAAGGACATGACATTATATGTCGCATGCTATGGTGGGTATGATGCAACAATGTTTTTGCCTGTAACCTTCCAAACCAGTTGTGATCTTTACAACAATGAGAGCTGCCAGATACAGCCAGGTATTCTGAACTGAGCAGACCGACAAGGAGAAGCGTTTAAAAACATAGGATAGTTAAGGGATTTTCATAAACCATTGACTCACGTAATTGGTAGCCCACCAGGATTTGAGTTTCAGGTACCACTGCAGCTTTGGGCCCAAAGTTTTCTCGAAGTCCATCGCCAGACCTTCCATCCTCTTGAACTCCACATCATCCATAAGCGGGCGAGCCGACTCCAGGTACTAACGAGAGGGGGGCCAGAAAGAAGTACAACATGTAAGGGACCGTGTATGTGTATGTGAGCGTATGAACATTTGTGTGTATGTATGCATGTGTTTATGATAGAAAGAGAGATAGGAGAGCACCTCCATATTAGTGTAACTGTATTTTTGTTAGATTACCATCACCTTTACCCCAGAGAGCCAAGAAGCGACAACAAACATTGCCGACACTCACTGCAGCACACTTGGCCCTCTCGGTTACTGGGACAAAGGTGATAACTGACTGTCAGTCACAAGGCTGCACAAGGTCATCACAGTCTCTGCTTGTGCATCTCTGAACAGGAGCGGTGGACAGACAGTGATGACGCCAGCAGAACTATCTGGCAAACCCCCAACCATTCCAAGACTGGGCCGTTAGCGCCCTCACCAAACACACCGTAGCTGGCAAACTTAACCCAGAACCAAGTAGCAGGGCTTATAATTTTCCCAGGAATTAGCATTTTTACAGCAGTTCTAATCAGTCTTATCTCATCATATTAATTAAGACGATATCACAGCAGAACAAAAGGATCCAGTGATTAAGAACTATTGCATTTCCTGGATCACCAGGTCCACGGTCACGGTGTGCTCTGTTGAGCTCAATGAGGTGATAAGTGACTCAAGTCCATGCTGTTGTCGGCCATATGAAAAGGACCTCTAGTCCATAACAGAAGCGCTGCACAGACAGAGTGCGCTGCTCTTTCATTCATACAGCAGTGGAGTAGGGTAACGGTTGAGCAACTGGGTTTGTTTCCTCGTGCCAGCAGGTTTGAGTTCAAGGGAGTGCGCTGCTGTTGTAACACTGAGTACGGTCCTTACTGAAGCAAACAGCAATGCCAAAAGTAATCCGCAAAAATGTGTCCATATGACCAGCTATCCACATGAATTAGTGATATTCCAATTACACAGAGAAGTGCGAAATAACTCTAAAACAAAAAAGGTAACTGGAGCACGCAGACCAATTAAAGCCTTAATTTATATTTTTGTAACAAAATCCTCTCAACTCATTTCCATCACAACACCAAAGTCAGACCACGAGATAAAGCTAATCAATGCAAGCTAATAATATAGTCACAGGGAGCCATTCTCTATTAGCAAAATAGCAGCTAAGGCCACAATGAAAGACAAACTGTAAATGGCCAGTTTGCGACAAATGGCATTTACTGCAAGTGTAATTGCTGTGTGTATTATATTAACGTTATTTTAATCAGCAATGAAGTTTAGATGGGAACGCTGTATTTCAGCAGTCGGGGAAAGTGTTATGTTGAGGTGAGAGGACAGTGGAGCCTGCTTTGAACTGCAGAGTTCAGTGGAGATTAGTAGCTACAGCAGTCTTATCAGCTGCCATCCGATTCCATATCACAGACAACAGAAAATGGCTTGCGCTTGAGCAGAGTCGAGTGTGAACTCTTTTGACTTAAAGGCCAGCAAGGCAGCCCTGATTTCAAATTCCAACAAACAACTGTACCTTTGTCCTCAGAGGACTGCTGGTCTCAATGGAAAAGTCAGATATTATGAAAACAAACCACTTCCTGGGCTACCTGTCCATCTGATTCGCACACATGCTAAGACGTCCAAAGTGTCCAATTCATTTCACCATTATCAGCTGGACGTCATTCATGACATCCATTTTACCAACATGTTCCCTCCGATCATAATTTTGTTCAGATTTTATCTCTGTTTCCCGGAATGATATTTTTAACTCAAGTCCCAGGTACTGATTGATTAGCACTGATTTCATGAAATTACACTCCTTTATGTTTTTATTTTTATTTAAAAATCCAGATGAATATAAATTCCTTATCAACCAAAGGTCTGTGTTTAAATGCGTAAAGGCATTGAGTACGTAACACAGAAGGAAAGACCAGACTGTGGACTGAACAGGTACTGGAAAATACTCCCGCCGTCAATCATCCCTCTGGGGCGTGTCGGTTTTCAAGACCCGCCAGTTGTTTTCTGACCAATGAAAGAAGAGAAATGTTGACTCACTCTCCGCATAGTGTCCTTCACGGAGGGCACCGGCAGTCTTGGCAGAGAATTCTGGAAACTGTACAGCATCGGCTTACGTCCAGAAAAAAGCCTCACAAACATCTGTGGGTGGGGCAAGGGAGGGGAGAGGGGGTGCAAAATAAATTACCATCTGCCACCTCACATCACAAATACTAGTTGCAACCATAAGCATTATAATTAAGCATCCACAGCATTCAGCATTTTTACCATTATCCCCCTGGATTCAGACCACAACAGCCTCTAGCCAATGGTTTTAATCGTACATCATTATTTTTCAAGGCATGGAGAAGATAAGCACAGAACGCGTGCGTGTGTGAGCATGCATGCAAGTATATTTGAGCCAGATGAAATCTTATCAAACAAATGCAGCTTATTGCAACACACACAGCTGTGATTTACACAGTTACTGTTTTGTCCTCAGATCTAATTCACTGCTATCACTACCTGTCAATCTCAGTGTTTTGAAAACTATGAAATGTGGTGTTATGATAACAAATAAGCATGGGACGCTAAAACGCATGGCAACGCAAAAATGAACGTACAGGCAAAAAGTGAATACATTGGCAAATACAGCATCATTATGAGGTTGTCCGTGCCATCATGTCTTTCCAAGTTGGAAACTACCGTTGTACAATTAAAATTATTCAAACAGACTTATTGAACAATTATTGCATCATTTTATTTAACACCATTTTTTGGAAAGCAGCACGTCCAATAGAAAACAGCCCTTTTGAAAAGAAAAATACACTTCCTGAGATACTCAACATCACCCTCAACTAATCAACTTCATCACAATCAACAACCCCACCCCCAACACCCCCAAATTCATCATAATTACCATTAAACCATCATCACAATCATCACCCCCAAGTTTATCACAATTATTATCCCCACCATCATCATCACTAAGCCTTAATCACAATTATCATCCCCCCACCATCATCATCACTCAGCCTTCATCACAATCATCTCCACCATCAAAACCTCAAATTCATCACCATCTACCTCCACCTTAATCGTGTCCACAGACATCAACATCTTTCCCCGCTACCTTCACCATCATCATCATCGCCTACATCCTGATCATCATCACTATAACCATCATCACCCAACCTTCATCATCACCACCTTCATCAGCTGCATCACCCCCATCATTGTTTTCTCCTACAACCCCATCATCACCTTCACATCCATAATAATCATCAGCACAAGCACTCAAACTTTCACAAACCCACATTCAGCATCATCATCACACCTCCAACACATCCACCACCATCTTCTTCTCGTCATTCTCCACTCTTTTGGCTGACTCACCATCCACAGGCGTGTTTTGAAGGTCACATGACCGTGTCGGCAGTGCATCCAGCCGTGCCAGGACAGTAGGCACTTCAGGGCGTTCCGCATGAAAAAGATGATGGTGACCCACAACCCCGTCCCCACCAGCACCCCACCCACCAGACGCTGGCTCTGCTCCGACATGTACCTGCTGCAGAGGTCACAGGGTCACGGGGTCAGGAGGTTAATCATCACACTGGCACAGCAAAACATGCTGATAAATTCAGGTTTTTACCCGTGCAGATGAATCTGTATTCTAATGCTTTCTAGCACAGGCCCTTTGGATGAATTGAAAGGACTGTCATTTAGATTTCAAGGTTCATTTAATCAGTCAGTCAAATCAGTTAAAGACTGTCAGCGAGTCTGACAGTCAATCAACCAGCCAGCAAAACAGTCATTGGAGTCAGTCAGTTAATGAATGGCTGTCAGTTGGAGCAGGATTCTTAAGGACTGCTCAGTCTTGGTCAAGCCAGTCAGTAATTTAGAAGTCTGGCATAATGGCTGCAGACTTCGAAGACTGCATTTTAAGGTTAAATGTCAGATCTGCATTCAACCTGTGCCAAAATAGCTGTGTGTGTAGCGTATCCATATTGTTTGGCAATCAGGTGTGCAGCCTAAAAATGCAGTCTCAGAAGGCTGAAGCCTTTGAATTGGGACATACCCTATTTTTAAAACACCAACAAAAAGGACAATCCAACAATGCCTGAGTGATTGGTGTACTGTGCTACTGTACACAGGCAATGCAATCAGAACACACACAGAGTCATTTCAGCACAGTCCTATTGAATATTCGGCCTGGATTTAGACTCTTTCTCCGATACACGGTCCTCATCAATGCGTGTGAAAGGTTGTCTAATGTGCAACTGATTAAATAAGCCCTCGACCTTGGATGTATAGAGAGAACAGCACGAGCAACCCAACGCTGTACATTCACCCTGTCCCACAGCCAAGTCACTTCTGCAACATTATGTAATAGGACGGGCATAGTTTCACATCCTGCATGACACATCATGGCATGGAGGCAGGGTAACTGGGGAGGGGGTGGACAGCCCTACTGTTACCTGATGGGGATGTGAGCTCCCAGTTTGGCAGGCAGCCCTAGCGACGGATCCATAAGGGCATATTTGGTTGAAGACATGTAACCCCCCACCACTATCATGAACCCTGTCGGGCTTCCCGGGTAAACTCCAGTCATGATCCCATTCTAAGAGGAGAGAGCATGATGCATTATGGGATGCCTTCAAAGACACAGTTTGCGCCTGTTCCTTAACTAGATTGAATAATCGTTCTCCATTCGTAACAATTCTTAGTCCAAGGTTATGTTTAATCTTTGCCTCTGAAACTGGCACCACATTGACCACAGAAATTGACTGCATGTCAGCATGATTGTTACAATTTGTAGCCTTAGGAAAGTGCATAAAAGAAACACTTACCACAAAACCTCAGGAAATGATAATAATCCAAATGGCAGATTTAATGTCTAAATTTTACCAAATGTGAACAGTAGTTTCAAGCTTGACGTTACACTGACCAAGTGTTACTAAACTCTCCAGTTCTACTCAATAGCAGAGCTTGGAAAGCAGGCAAAATAAATGCTGAGGGGGGTCATGGAATCTAGTTCCAGGGTCAGAAGTTGAGGGTTTGACAAGGAGGGGTTACCTTGAAGCGAATGAATCTCTTCTTCCAGGAGTGGAGACCGGACAGGTAGACTTGCCGAAGGGCCTCATGACAGAGGTGCAGGTCAATGCCATCGGGAGTGACAGTGAACTGGAAGGCTACCGCCTGATGCGCTTCTGCCATCTTGGCTGTGTGAGTTTGCTATGAAGAGAGGATCAGGGTTGTCATGGTTCTGAGTGCTACAGTATTCAATCTTGCCCTTCATGGTGCTGGAGAGGCAGTGAAAATGCGACCCTCACCACTAGTCTTCACCAAGCTAAGGCATTAACACAGTCCTGAACAACAATGACACAAACCCCACCTTCCAGAGGGGTGGACGGACAGCTAACGCTCACAGATTCCTGAGCACAACAGCATTACTCTTAATCGGACAATGAAATGCCAGAGTTAGCAAAAGCAGAGACCTGAGCACGAATCTGTAGAGCACTGCTTTGGACTCAGCTGGAGAAATCGCTAACATTAGCATTCATCCACTCCTCAGCTCACCAAAAAAGGACCAAAAAACATCACCCATACATATAAAACATCTTAAACATGCCAGTAATTCAAATATTTTTTTCAATTGATGAATCAGCGTTATTTTTAGAAGTATGCATCCAATAAATACACGTAAACAAGAGCCATCTGGCAATGGCGAATCCCCCCGGCTGTTGGTTGTGTAACCTACAGGTTGTGCGGACAGACGGACGGACCAAAACCCCCAAAAGGCACAACTAAACCATAAGAAGAAGCTCCGTACCAAATTTGGCGTTTGTAAGTGGTATAGTTTTTGAGTTCTGGTCCGGAAACGATTTTATTACAGACGGGCGGACGGACAGACGGGCGGACACACTGATTGCAATATCCCCCCGCATTGTATGCCGGGGAATAAAAATGTACGTACTGGAGTAATTAATCATTCCGAAAAAAAATGACATTTATAACTCAAGACGCGCACAAAAAGGAAAAAACAGCGAGGTTTTTATCTGAGTCATCGCTATGTTCAACGGCCAAACAATCTACGAACTGGTGACAATGTAAATAGCACAGGGCACACAAACTGACTTGGACTCAACTAACAGAACTTCTTGCTCAACCAGCAAGTAATTCATTGGTCTGCAAGGCGATAGACAGAGACGCTATGTGTGGTGCTAACTGAGGTGTCTCTGTTACAACATTCCAACAGACCTCTAGAGAAGAGGCCAATATTCCCACAAAGGACAGACAGCAGATAAAGAACGATCCAGCAGGTTCTAATACCAACAGTTATGGTGACACTTCTAAACTTGTAAAAATAATGACAAGAACAAGCAATGAATATTTTTAAACAACACACTGCATCACAATATAAATAATTACACAAAATGATGCAATGTAAAACTCAAAAAAGAGACAGACAACATAAAAAAGATAAACACAAATAAAGATAATGTGTACCATAATATAAAGAAACAGCCATAAAGTCAAATATGACCAGCAATTTTTTTTTATTCCTTTCCAACTGTATTCTTCACCTTCAGTTTAACTCTTCCCAATGTAAAATCATAAACATACAATAAAAATGTTCTTAACTGAATGTGAATATTCTGATCTTGATTTAGCAATCACAATGATTAAATTCATGCATACAGCATAATAATGCAACCAAAAGTCTGTATGAAATATTAACGTGTAAAGCTTTCCCAATCTTATATCATCCTATTCTGAGAAACTTAGTATGAGGGGGATCAATAACTGGCCTGAACAGCCCTTTATATCCTGGTTTAATGACACAACTAACATTTAATAATTAACTGCATTTCCATTAAATCATTTAGCAAGTGTCCAAATGGACATTATAAAAGCTGTAAGTTTATGTGTGTTATACACAGTACTGGGCCAAAAAAATGTTGAACCAAGTTGTACAGGTTTGCACAAGTATCAAAAACTATCTGTTAAATGGGCACTGAGGTTTAGAGCCAAAAATGAAGGTTGGACTGAAGAATGTTAATAGGTTATCAATTGCAAGGTAAACTACAGCCTGCAAGAAACTCCACTGCGATGTGATAATGTGTGGCGCAAGTCAGAGAGTCCTCAAGCAATACAAGCAAGTGACCTTAAGAGTAACGTGTGAAAGCCCACTATGATATTCTGGCAACCTAGACCAAGTAGGTCAGCAAACCAGACATTAGCATCACCTTTTCCACCAAAACTAAAAAAAATAAAAAATAATAAACGGAAAAAGTGCACTGTTGTATTTAACGTCACACAGCAATGACCATGGACTTCTGTATTCTGTCGCTATAGCAACGGTGCCTCGTCCCGGGAAGCTGTAGTAATTTTCAGCTCCGCTTTTATCACGCAGATTTGTTGCTGTCAAATGCCAGTCCTCGAGAAATGTACACTGGTTTCAAACCATGTTTCAAACAGGTTAGACAAGTGCCCAAGAAATATCTCATCACACAACAAACAGAGAAAGGAACAAAGAAAGTGGTCAAACAAATGTCCCGGAATGACAGTTCTTCAAGGTTGTCAGCTCAAATTATACCCCCCCCCATCATCACTGACACGCGTCATTACCAAAATATTGAATTGACAACGTGCAACATGGTGTACATGGCACATGATGCATATTAAGGCATCAAATACAGTAATGCACCTAAATTTTATTTATTAGCCACACACCGTTTCACGATTCCAGTAGCAATATCACAAATTGGAGAGAACAGCTGAACATGCCGTTGCCGATGTCACAATCACATCTGCTCAATGAAAGCAATTCAGCTGCTTCGTATCGCATGCAGTCTTTATTCATGAAAAGCTGACAGGCTACGCATCAAAAAGTTACAACAGACAGCGGATACAGGGAAATGATAATGCAAGACAGCTATTTAGCCGGCTACGTACCCTGTTACGCACAAATTAATACTGTTGACAACAGCTGTTGATTGATAGTGTTGCTTCAAGAGATCATATCACTGTGTGGGCATCGTGTGTATCGCAAGATAACTACCTGCGCGGCGTCTGTTTCTCAGTCCAGTCCCATTTCTGAACTCGAACCCATCCCCCAGCGCTCCCATAGTCACATGACTGCCAGCGCGACTGGAAACTAGGGGAAAGGTCGTAAGCAGAGAAGCGTGCAACGCGGCAACACAGGCGGCGCTGCACTCAGCAACCAGGAAACTAACTACACAAGCTAAACATTAGATGCATCAATGTCAACTAGAAGCACCATTTAGCGCCTGTGATGTCCATCTACGTTCATGGAAATCCTCCACGGTTATTAAACTGAACGTATAGCATGCGAAATGTCTCCAAGATAAGAATATATCCGGGGTTTCATCGCTTTCGAACTAAATTAGCCAACTTGTACCGTGCATGCTGAATGCAGTGCATCGACAACAGGTCGACGAATCGATGCTCAATCGACTAATGCACGGCTATGCGTGTCAACCGGTCCCGAAAACGTATATGGGTCAGACACGCTGGGCTATAATGCGCGACAAGACTGGTATTAACCTTATCTCGCTACTTCGACTAGCCTAGGAAAAGACCGCGAAATACGATAATAATAATAATAATAATAATAATAATAATAATAATAATATAGCAATTGAGACGTGCATTTCTATTGGATGATCACATCGCAGTGATTCCATCAGCCACTGGCTCAAAATATAAACACAGTCGTAACGTTACTTGTCAAGGTTTAGCGTTATATTGACCTTCAATAAATTCAGTGACTTCATTGAAGCGACTACATTTTCTTTGGCAGGCTACCAATCTGACAAACTAAAATATAATGGAAAATAAATAAAATTTTATAATATAGTCAGCAAACGTTACCATGAATAGCACATTCCACAAAGCTAGGACAAGGTCCCAGCCTGGGAGAATATACAACGAAGCTGGCTTTGTGATTAAGTCTGACTTTAAGCTTAAGTAAAACCTGGAAAAGCACTTTTTACATTAGTCCATGTTCCAGATTGGAAGTGTTTCCTGGTTTCACCAAGAGCTGAAGTCAGGCTAAATCACAAAGCAGCTTGGTAGTATATCCCCCAGGTGACCTTCGAAGGCAGTCGTCGTACCACGACAGCCAAGGCTCCACAATCAAAACGAAACAATTTAGTCATGTTCACGTTAAATTGTGAATCATGACTAAGAAGGGCCAATGTATAACACGGAGCCCCGTTTTCAATAATGCATAATAATTAACAAATACCATATGCAGGGATCGGATAGTACCCAAGTATTTGTCCAGCTACACGTGAAATGGGAACAGTGCGAGACCATAAAATACCATACACATCTGAACACTTTCCAAACTTGCTCATTACGCAGCCAGCTCATAATCATCACATTCCAAGAACTGATTTAGCATCGCTGCCACTGCATCCTAGCCATTTAACCGAAATCGGACAAACCGCAAACATCCCAGCTACTTTCTTTTCACAAGTTCACAGAGTAGGTTAAACTAGGTCACCCCTCGAAGTGACGCCATCAGCCTTCCGTATTAAATCTGCTGCGTTTCAACCGGCTTCACGTCGCTGCTCAGCAGCCGCGCAGTGGCCATGTTTATTTACCTCGCAATCCCTCCATAACTGCCATTCTATCAAATTCAAAACCTCTCAAGTGCAAAAGCGTCTTACTTACCAGATGTCTTGTTTTAGAATTTAAGAAAAATAGTTGCTTTTTCTATTGCTAAATGTATTCTGGACTGGAAAATGAGACCTCGAGCCTCAGGCTGCTGGCTATTCCTTACCTATCACTGTATGAATGAGCAGCGCTAGTGCAGCCCCAAACACCGCCTCCCTTTCGTGACGCATTGTGTATATTTTTCAGATGCAAAAAAAAAAAAAAAAAAAACCATGTAGAGAAAGTTCTCCTTTTAACATGACAGCGTACATCCGAGTCGAGCAAGTCTGAATCACTTCTGGAAAAATATCTCAGGAAAAAAAGTCTCTGAATGGCCCAGTCTGACCTCAGACTAACATGCCATAACAAACGTGTGGAAGGCCAACTTTCATGTGTAAACAGAAAAACTAGCTGAACTATTTTTGTAGGGAAGAATGAGATAAAATTCCAAAGTCTCGGGGGCGGTTATCTGGACAAAGATTACGCCGAGTCCTATACTTAAGGAGTGATCCCGGGTTAAATGAAAAATGACTCCAGGAGGCAACTCAGAATTAATCTAAGGAGATATATGTAATAACCACCAAAAAGACACAAGTTAGCATTTTTCTGTTTATGCGGTTGCCGTGGTAACCGAGCAAGCTCATTAAATATGCAGAAAACATCTGACACCAATTCCTCTTTAACTCTATGAAAGAAGTCAGTTTATCTTTCATCATTTAAAAGCCATTGCTTATCCAAATGCAATGGCGTAGCCATTCTTTGCCCAATTTATCAGTTTTGTGATTTTGGGGTATTTTACTCAAATTTTGAAATTATTTTGCGCAGAATCTGACAAATACTCAAAATATTCAAAATATGTACCAGATAGGCAAAATTTCCCTATGTCATTGCGTTTCTAATGAAGTACCTGAAGCCCAAATTTCATTGATTTTTCAATGATAAATAAAAAATTGTGGCTGCCACAAACATGAGAAATGTGGAAAAAGTAATACCTTAGGAAATCAATGGAAAATGCATGAGACCGGATTGAAAAGTTGAGTTCAGTCTTAGTCTGTGGCCTACACCCATTTTTTAGACTATTATCTGGTTATTCAAATGTTTATCACTTTCCTGGAGTGAAAAGCATAAATTTCATCATCACAGTTGCTTTTAAATCATGATTTTATGGCAAAATTCAGCTTTTAATCCGTGTAGCAATTAGTGATCATTAAAGGTGGGTTATTAAAGAATATTTTAATTCAAAAAAAGAATTTTTGGAAATACAATCAAATTTTGCCTATTTAACCCCAGATCACCCCTTAAATGGCCTTTTAAACCAGATTAACACTAGAAAGTCAACATTTACCAGCAAATGCAGAAAATTTTACTCCCTATCCCTCACCCAACCGGAAATGGACTAGTCTAAAATAACCCCCATGCAAAAAAAAAAAAGACTACGAAATCACCCCGCGTCTCTTGTAAAACAGACTTTTTTTGTGACAATAACGGACATGAAAAAATGTTAAATATAAAATTTTTAATGAAAGCAAAATGTTTGCCTTCAAACGGAAAGGTTATAGCGTAACTGTGTTACGATCTCATGATTTCCCACCCTACAGGAGCATGAATTAGATTTTTTTGGGAAAGAATACAAAAACTGAAAAAAAAGAAACAAAAAAATTTGAAATCGCCCAATTAAAATGATTTAAACCTTGGAAAGTGGTGGAAAAATCTTCATCATTCGGACTCAAACGATAAGGGGTTCATCTTAATGACATTGTGCGTTTCGCCACAAATTGAGCTAGACTTCTTTTCAACTGTATGCGTTGCCCAATCTTAGTCCAATTATTGTACGCTTTAAAAAGTAAAAACTGATATTGTAAAATTTAATGCAGCTGCAAGTGAATTATTTCGAATTCATCAACAAAGCGGTGGTTGTAGGCATGATCTGCCATGGAATGTGACATGCAGTGGCAAATAATAATAATAATAATAATAATAATAATAAAAATACTAGCTATCTCCATGCCAAATTTTAGGTCTTTTGGTCTGACCATAATGGCACAGTGGGCATAGATATACATTTTTGGCTACTATTACCCAAAAAAGCTCATTTAAATCATTTCTAAGGCCAGCATCCAAAAAATGAAAAAAAAAGGAAGTCCGGGCATGTGTTGCTAAGTGTTATGGCCCCAATTTGTGATGACATATAAGACAGCAAGGGATGACGGACAAAATTTTAAAACTTAAACAGATTTTATTAAACAAAGACTAACAACTAACCTAAAACTTATACTACTGATCAAGATTGACATATGAAAATAAAAATATTTACAGTCCCCTTGGTGGGGTTGCTTGGTGATGTCCTGGGACAGGAAAATGCTCCAACACAGGCAAAAATCCAGAAAAAAACTCCACAGGTCTTGAAAAGAGTGACAGGTCTGGTCAAATGTATCCTTCTCCGTGAAATTTCTCCTACATCTTTACTCTCTCAATTTCTCTCCTTATATACTCCTTTGCAGCCCCCTCCCACCTTTTAGACTTTTTTTTCTCTGGGACTTTCCTCTCTCAGACATCCCCAGGACATGCCCAAAACCCAGCTCCAGACTGGCTTAACAAAAAAAAAAGTCAACACTGCCATCTAGTGGCCGTTTTCCAAATTACATAAGCTACCCCTGTTCCAAATTTCAGGTCATTAGATCTTAAATGAAACCATGGCAGCCATTTGATTGAAAAGCCAGGAGGAGGAGAAGAACAAGAACAAGAAACTGAGCTAAAACAGTTCATTCAGTGAAATAATAAACAGTGAAATGTAATAAATCTGCTTTCTCAAACCAGGTTTGAAATTGTCCTAGTCTTGCCCCAGTCCTCAATTTACCATGCTGATTTCCTTAAAGAAGATTATTGCTACTCTAGGACTAAATTGAGGGTAAAATCTGACCTTCCTGGGGACAGGTTTAACTTCAGACTAATGTTTTTGTCAAAGACGACACATGAATTACTTAGATTAAGTCAATGGCGATCAACGAGTATCACCAGCTGGACAAGTTCTTGTCGACAGAAATGACACATTGAAGAACATTTTTTTAATTAGTTTCCAAGATTGTTTTCAAATGCATAAAGTGAATGATGTGGGTATTATTTCACTTTTAGAACCCAGGACAGCCTGTACCAGTTTGTGTCCATTTACTCAACTTGAAGGTTTTTGGCATGTGGCACATTTCATTGAGAAATTGGGGATTTATGCAGCATCAGTGAACTGACAGTATGTAAAGTCATTCACAGAGTATGCAGGGCTATTTGAAGCACCTATTACTAAAAGCCCCATAAGTCACACTTGACTTGACTTGTGGGGTTTTAGTAATCAGTGCTTCATTTGTGAATTAAGAGGACATTCCCTGATTCTATAACCAAAGCTAACTACAAGGTACCATTTCATAAATATGGGAACTTTCCAGGAGTCATAAGCAGTGTGCATAGGCAGAACCCATATTCCCATTAAACCTCCCTCTACTCCAGATGCTGAGGAGTGTAGGAACCACTAGAACTGGTTTTCCATAGATCTTCAAGGTGTAACTCTCCCCAGTTAGAATCTTCAAGCATTGTTGCTTGTTGGACAGCAGCCACACATGAGTTTTGGTTTTTCCTTAACTTGTCTCTGTATACGCAATCTGAAAGAGGAGATCATAGTGGATTATTGCTTGGGGACAGTGGTATGCTTACTATAATTTTTTGTTTATACCATACTTGCACGCAACAACAGCTGAGCAATCGGGCTACAATCAGCTCATATGTGCATTAAGGGTTAAGTAAAGTCCATGTTTGGTGTTCGGAGGAATCCTTTTCAGTGCCTGCAGGAAACACTTAGGTTCAGACCAAGGAGATGCGGCATTGACATCATTTCAACCGTTGTTCTTCACAGCTATCTGAAACAGCATGAATGCACAGGTCCTCCGATAGAAGAGGATGACAATCCCGATGTACCGTCATTTACAACAGGCAGGGAAGAACGAGTTGTATACAGAAATGCTTATGCATTGCACCACTTAAAGGATATATTAAGATGGTTGTATCTCTCACTCAATCTTCATTTCCAATTTTACCCAAAGTCATTCTTCTTCATTTCATGCTCCTCCCTAAGATACTTCTACCTATGTTCATGAAATTCAATAGCTAGCCTTTCATAGATAGTGAGTCTTTTGTTTTGGTGACCAGAGCTAGCAGAAACTGCAACCCTTGCTTTTGCAAAAGTGGAGGGTAAACAGCTTTGCTGCTCTTCTGTTCCATCCATATGGCTTTCTTGTCATGGTTTAGTCCCGCCGACAGAAGGCAATAAGCCGGCGGGCACTGGGACCATGTACCCAAACCAGAAAGAAAGGACCCACTGCACAGGTTGAGTAAAAAATACAAATAAAGGTTTAATTTAAAACACAAAAACCAGGAGAGCAGCGGCAGTGGTTTTTTTTATTTTATTTTATTGTCCAGGGCTCCAGCCTGGGGGAGCAGGTCTGGGGTGGCGCCCAGTAGCCCGGAAGGTGGCGCCCAGTTTGCCTCGAAAGAGGGTGCCTGTTTCCCCACTCCAGTTGCCCGGAGGTGTTTGCCCCAGTTGCCCGGAGGTGTGACCGGTGCGGGGTGTGGTCCGGTGCGGGGTGTGTGGTCTGGTGCGGGGCGAGGGTGCCTGGTTTCCCCTGGCACGCCAGGAGGCGTGCCTTGGGGAGAGGGTCTTCCCGCTGGCACCACGCATTCAGGGTCTGGCTTGCACCATGCAATCAGACCTGGCGTGGTGTTCCCAGGTCTGGCTGGTGCCAGGGACCCCGGAGCCTGGCGGGCGCCAGCGGGGTGTTCTGGAGCGGGGTGTCAGAGGGCACCGTGAGCTGTGGTCCAGAGGAGGGTGTGTGTCCGGGAGGTGAGGCACCCCAGTGTGGTCCGGAGAGGTGGCGCCCCAGTGTGGTTCGGAGGTGGGCGCGTGCCGGGGAGGAGAGCGGCACCACGGTGTGTTCCGGAGGAGAGCGGCGCCCCGGTGTGTTCCGGAGGAGAGCGGCGCCCCGGTGTGTTCCGGAGGAGAGCGGCGGCTACAGACAGGGCTCCATCAAGCACGGGCTACAAACAAGAATGCAGCTGCACTGCCAACCTGGCAGTTGGCTCTTTGTTGGCTCTTTACTAGTCTTATCCTCTGTTTTTGGGCTTCAGCAGCAGTTTCTTTGAGGTTTATTTTGATATTCTTCCACTGCACCTGATTAACTACTGAACTGTCAACCTAGTGTTTTCACAAAATAGTAAAGTAATAAAACTGACAATTCTTGCCCGAGGTTGTTTTATTGTTCATGCAGATGCTTGCTCATTAATATGTCCAGGCATTCCTTTCTTTTGATTCCACAGCTGATATGTGATCATCTTCAATGATGAGGTATCTTGAAATCATTTAAATTTTATAAAGCATTTTCTTTTTCGAAGAAAGGTTTTTTGGTCGTAGTCTCTTTCCTGCAGCCATTGTTTTTCATGGATTTACTTTTACAGTTCCATGCAATTTTAGGTTATTCTGGGTCCAGCTGCCTCAGTCTAGCTAAACCAGACTACCTCAAGTGGTTTTAAATTGAATACCCTCGTGCTAAAAGTGCTTAAGTCACAAAATCTTCATTTTGAGGAGATTGAGAAAATTTACTTGGGTAACTATAAAAGATGTTTTTCCAGCCTTGACCAGCAGCATGTGAAAATGTGACTTCAGTACTTTCAGCATAGGCTCTTCAATTAATCTTAATTTAGTTCAGTACTCCATAGTCAAGGTGTTCATAACCAGTACTTAATCTTTCAAAAAGCCATTTTTTAAACCATGATGGGCTATTTCAGTTTAAGGCCTGTTGATGTAACAAAGTTGATGAAGACTTATCCACAGAGACCTACTGCTGCAGTGAATGCAAAAGGGTTGTGTAGGCTAATGCAACCAAGTTGTTATAGGCATAATAATTTCGCATTTCTCTTGTGATTAGCCATTTGTTGTTCCTTTTTCTCGTAGTTAGCCTAAATGTAACAAAGACTGAAAAAGTATGACCCCTTTCCTGCAGTTATCCCTGGGTTTGCATTTGAAAAATCTGCAACCAAATAAATAGTTGATCTTATTATTCGCTTCTGCCATCAGTCCCATATAGCCATGAAATGGCCATTAATTTATCGTCAGGATGTGATTATACTATCGATAAGAATCTATGGTAATGAAGGCAAGAAGCATAAAATATGTTTATTTGTGCATTTTATAACTTAATCATATTGTGCTCAAAGAAACCACAGCGGCAGAAAGCAAGTTCTAATGGAAATAAAAACAAAGAAGAACCAAATTTGTGCTAGTATAGCCAAAACAGTGACTGTCACCTTTCTCTAACCATTTTAACTGAAAAAAAGGGTTTGTATTGATAACGATTAATACTTATTACTGTATTTGTTCTGAACACCAATACTTTGTAAATTAATTAAATCCAGGGTGTGAAACTTATTTTGGCCTGTTTTAAATTAATAACCATGCAATAAAAAAGGTTTTTGTTTTTCCTTTTAAAGTTCATCCCTTCATTAAAAAAGACTCATTATGAATTTCTGAAATTTGTTTCAAATAAACGGGGACAGGAAAAGTATTTGCCACTGAAGTGCTGGGATGAGGAAAAAAGGTTTTGAAAACGGTTCAATTTCAATATGTACTAGTCAATAACAATCAAACATAAGTAAAAGATCAATAACAATGTCAATGTGGTGACAAATAATGCATTTCGCATTCAATAATATTTTATAGTATCCCTTACTAATATGGCGACACAAATGTGACGCCAGCTCAGAGGATGCGGGTACATCTTCCGCACATGTTGAATAAATCAGCCCACAG
Source organism: Gymnothorax reevesii (assembly GCA_029721435.1). Taxonomy (NCBI): domain Eukaryota; kingdom Metazoa; phylum Chordata; class Actinopteri; order Anguilliformes; family Muraenidae; genus Gymnothorax; species Gymnothorax reevesii. Next base: position 41,875,140 of record CM056588.1, read on the forward strand.
CGCAGAGTTGCATCAGAATCTGATTGTATTGGTTCGATCGTGGTGATGGCAGCCTCAGGAGACTTAGGTGAGCTGATTCCGCTATTTTTCTGTTTGTTGTTTTTATGTAGAAGGAAACAAGTCAGTTTGTTTTTTGCACCAAAGGTACAAATCGCCCGACTGATTGTTTCGTTTTATTTTGAAAGGCAAGTCAGTTTACGTTAGCTGTTCAGGTAGCTAGCCATGATGTTAAATGATTTCTATGCTGTTGCATTTGGTTTCTGACTGATGTCAGGGTAGTTGACAGCAGTAACAACAGCCTGCATTGCTTGCTTGTGTTAGCCTGTTCAGCGGTATTCGCTATACGACGCGTGTTTTACTTTCAGTTTTTCTCTGACTGCATGACCTGCCTGGCCTGGCTTCCTGGGCTCATGGTGGCTTGTTGCTATAGCCATCTATGGTCGGTACAAGATATTTCGCTAACGAGCCAAAGCATTATTTTATATTTTTCTCGGGTTGTGCGTAATTTCTTGGCATAGAGTGTGGTAACGAAATTGCATTCGCATTCTCCTCCAATAATGAATGTGTCATGGATTTGACGACACTCGTCTCATTCCCCAATGAAAAGGTTGCGTCTAACTTCAGTGTGAATACAAAAATAATTGCGAGCTTTCTGGACTAATTCAGTGATGCATAGTCGCTGGTATGGTAAGCTGATCGAGCTTGCAGATATTCCTCACTCCAGGCTGGATGCTGTTTGATAATGCCTCATACGATGATTGTAAATTATCATGCGCTGCGTTTGTGTGCACCTGGAGCTCCCTCATCACCCGGGTCCAGTGAATACCGTTCTTGGCATTCAATAAGACCTCTTCTTCACCGGGGAAATAATATTTGTTGTCCTGAATGGGACGACATACTGTAAATAACTGCATTGTGGTTTGGCCGGTTGTATGGAATGTACGAGTGGAAAGTACCACTGAATCTGTGCTTTGCAGCAAAGGGAAAGAGGGTCCAGCCTGCGTGGAATGCGCCAGCTGGAACTGACCCACCTAAACTACGGCTCTACAACAGCCTTACACGAAACAAGGTGAGCCTGCACCTATGATATGAAATAAAACAATATTTCTGTAACAATAAAGAAGCACATTTATATGGCTCCTTTGATCACACAAGGACTTAAATAGGCAGCAAACTTGCCACAATCTTTGCAGAGTACCCACAGAGTGATTCAGGGCACTTTTCCCCCAGAATGTTCCCTGACTAAATTAGCTTTGCTGGTGAAGCAGGAAACTCAAGCCAGTTAAGAGACATAAATGGTTGGCTTGACTAAGCCCAGCATCTTTGGTGAAATCTTCACTCCTGCAGTCACCAATGAGTCAAACCAGCTAACTGAGTTTGTTGGTAGAGAAAACACACGACAGGACTTGTACTGTCTGGCCTATGAACCTTTGTCCTCCGTGCACAGCATTTTGTGTACTCCTGTGGCAATACAAGGGGTTAAAATTGTTTTGAAAATTGCGATTATAGCTGTTAAATTGATATTGTCTCTTGTTTTAGGAGGTGTTTGTTCCGCAGCAGGGAAATAAGGTCCTATGGTACTGCTGTGGCCCAACAGTTTATGATGCCTCACACATGGGCCATGCGAGGTAATGCAAACCCCCCGTGCAGCCAGCCGGCTAGGCAGGCAATGGACCAGAGTACCTGGGATAATAAAATGGAGGAAAGATGGATATGATGTCATTCTGCTCTTAGAAAAACAAGAGCAGCTGTACCAATCGCAGAGAGAGCTGTTAACAACCTGGAGCATAATGTGATTTGTGATTGGTCAGTGCTTTCTGGCTTCCTCTTGGTTAAACTTCAAAGACAGGTATTTTAAAGGTCTCCTATTATGTCACCAGGTGCACAGCTAATAAGTTATTGCAAGCCATTTCAAAATCTTTCCCCTCTAGACATCACATGGGGAAGTAACCAACCAGAGGTAAGAAGAACTGATCACCTTCAGCCAAGCAGTCAATCAGATTTCATTACTTTGGGTGTTCACTCTCCCCTTTTGATGTCAGGTAGGGGAGATTTTGAACTGGCTCATAATGGCTAATTAGCTGTGCATCTGGGGACCTTTAAAAAGTGTGAAAGTTAATGAATCAGGGAGTAGGCTTTGACCAGACCATCACTGTTCCACTGGAGTCATCCTGAAACTGAGTGCTGAGGAAGCCATTACAGGGAATTTTGGTCTCAGCAGGATATTGCATCATCTTACACAACACCCTAGTCATAAGTCATACACCACTAGGGGGTTGCTCTTTTAGATACTGAAATTGAGGGAGAATTTGCACATTGCTCTCTTGCTTAAATCATCCCCTACAGGGATTCAGACTTTTTGTAATTTGCCTGTTCTGTATCTATTAACAGTAAATGCATAGATTAACACTAGAAGGGCTGTGCCAGTGCATTGAAATATCCTCCTTTCCAGCTGTTTATGAAAGTGAATAGTACAATGTACTGTCCATGTACTATAGGTCTGTTTTCATGGCGTACCACACAGTTTAGTGAAAATTTTTGAGATTCTCTATGTTCCGGTTTCTAAATCCGTTGCTCTTGTGTGTGAACTGCCTGTTTTGCTTCTTAATTTAACCACCGCTGATTGCATCTTGCTTCACCCGTTTTTTTTTTTTTGGGTCCCTGTTAAATCCCTCATTACATTTCTGTTACCATTTACTCTGCTTTCTATATTACACCAAAATGATTTGTGGGGGATTGACTTCCCCTTTGCTGACTCGGTTACTCCCGAGATTCCTTCTCATTGGGATTTTGTTCTCTGCACTATTTGTTCTTCCGGCCTTTGATTTTATTTATTTATTTATTTTTTATTTTTTACAAAATGACTCTGAGGGCCCCAAACATTGACTCCATCACCTGGACTGTCGCTTTGGTCTTTTGCTTGCTGCAACTAGTACAGAAAATGTCCAGACCACCTGTCTTCAGCTTCCTGAAATATGCCCTCGTTGTGTCTCTTTTCTTTCATGCACCACCATTATTTAAACTGCATTGGGGTTTCTGCATGAAACTGCTCTACCATACGCCTTATCAAATCAAAACCCCTTCAATCCTTCCCAGATGTGCTTTGTGGAGACTTCAGGTTATTGGCTCTTGTTCCTAATTGCAGAGTAGTTGAAACAGTCGCAACTTGCTGCCACTATTCATTGAGCCAAGATTTGAAATTTAAAATGCTGTCTTATTTCTGTTTTTTAAAATTTCCTTCTAGATCTTATATCTCCTTTGACATCTTGCGGAGGGTGCTGATGAACTATTTTAAATACGACGTGTTCTACTGCATCAATATCACTGACATCGATGACAAAGTAAGAGCCCCTGGACACTGTTGGATGGAATCGATATCACCCGTATCAGGGTGACTGTTGTTGTAAATGTGCACTGAGAGTTGGTGTGTGAGCAGTTCTCTCTCTCTCTCTCAAACGGCTCTCTGTCGTCCTGTTTAGATTATCAAAAGGGCCCGGCAGAATCACCTGCTGGAGCAGTACAAAGACAGGAAGCCAGGCCCCGCGCAAGTTCTGCAGGACGTGCTCACTGCTAGAGAGGTGAGAACTCGGAGGAAGGAAGCTTTCACCAACTGCTGCCTTTTTTCATTAAATACATTTATGCATTTCAATGAAATGAGTGTAGATCAGAGATCCTCACCTCTGGCTGTCAAATCGCAATCTGCCTGTGGTATTTCTGTCTTTCCGGGTATTAAATTGACTGAGTATTTATCGTACTGATTGGACCTAACTTCAAGCTACATGGGAGGAAGAACAACCATACCAATCAAAGATTATGATTCGATGAATGGGGCATAGGGGATGGCCATATGCATTTAGTTTCCTGGAGGTTACCCAATCACTTGCTGCATAATTACACATATATCAGCCCCCTGTGCCACTTATTCAGCTTGTACATGAAGCATTCGATTTGCAAGTTAAAGGGTGTTGAGCTCAGTATTCTGGCTGTTATAGCAATAGGTGGTATGAAGATGCCCGGTATATATTGTGGCTTTTATGGTGTACATCTGAACTGAAGCATCTCCCATCCTCAGCCTTTCCTGGAAAAGCTGGCCAAGACTACGGACCCAGACAAAAGGCAGATGCTGGAAAGACTGGAAGCAGCAGTGAAGGCGGCTCTTGGCCCCCTGCAGGGGGCAGTAGAGAGTGGTTCCACTGACTCAGTCCTGCAGAGCCATGCGGAGGTAGGGGAGAGGATGGGCCACTGTGACAGGCCCATTTTCATTGACATTGTTTTCCCAAACCAAGTTCCTTCAAGGATTTTTTTGATTCCTGAGGCCAAGTAAAGGGTGCATCCCCTCTCAGAACTGAGATTTGTTTATTTTTATCGTACGCTTTTTTTATCATACACACGATTAATTCAGGTTTAAATTGTAGATGTTAAAAAAAATATGTTGGCTACATGTCTTATGTACCAGTAATGGAAACCCACAGTATTGGTTGGCTTATATTTACTTTTACATTGTTATTTTATTGCAGTGCTGGTTGGAGGACTGTCAGATACTTAGATTTCTTAATGAGAATTTGTATTTGTATGTGGCTCAGATGCATTGTTAACAGTGGTCATTTTTGGGACCTTGCGATTTAGACATTCGTTGATGTGCCGGTGTGACCTATTTAATTGGCTGTGATACCGATTCCGGAAAATAAATAAAATATGGGTACTAATTCACTGCTTTGGTGTTTTGTCTTGAAGGTGTTACTCGAAGATGCCAAAGACCTGCTTTCAGACTGGCTGGATTCCCAGTTTGGCAGCCAAGTGACTGAAAATGCCATCTTTTCCCTGCTGCCCAAGTACTGGGAAGGAGAGTACCACAAGGACATGGAGGCCTTGAATGTAATGGACAGTGTCACTCGTTTGCCTTTTTCTGTCCTCTGTAGTGGAACTATTATTTATTGTAATTCTGTTTATTGTAATTGTTTGCTAAAAAGAATGCTGCTGATGAAACATTCAACTTGATGCTACCGGATACATGTTGTAGTGATGTTTGCTAAATGCCAAACTATGGCCATGCCTTTTAAACATTATTATCACAGTGGCACAACTAACTTATTGAAGGTTAAGTAAAAACTATCTATGCAGATTAAGTTCAGCACTAAAGATGCTTGACAAAAAAAGAAATGAACACTTGATGATGGTCCAAGATTAGTCTTCAAACTGGTCTGTATTTTATTTTCCACTCTTTATTGTACAAGAGCAGTCTATTTTTTGGCAGAATGTCTTGTGTAATCACAGCTGTTCGGTTTTCCTGATGTGCTCTGTTTACATCCTCAGATCCTTCCTCCTGATGTTCTCACACGAGTCAGCGAATATGTCCCTGAGATTGTGGCGTTTGTACAGAAGGTTATCGACAACGGCTTTGGGTGAGTGAAGAACATTTGTCCTTATAAGCTCTTTTGATCCTCCATGCTTGCCTTATCGCGGATCACTGGCTTTGGGTCCAGGGTAGTTGTTTGTTGCTCAACAAGTGGCTGTAGACTTGCTAGTTCTAGCTCTTGATGGAATCTGGGGTTCTGAGAGATGTGATTCGTAAGAGATTTGCCATTGGGCCTGTTGGCATGGCCCTTGACCCATAAAGTGCTCAAGGTCTTTACCCCTGCACCCTCTCATGCTCTCTGACGGATTAAAATAAAAAAAAATTTCTTCAACATTTTCCTTATTTGTGCAGGTATGAGTCCAATGGTTCGGTGTATTTTGACACGGCCAAGTTTGACAGCAGCGACAGCCACTCGTACGCCAAGCTGGTCCCAGAGGCAGTGGGAGACCAGGAGGCCTTGCAAGAGGGGGAGGGTAAGAGTGCTTATGGGTTTTATTTTGCGGAGATTTAGCGACGGATATTGAAGTACATCTCACTTTTGAAATGAAAGTTATGGTGAAGAGGCTTTGGGTGGTGGGCAGGGTGTAATAAAGAGCAAGAGCACATTTAGGATTGTGGACTCTGGATCATTGTAATTCTCGATCATAGATTCTGGATTTGATTTTTTTTTACAGTTGCAAGAAAGAGTATGTGAACCCTTTGGAATCATCTGGATTTCTGTATAAATTGGTCATAAAATTTGATCAGATCTTCATCTAAGTCATAACAATAGACAAACAGAGTCTTCTTAAACTAATACCTCACAAACAATTGTATGTTTTCATCTTTCTATTGAACACAGCATGTAAACATTCATAGTGCAGGGTGGAAAAAGTATGTGAACCCCTGGGCTAATGACTTCTCCCAGAGCTAATCGTAGTCAGCCAACCTGCTGTCCAATCAATGTGACGAGATTGGAGTTGTTGGTTAAAGCTGTCCTGCCTGATAAAAAAAACGCATACCAGTTTTGAGTTTGCAATTCTCAAGAAGCATTGCCTGATGCAAACCATGCCTTGCATAAAAGAGCTCTCAGGAGACAATTGCCAAGTCCTCGGTGCATTTGACTATTGCCTGCAATTCAAACGTATTCTCTCTCACATTCATGTTCGGTATGCTTCACAAAATGTTTTCCACTTCACGTAGCCTATATTTTTAAGCTCTTAAAAGCCGTCTTTGAATAATTTCAATTTTTTAAGAAATATCTTTAATAATGCATACAAAATTCCTTGATGAAAGGTGGAATTCAGAGGTCTGCTATTTATTCAGATTATTGAATTTTTTCAATCTAACACGGCAACCTGGTTAGGTCTGTCTGCTTCTCATTATCACTTCTTAATCATTCTACACCACATTTTGATTTTGATTAATAAATGGCTTGATTGCAAGTCAGGCAAAGTACGCGGGAAATGATTTAAGGTGAGCTAATTATGTCAAGCGATGGAGGCTGTCCAACCTCGCTGGTAAATAGTGGACTTCAAATCACAGCCCTAGTTGTGTTCAATAAAAACATGGAAGAAGACTGTGTTTAGTGTTGTGACTTGGATGAAGATCAGATCACATTTTATGACCAATTTATGCAGAAATCAAGGTAATTCTAAAGGGTTTGCATACTTTTTCTTGTAACTGTATTCAGTCGCAGTATCCAAATAGAATGGAATAGAGCAGCTTCATGAAGTGAAATTGTGGAACTTAATTTTAAAACATGTTTGAGTCTTGTTGCTTGTTTTTGCAGGGGACCTGAGTATCTCCGTTGACCGGCTGAGAGAGAAGAGGTCCCAGAATGACTTTGCCCTCTGGAAAGCCTCCAAGCCTGGTGAACCATCCTGGGAATCTCCCTGGGGGAAGGTAAACCACTGCCCTCCCCCTGGGGTTAGCGGTCACGTACACCACTGTACTGTGGAATAACCAAACGTGGAATGAGCTCCAAAATATTTAGGACAAATACTTCTCCCCTTTATTTGGCTTTTCTTTTTGTGATTGAACTCACTTCTGGTCAAACTGCACGGTCTCTTCTTTATATCTTTCAATGAAAACAGCTTTTCTTCTTACCTGTACCCAGAGGGAAAAAGTAGAGAGTATGTACGTACTTTATTCACATGCCAATTTTTTGATTACAAAATCTCAATTCGTGGTATACAAAGCAAAATGGGGGGGGGGGGGGGGGGGGGGGGGAAGTCCTTGTCCCAAATATTATGGAGGTCATGGCATATGTCAGTTCAAAGCTGTTTACAGCATTGTGCTTGAACCAGCCTGTTTCTCTATTCTGCCTTAGGGACGACCAGGTTGGCATATTGAATGTTCTGCTATGGCTGGCTCCATTTTGGGAGAGTCTATGGACATCCATGGTGGAGGCTTTGATCTGCGTTTCCCCCACCATGACAACGAGTTGGCACAGTCCGAGGTGAGCGTAAGCCAACAACATCCCTTTGTTAATCATAAATTTAGTTTACCTGATTTTCAGTTAAGACTCAAATGACTAATGTTGATTGATACTGATTATCAGTTAAGCTCATGGAAAGACTGCATCATTCAACTGAGTCCCTTTTTTACATGTGGACATTGTGTAGTAAGACGTATTTCTTCATAGTTTTCTTTCATTTTGATGTTGGTAATGTTGGGTACGACCATAATTTACTCTGTTGTAGGCCTTCTTTGAGAATGACCACTGGGTTCGCTACTTCCTGCATACTGGTCATCTGACCATTGCAGGATGCAAGATGTCCAAGTCCCTGAAGAACTTCATTACTATTAAAGATGCCCTGGCCAAGCACTCAGGTGATCATTTTGCACTTTAGGATTCGAGCTTGTGGAGACACGAGTCTGTTTGTTTGTGTAACATGACAGATATGAATCCCATGTTCCTGTGGGTACGTGTGTCTTGAGATATTTTTGCATGTACCCTTATTTGTTTACAATTACACACTCTCAAATTTAAGTTGACACTGTACCCTCAATCCTCATTGTCATTGCATCCCATTGAAGTGCAAGAGCACGGAACCAAAACAAAAAAATGTGTCACTGTCTAATGAATTATGGTGCTCAGTGTATGCATGTTGATGCTGCCAACTGATTGCATGTTGGTAGTGACACTTGCATGCCCTGATGCTTAATGTATTGCTGATATGTGATTATTCTGACGAGTGTTGCATATTGGCATTGACATGTGCTTGCATGTTGTTTTGAGTCGTTCTTTGGTATCAGCGTCATGTTTGTTTGATCGGTTTGTGCTGATGTGAGTGTGTGTTGGTACTGACTTTTTTGTTGCATTTCTGTGCGGACATGTTTACGTGTCGGAGCTTGCGTGTATTTGGTACTTAAGCTCATGTGCATATGTGTTTGGGCGTTGGTGCTTGTCGATGCTAACGCACGTTTGTGTGTCAGTGCTTATGTGCATTTGTGTGTCGGTGCTTGTGTGTGTTTCTGTGTCGGTGCTGACGTGAATCTGTAATGTGACCCTCCTCAGCTCGGCAGCTGCGGCTGGCCTTCCTTATGCACTCATGGAAGGACACGCTAGACTACTCCAACAACACCATGGAGTCTGCTATCCAGTATGAGAAGTTCCTCAATGTGAGCATTTCCACTGAGTCCTTAATCTCTCCCTGACGTTGCTGTTACACAGGGGTGTTATGATGGGTTATCTGTTTGGCAGTATGTTTTGCGTCTCTGCAACTTTTTTGTCAGAATGAAACTCAGATATCGCGAAGGCCGTCTTTGTGACTTTACATTTTTGCATTTCAGTGAGTTGAACTGATATTCTCAGATTCTGCATTCCATCGGATATGCATTCTGCTGCAGTTGACTGTTTTGCTCAGTCAATTTATATGCTAGCTTGTCTGTCTTTATTTTAGGAGTTCTTCCTCAATGTTAAAGATGTCTTGAGGGCACCAGTTGACATCACAGGCCAATATGAGAAATGGGAAACTGCGGAGGTTGAGCTCAATCAAAGGTGAGTCTGCTGTTTCTCCGGACTGCTTACTGTGAAGCAGAATTATTAAACTCTGCCCCCCAGTGTCCATCCTGTGCTTTGCAATCCAGTGCTTGTGTTCAAGGCAGAAGAATGACCCATGGAATTAATTTGTTTGTGGCAGCTACACCTCCAGTATTTGCAATTTTACTGCTAAACAGCTGTATTCTTTAAAAATCTGTAATTAGACCAAATTAAACGCATACAAAATATAGTCAAATAAATAAACACCTTCACTTGTCCCACCTGGCTTATTCATGAAGAGAGCTACATCTCCGGGTTTCTTGCTCACTGTTATTGAGTCAGAAAATATTTTATAGTCTTGTAAAAATTTTATTTATCCATTAGCTATTGATAAATGTTTGCCCAAAGCCAATTTGTGGATGGCATGTGGCTGAAATTCCTGTTGAGGCCGTTGTGCTAACTTGGTTTTTGACTGCAGCTTCTACGAGAAGAAAGAAGCTGTGCATGAGGCCCTGTGTGATAACATCGACACGAGGACCGCGCTGGATGAGATGAGGTCGCTGGTTAGCCTGAGCAACACCTACATGGCCGGCAGAAAAGCCAGTAAACTGACGCCCAATCGGATGCTGATTAAAAGCATCGCCTCCTACCTCACCAGCATGCTGAAGGTGAGAGAGCACGAAGGATTTGAGTCTCTGCAGAATGCACAGATAACCCCAATCATGTCTAAGAAATTACATTAGAGCTCCTGTTATTAAAAAAAGAAGAAGAAAAAAAAAGCTTGGGAATATCTTTAGTTGGCCAATGGTGAATCGGCATCTGAGTGGCGTACTTGGTGCTGATGCCCATGTCTTATTGGCTGAGAGTGGATCACAGAATGGAAAATGATCGTAAGATTCTGTCTATTTCTCTCCCCAGATTTTTGGGGCGATTGAAGAGTCAGAGTCCATCGGATTCCCAGTGGCAGGAAACGGACAGAGCGTTGACGTGAGTGAAAACTGTTTTTTTTTTTTTTTTTTGGGGGGGGGGGGGTCGAGGTCATCACCAACCCCTCTGATGTTATACCCTGAAAGTGGCTTGTTACCAATGATGTGTGGACTTGCATCTGTCATTCACAGCTGGAGAGTACAGTGATGCCGTACTTGAAGGCCCTGTCTGATTTCAGGGAAGGGGTCCGGAAGGTCGCCAGGGAGCAGAAAGGTGATATGACCTGTACACTCTACTCAAATCCCCAATAATTATCCATTTTAATGTCTCTTAGACTGCAGAATATTTACTTTGACTGACTGTAGCCCCTGCCCTCGGAGATGGAGCTGGGCTATAGAAGTTTTTTAGCCTAACAGTTCTGCATTGAAGACATTTTACTCGGTGTATTAACTGGGTGGCATTCAAAAGCACCGGTGACCGTTCCATCGCCAGTTTTGGCTGTGCTGCTGTCCTCAGTCGCAGAATGTGACAGTTGGCGTTTGACCCCTGACCTCTGACCTCTTCCCCATCCCCCAGTAACGGAGGTTTTGCAGCTGTGCGATGCATTGCGGGATGACATCTTGCCGGACCTGGGGGTCCGTCTGGAAGACCATGAAGGTGAGCTTTGCTTTCATGGGTCTGAATGATAGGTCCTAGATAGGTCTGGCTGATGGAGGCAGGATGACAGTAGTAGGGCGCAGCACTGACTGTTCAGACTGCGGTCCAGAACTCCAGTCCTGGTTTGCGGTTCTTTTATGGTTTCTGTCCAAACAAATTATTTTCTCCCATTTAACTTTGAACAGCAGCACGACTCCTGCATCAGGCCATCATTTCCCTCAAAAATTCATTTAGCTGTACCTAAGTGTTACAGTAAAAAAAAAAAAAGTAGATAAAGAATCATATACTGTCCTCTCCTCTTTTCCCATTACGGTTATGAGGACACACATGTGGCCTAAAAACAGTATCATGATGCATCCTCATTTGCTTTTGGATTCTAATTATGTTTGGGAAAAATGGTTTAATGTTATTCCTGGGGTATAGAAGATATATTTTGAAGGAAGTTGGATTTTCAGTTTGACACGCATTACATGTTTTTTTTCCAGGTCCATGCCCAAATCTGTATAGTCATGGGCGGCTTCTTCACAATCCCCTGTGGCTGCAGTACATCTGCGTTTTCGCAGTTACGCATCCACAGTGTGAGAACACATTTGGGAGGAGCCCTTAATATTCACAGTGATGTCTGTTTATTGACCTAGCTGTGTGTATTTGCGTAAGGGAGAGAGTCGTGTGTGCATGGGTGTTTAGTCATTGTACCCGCCCTAGTGGTTATGCAGTCATGAGTTATATCTCTAGAGTCTCAGCTGCATGGCTGCCAGAATCCCAGTCCCCTTTGAGCTACAGCAACTTAGTTACTGATCACATTTGTCTTCCTACTTTGTTGTTACAGTAACCCTGTGCGGGCATGGTCTTACGAGTGCTAGGCTAATGTCGTGCCAACTTGGTGTAGCTGTGCAGAGGCCTGACATTTCCACTGCTTGGGTGCCAGGCTTACACGGTGATAGCCAGTTTTACTCTTGGACAGACCGTGACGCCTCGGTATTTAAGCCTTGTGTGGGTAGAGCCAAAAAAATAACCCTCTGTATCAAGGTCAAACCTCTTGTTTCCACTGCCGCCCAGTGGTGGGATGAATTCCCTGTCAGAGTGGAGAGTAGAGTCACTGTCTGCTGATCCAGCCTGACCAGCAGGTCTGCACCTTGCCTTTGATCATTCTGAACTGGTAGAATTTGATGGGTTTTCTAGCCCTACCTTTGATATGAGATCTCGAGCAATATGCCATACCTTCAATTCAGTTTGATGCACTATATCAATCCCCCCTTCTGTGTTTGCGCAGCATCAGTTGGCCCTGTTTGATTCTTGTGCACAAACCGCTACTTGTGGCCATAAATGTTAGAGTTCTGATCTCTGCTTGCTGTTGGATTTTTTGCATTGTGAAAGTGCTGACAGACCTGATACCCCTCCTTCTGTCCATCAAGGCCTCCCAACTGTGGTCAAGCTGGTGAACAGAGAGACTCAGCTGAAAGAAAGGGAGGAGAAGAAAAAGGTAACTTTAAATTTTAATTTGTAATCAAGACATCTCCTGGCCCATTGAAATGGAGTCCATTTTACTGGGAATCTTGATTCACAAGCGCAATAAGACCTCATTGGTACTCGGCTCAAAACGGCATTACGCCGTTATGAAATTCTGGGTAACTCCTTGGATTCTAAATATGTTTTTTCAGTGCAATGAAGTTCTCTGTGTCAGGATTTGGGAGATTATTCTGCAGATTATTCCAGCAGTTTAAGTTTCTGTCAGCGCCATATCACTGCACCTGAGACGCCAAGGGTTGGGCTTCGACACCCCTGGTCTGAGGTGATTTTAAGGTCATTGTGCCTAATTGAACAAAGTTGAAATGATGGTGATTCCCCAGATGGGCCTAGGGGGGCAAACAAAATTAAGTTTTTCCATTTGAAATAGTATGTTCAAGATGGACACGCAGGATGCAAGCCATGCTAGTCACACGATGGCAGCAATATTAGTCACATAGGAGTGGAACGATGCGAGTTATGCAGGATGGCTGCAATGCTAGTGACAGAATATCTGCAATGCTAGTTGCACAGGATGAAAGCAATGCTAGTTACACGGCATGGCTGCAATGCTAGTCACTCAATGGCTGCAATGGTAGTTACACAGGATTGAAGCAATGCTTGTCATGCAGGATGCTAGTGATGGAGGATGGGAGCACTGCTGATTATACAGGTTGGAAGCAATGCTAGTCATACAGGATGGAAGCAATGCTAGTTATGCAGCATGGAAGCGATGCTAATTATACTGGTTGGAAGCAATCCGAGTCATACAGGATGGTAGTATTGCTACTCCGATAGGATGACAACAACGTTAGTCACAGGGTGGTAGCAATGTGAGTCAAACACAGTGCAAACTGTTGCCTCACTTCCAACATTGCACCAATTTGTACATCTTTTTTTCTCTTTCTCTCTCTCCTCTCACAGATGGAGCTGGAGAAACAAAAAAAGAAAGAGGAAGCGGCAAGAAAGAGAGAAGAACAGGAAGTATGTGCCATTCCTCAGTTCAGCCGCACAATTTGGTAGTGCTACTTTATGAGACGATCCCAGCCTCATTTTCAACTTGAATGGTCGCTTTGTTGTACGCTTGTTACCAAGGCATTTATTGTGCAGCATGATGCCTTTATCATTAGTCCATCATTACAAAACCTTGGGGGCGCTGGGGGAGAGTAATGCCTTTCCTCCTCTTATACCCTGCCCTCATTCACATTGTCCTTCTCCCATGTCTAAGGCCGAGGCGCATAGTCATGTGTTGGAATTCTGTAAATAAACATCTCATTTTCCCTGTCGTTATCGCCACAGGCAGCCAAACTCGCGAAAATGAAGATTCCCGCCAGTGAGATGTTCCTCTCAGAAACTGACAAGTACTCAAAGTTTGATGATACGGTAAGGACAGGGAAGTGATTTTATCCTTGAGGGGTGTGTGCAACAAAGAGTGAGAAATTGTGTGTTGGTGTTTGAACAAATGTGTGTTCGTGAGAGTGTGATTGAGTGACATTTACAAGTTTGTGTGTGTGTGTGCGCGCGCATCTTTGTGTGTTTGCTTGTTGAGTGATTGAGTGTAAGATATTGTGTGTGTGTGTGTGTGTGTGTGTGTGTGTGTGTGTGTGTGTGTGTGTGTCTTTGTGTGTCTTTGTGTGTCTTTGTGTGTCTTTGTGTGTTTGCTTGTTGAGTGATTGAGTGTAAGATATTGTGTGTGTGTGTGTGTGTGTGTGTGTGTGTGTCTTTGTGTGTTTGCTTGTTGAGTGATTGAGTGTAAGATATTGTGTGTGTGTCTTTGTGTGTTTGCTTGTTGAGTGATTGAGTGTAAGATATTATGTGTGTGTGTGTGTGTGTGTGTGTGTGTGTGTGTGTGTGTGTGTGTGTGTGTGTCTTTGTGTGTCTTTGTGTGTCTTTGTGTGTCTTTGTGTGTTTGCTTGTTGAGTGATTGAGTGTAAGATATTGTGTGTGTGTGTGTGTGTGTGTGTGTGTGTGTCTTTGTGTGTTTGAGTGTAAGATATTGTGTGTGTGTCTTTGTGTGTTTGCTTGTTGAGTGATTGAGTGTAAGATATTATGTGTGTGTGTGTGTGTGTGTGTGTGTGTGTGTGTGTGTGTGTGTGTGTGTGTGTGTGTGTGTGTGTGTGTGTGTAAGGGCAGGATTGTGAGAGGGTGTCTGTTATTGGGATGCAGTCGTGTGCCAGATGCTAACGGAGTTGTGATGGGTTGCCTCTGCAGGGTTTCCCCACTCATGACTCTGAGGGAAAGGAGATAAGCAAGGGTCAGACCAAAAAACTGCGCAAGCTGTACGACACTCAGGACAAACTGCACAAGGAGTACTTGGCGACGGCCCAAATTGGGAGCTGAGGCTCATGGGAAATTACCCAGGGTCCTCTGTTTGCCCCCTTCCCAACCCTGTGCTCTGCCCCAGAGCCCGTCCGTCTGTCTGTCCGTCCAGAGCAGAGCCGGGGGACCCCATTTGACCCCAAACCTTTTCCCCAAGACTCTGGACCTCACCGAGTTCATGATGATTCCTCACCATTACATTTTAAAAACTGTAATTTTTGAAAAAATGTATTTTGCTGTAAAATTTGTGGTATTTTTAGTAGATGAGCCATTTAATGTAGGCACCTCATATCTGGAGTGTGATGTGTTCCAGTTTTAAAAATGAAATGCGGACCTCAAAACATTTCCTGAAATGACTTGGTGCTTTTTGCTTTTTTTCGTTTGCAAAATAAAAAGCCAGCTGTAGTATTGCATAGATTCGACCATCGTGAAGGTGCCTCAGGTACCTTGCAAGAGAGAGGAGGAAGGAAGGATGAATCACTGACTGATTTGAAAGGGTGTGGTTTTATAGCACTGAGCATGTTAAGTTAAAGCAGGTTGCCTTTCCACATGTAATCTAGTCAATGGTATATCCAATTATCAGTGGTTACAAACTGTGTCTTGGGATGAAGTGTCCCATTTCTTTAGTCAATGCATGCCTCATTTCACTGCCAGAGATCTCACTGAGCTGTAAACTGGGGTTATCAACTTTGGTTTGAAATGAAAACCTGAGGGACAGTTGATCTCCCACCAAATTATATGAAAGTTTAAATAAATCGCTTGCCAGTAATAGTGTTTTTGTTCAGTCTTAAGTAAGCTCACTCAAGCAGGTTTACAGCTACAGTACAGACTTTCATAAATTAGCATAGTGCCCTGGGGGGTATTCCACAAAGCTGGCTAAGTGAGTAAGCCTTGCTTTCGCACAAAGTAAAACCCGGAAAGCTGTATTTATTTCAGTCCATGTTCCAGATTTGAATAGTTTGTAGGTTTTACTGTGTGAAAAAGCCAGGCTTACTCAGCTAGCCAGCTTTGTGGAATACCCCGCTGAGCTAAATGGAGCAAATGAGGATAGCCGCACGACTGTCGCGTGAATTAGCAGAGCTGCCCACACAATATGCCCAACTGTCAGGCTGATAGAGAATATTACATGGGCATTTCCATATCACACCCTGTATCAATTGAGACCCCAGTATCATTCTCGGCTGATTCTGGTCGAGGGTACAGGGCGTGATATGAAAATGCCCATATGATGTTCTATTCATCATATACATTTTGACCATAATTTTATAATTTTATCTAAAGCTATGGCAACGGTTGCTGCTACTGATACACAGATACAGGTGATACAACATTTTGCCCGCGAGCTGATACAGCCTTGTGCTTTGCGCTTGTTTCACACGTGCAGATTCCCTGTATTTATAAGTAAGTATATGGCAAATCTGTTCGCCCAATTACAATTGGAGCAGTACATAGGTGGTTCACGTTTATGTTCACACGAGCGCACACAGATGAGGATATTTGCATGACTGTTGTGTGAATTGGCAGAGCTACCCACTCAACGGTTGTGTTGTAGACAAATATGCCCAACTGTTGTGCTGATGAATAGATTTGTCCACCCGACTGTCTGAAATAGAGTTGCCCATCGAGTTGGTATTCAGTTCTGCCCTGTTTCATAATGCCAGGTTATATCAAATAGCAGCTCAATTAAACCTCCAGTTTCTGAACGAGATGCGATTTGTCTGGGCTGGTGTGAAAACCCTCAAGACTGTCGATCCCCTGAAACAGCGTTCTACAGCCCTGCTTTGGAGATGCTCCTGTTCTGAAAAACTGGCTGCTTGGCATCTCTGCCTGGCACAGAATTGTGGGTTGTCAGGAAACCAGGTTTGAAAATGCTAATACTCAACACTACATGAGGATTTGTTTGTGCCTTGTTAAATTGGGTATTAATATCCCGGCATTGTATTTAACTATTTTTAATGCTTGTCAAAAAAATAGTGGGCAAAACAACAGATGGAGAAAGCTTCCTGATTACAAATCTGGGGATCTATGCTGCAAAATGTGTTGAATCGGATAAGAATGCCATCTGCACACAGATTCATATGTACTCAACTAGATGCTAGATAGACCATGCTTTTTCCATATTTCAATCCATTATTGTTCAGAGATTTTTAGTATAAGTTGCTCACGTACAAATACGTTTTACACCTCTTTGAGTTCATTGTGCTTCATACCTAAAGGCATGCAAGGGGATGGGAGGACTAAGTATGGATTTGTGGCAGCAGAATAGGGAAGTGCGTAGAAATCTTCCAAATGACTGACATTGGGTCACCAAAATAAGCATTTAAAAAGCTCTATAATGTAGCCAAAAATCCACCCAGATTTTAATAAAAATACTCAATATTTTTGGGCACTTGAAGTGATGGATTGTGCCAAGCATGCCCAACCAGGAAATCTATAAGCAAACAAATTACCTGGATGCTTCACTGTATTCTAAGGGTGCTGTAAAAAAAATTGTGAGTGATTAAGTTGGCAAATACCCATGACACTGTAGATACTCCATTGTCGCTCCTTCTATACCTTGCTGCACACACTTCAACCATGGGCCTTGCCATTCATCAGCAAGAATCTGAGCTCTGGCAGAATGGTAAAGATTTGACGTTCTGTTTCAGAGGTAGTGGCTTTAAATGTCACTTCGCTAAAATTTCTAAATTTGCCTGGGCGGTCGTGACTGAGATGCAACCAATCAGTGACTAGATTGTTGAAGTGTTACGAGCTTCTTCGGTGCGGCTTCAAGCGTGAGTGCAGGCAGCAGAACAGCGGCGGCCGAGGTAAGACTGAACGATGAGCGATGTTTCTGGAGCTTACCGGATTAGTGAATATTACATTTCTCAGAAAAAAAATATGTATTCGTATTTTAGTAAATCGACTGACTTTAAAGTACATTTGCGACCTGAAATGGAAGAAATGCTGCGTGATATTTGCCCCCCTTAGCTAAAGTTGGCTCATCTTGACTTGCCTGTAAGGCAGCTTGCGATCTAACGTCATCTGTTTGTGGGGGTCTTTAGCAAGACATGTTCGTCATTATGTAGGCCTTGATAGTGATCGAGCTTGTTGGCTGACTATTTAGCCAGCTCAACACCACGTCCAGCCAGTCCTCTTGAATCTCTATTTGCTAGCTTATCTGCTAACGTTACCGGACCGTCTCATACAGAAAGTGTGGCACCGCCCAAGACTTGTTTATGTGGGCATGAACAGGCGGAGTCCGGGGTTCGGCTTGGTCCTCATTTCATTTCACTGTCAGCTCTCTCTCAAGTTTTCTACGCGTTCTGCGACCGATTTACCAAACATTTACCTCAATCCTTTACACTCTATGTGCCATGACATAGACCAGCCATCATAGTTCGCTCGATGACCGGCTTGACTGTACAGTGGTCAACGTTGTTTTTCTGCGCGATGTCGATATGTTCTCGTATGTGATTGGCTAAGGGGTCTCATCGTATTCCGTTGTATCGAGCGTTGCGTGCAAACGTTGAGAAAAGAACCACACCTGCGGCTTTAGTGCGTCATCAGCTGTCTCCCTGAACTGAGGTGGCCGGTCGGTTCGAACGTGCTGTTATTTAGAAAATTGGGATGGGTCTGCGGCGCGGTTCATTTAATTAACGCTTTGCAAACTGAAGGTTTTCATTAAAAGAAGGGATGGCCTCTGGGCTGCTGGCTCTTGATCATTCCCTTTGAAATTTTATGATGATAGATTTCCCAGCCATCAATATAAATTGATTTATTAGGAAAATTATTAGCCTGGTAACGAAAAATCGTAGGAGTGATAAAGGGTTGGACCAAAGTTAGCGAGTGAAAGCTACCCATTTCGTGGAAATATTTATGTATTTTTTCATTGGTGTCTTTGCTCATAAGTTGACAACCAGCAAGGTATGTTTGTTGCCTAAAGCCAATACCTGCCTTAACACTGCTGAAAAGATTTCCAGTTTCCAGTTTCAAAGGACTAAGTGGTATTATCATGTTAACAGCATCCAATATCATCTTTCGCCTTGAATGCACCACTGAACAACTTATTCGCTCCTTAATTATCTTCCATTGCAGAGCACTGGGCCTGTTCTATAATGGATGATGAAAACAAAGCCAAAGGTAACCTGCATTATCCTTTGAATAGGTTTGTCTCATCTTTGGGGTGGCTAACGAGACAATTGATGCATAAGATGTACTGGTCGCTACTGGAGGCCTGGACTTTTCCATCCCTCTGAAACAAGCACATGGGGTTCTCAGTTGGATTAGTTGAGACTGTGGGAGGGTACAACAAATGTGACTGGCTGTGCTGATTCGGTGGGTAGGTGGAGTATGTGTGGTATGTATACGGACATAGTCCTTAAGGACAAGTAGTAAGACGGTAAATTTCACACAATGATCAGATTTTACTCATGAACATTTCTCTTGGCATTTTTTGGCACCCATTGAAGGAATGTCCTTCTCCAAGCTTTCTATGGCTGGGGAGTTGCATGAATGAATGCATTTTCACATGGGGGTGGGGGAGGTTTAGCAGCCGTTATTTATTTATTTATTTATTTATTTTTTATAAAGTGTAACAGGTTTGAAAGTCTGACCTGCTTGAGTTACCTGATATTCAGTAGGACAAAAGTATATATTGCAGTATCTACTGGTAACACATTGAATGCATTTAAATACACGCCTTCCATCGTGTGGGTGAAATTGAGTGGTACCTGTAAGGGTAGCACCAAGAGCTGCAGACTGCTTGCCTGATATTAAGTGCTCGTCTGGGGAGTGAAAGTGTCCCTGATGCATTTCACAGTCTGAACTGCATCACTGAAAACATCGGCTGTTTTTCACACTGTTATGTTCCCAGTGGTGCTAAATCCCTGGGGACAGTCCTCTCTCTGCACCGTTTATGGTAACCGTTTGTAGAGTAGGTGCCTTTGAAGAGTCTAGCTTTTCCTCGCCTCAATCTAAACATTACTGAAGCAAATCTTCGAACATCAGCCGCACGTAACCACGTAGTTTCGATGTCGCGTGTATTGGCCAAAAAACATTAAGTTTTCTGGATAATGCTCCCTGGCTTTTAACGGGAACTGCACGAATCGCAGCCCTGACCGATAACATATCAAGTCTCATTTAGAAAATTTCACAAAGATTTGCTGTGTTAGGGGAAAATACCCAGGCCCTTGGCAAGCAGACAGGAGCTCAGTCTGCTGTAGAGACAGCCTGAGATCTCCGGTTTGGGTTGGCTGAAGAAAGAAGCGTGATCGTAGGCAGTTGTGTACGTTCCCTTGGCGAGTGGGTGACAGAAATGACTCTGAATTTTGGCCCCTAGTGGGCTTAGTACATTAGTGGAAGGCCAGCAGTATGCCTTGCTAGCGCCTCAGAGTGAATGTTGCTGACATTGGGGAATTCTGCTTGTGGAAAATTGGGGGTGCCCCTGGTTTGTGCGTAAACCTGTGTGCTGTAGATGGCCTCTCTTGTCCAATAGCAGCAGGTGGAGAGGATGAGCGGACAATGCCATCGCCACCGTGTCCGAAGTTCCTCCAGGATCGGCTGAGGTGCTCCGTCCTCCCCGCCCCCACTACCATAGAGAGGTGAGAGGACCCTCCCCCTGTGTTTTTCGATCGGAAAATGACTCTGTACACAGAATGACATGGTGTAATTTCCTTCCCGTGTTTTGAAAAGTATTTACACATTGCGTGGGCTCTGTGCATTAGCACACAAATGTGTGAGAGAGCACACTTTGTATCATGTCCCTTACTGTGTGTGTGTGTGTGTGTGTGTGTGTGTGTGTGTGTTTCACAGCTTGCCCAAGTCGGTAAAGCGGAGAGTGAACACACTGAAACAGCTGCAGGTGAAGAGTGCGCATATAGAAGCCAAGTTCTATGAGGAGGTGCACGATTTGGAGCGGAAGTATGCAGCACTCTACCAGCCTCTGTTTGACAAGGTGCTGCCCCCCCCCCCCCCCAAAAGCCCCTGTCCTGCTGCCACCGCGGTGTTGGGTTACCCCCCTGTGCACTTCGGCCGGGTAAACCCCTGACATCTTTCTCCGTGACCGGGGGGCCCTGTTTCAGTGCTAAATTGAGACCCTTGCAAACGAGAGTCCAGCTGCTCGTGTCCTAGCTGGGCATTTCCAAAGCTGGGAACAGAGCTTATCTCGGGCCTGCGGTGCAAACAACTGTTACAGCGGGGTTGTGCAACTGTGGTTCTGCTGGGCATGTCTGCATGCTGGCATTTGTTCTCTACTACGGACCTTAGTTTTACTATATCAGCCACTCTAGAAACTAAGCTAGTTCATTCCAGTACTTAAGCACACTGGAGTCTTTGGGATACACAAGCATTCTTTGGCTGTTGCTGGTGTGTGACATAGATCATTGTTAAGAGCAAAAGGTGGTTGAAAATCCTCAAACGGATCAGCCTTTATAATGCACAACACACAGAGAAAACACTTAAATATTAAATATCAGTAAAGCCTTTCTTGGAAATAAAAATTTGAAAAGGAAACTCAGGTTTGGTTTGGTTACTTCAGTTCCCCCTGCCCTGAGAGACATGAGGTGTAAGAACACTTGTGCCGTTGCCCCTGGCTTTAGAACTGGAGTTGGTCCCCAGGTGCTTTACTGTTTCTGCCTACTGTCAATGTATCGTGGATGAGTCAAATTTAGAGGGCATATTATATGGAGGTGTGGCCCCTTTTGATCTGTTTCTGACAGAGTGTGTGTTGTGCTGTGTACAGAGGCGAGACGTGGTCACAGGTGCAGTGGAGCCCACAGACGAGGAGTGTGTATGGCACAGTGAAGGAGAGGAGGAGGAACTTTCTGTGAGTATCTAATGGTGCAGGCTGCACGCCGTCTGCAGTGTGCGGGCGTGCGTGTGCGTACGACTATGGGCTTATAATACATCAGAGGTGTTTTTAAATTTAGTGGTACGTGAGAATGCACATAATAGTGAGTGTGCATGTCTGTAGTGGTCAGTTTGAGTGACTGCAAGTCTGTGGTGGTCAGTAGGAATGAGTGCACATGCGTCTAGTGGTCAGTAGGAATGAGTGTGCGTGTCTGTAGTGGTCAGTAGGAGCGAGTGCACGCGTGTCTGTAGTGGTCATTTGGAGTGAGAGCGCATCTATGGTGATCAGTAGGAGTGAGTGCATATCTGTAGTGGTCAGTAGGAGTGAATCTGTGTCCATAGAGGTCAGTAGGAGTGGGAGCGTGTCTGTAATGGTCAGTAAGAATGAGCGTGTTTCTGCAGTGCCCAGGTGGAGTGAGTGAGTATGTATAGTGGTCAGTTGGAGTGAGTAAGTGTCTGTCGTGGTCAGTAAGAGTGAGTGAATGTTTGTAGCGGTCAGTAGGAGTGAGTGAGTGTTTGGCCCCTTGCAGGAGGAGCTCAAGAACAAGGCCTCTATACAGGAGAATAAAGAGGCAGCGAGTGCAGAGCTGGAGCCCAAGGGCATCCCGGAGTTCTGGCTCACCATCTTCCGGAGCGTGGACATGCTGAGCGACATGCTACAGGTTAGAACATGTGTGTGTGTGTGTGTGTGTGTGTGTTCAGTGTGTGTGTGTTGTGATGAACATGCGTGTGTTCAGTATGTGTGGTAGGTTTATAGGGCTCGTGTTATTCATGATAAGAAGTATTATTATCTCCATCAATCAACAAATTAGATTCGGCACAGGTTATGTTTTCAAGTGTCTGTCTGTTGATTTGTCCAGACACTATTGCTTGAATTTCTCAATCAATTTCAATGATATTTAGAGGATGTTTGGGTCATGGTCAAAGGAAGCATAGATAACATTTTGATGGTGATCAGGATCACAATCTGGATCCTGGATTTTTTTTTTTTTTTTTTTTTTTTTAAGATTCTTCACCTTCACAGGAATGCAACAAAACGATAAAATTGAAGACCCTTTCTTGTGCTGTTTTGGCTTAAATTATACAAAACCAAACAATTAAAGCCATATATAGATCTACAATATTATCAGCTTGGTTTTTATTGATGAAACTCTTGTTCATGTTTGAACCAAGACTGTCTTTCACTGCCGTCATTAAGAGTCATAGCCCTTTTACAGTTAGCAGTTGCCTTTGAACAGAATTAACATGAAAACTCAGGACCTGCATGTTCAGATGTGTGAATATAATTAACTTTGATCACACACTCTGCTTGTCCAAAACAGGCTTTAGAGTTGTGGTTCAACTGGACAGTCTGCCTTTGAGTTAAACACATTTTTTTCCCAATGACATTGAGGTAATAACTCTGTCTGCATTGGTTAAGGAGCTGGTTTCTATTGGGCGGGAGTGCCACCCGGAGGTCTTTGAGTGTGTGTATTGCTGCGACCCTAGAGAACAAAATGCCGATCGCAGGCCGGTATTATAGCCTCATGTGTGAAGGAGTTATGCATCTTTATCCAGGTTTTGCAACCTTGAACAGAAACAGTTGGTGTGGAAACAATCAAGCAGTTACACACCTAGTTGTTCCTTTGTGTAAGCGCTTGGTTGGGATAAAAGCCTGTATCCACACAAGCACTTTCTAGATAAGGTTCATGACAACCCCTGGCCTGTGCAGTTTGAGTAAGTGGCTAAAGTGAAGTTCTTCTCTGTCCTTTCCAGGAACATGACGAACCAATACTGAAACATTTACAGGACATCAAAGTGAAGTTTTCTGAGCCTGGGCAGCCAATGGTGAGTCACAGAAGCACATCTGTGCCTGCTTACTCCACTGTGATGTGCCTGCTCTGTGTTCAGTGCCTCGGATTAATGATGCCTCTGGTCATTTGATGGTCGTTCAGGAGGTTGAATATGTGGTTCTGCCTTTTCCGCTTTCACAGAGCTTTACGTTAGAGTTCCACTTTGAGCCCAATGGTTACTTCAACAACAGCGTCCTGACCAAAGTGTACAAGATGAAATCTGAGCCCGACCCCAAAGACCCCTTCTCTTTTGAGGGCCCTGAGATTGTGGATTGTGAGGGGTGAGTGAGGGGAGTGTGTTGGGTTCTGTGTTTTGACAGAAACAAATTTCACATCATATGACAAAGAATTAACTTAAAAAACCTATTCTTTTTGCCCTGTAAAAAAAAGAGAGAAAAAAAATCCTTTGTACAGTAGTAAATGGTTTCAATTCTGCCTGAAAACCTCACATCATGGTCAAAATGAATTTGCAATTATTTATGTTGCACATGCAGCTATGGTGCAAGGCTTTAAGTGAGCACATCTAAGGAGTTACATTTTATTTATACATATAGAATGTGTGTAAGGAGTAGAGTTGAAATTAATGTATACAGTGTTGTTTCAGTCAACATATGGAAACAGGAATGTTTGAGGTAACTGTTGCTGTATAAGTAGTAAAGTTTGAGTTGAAGATGCGTATGAAAGAATATAGCTTTGAGGTGAGCGTGCTCAGGAAGAAGGGAGGGTTTGAGGTAAGCGTGCTCAGGGAGAGAGGAAGGTTTGAGGTGAGCTTGCTCAGGGAGAGGGGGAAGGTTTGAGGTGTGCGTGCTCAGTGAGAGAGGAAGGTTTGAGGCGAGCGTGCTCAGGGAGAGAGGAGGGTTTGAGGTGAGCGTGCTCAGGGAGAGAGGAGGGTTTGAGGCGAGCGTGCTCAGGGAGAGAGGAGGGTTTGAGGTGAGCGCGCTCAGGGAGAGAGGAGGGTTTGAGGCGAGCGTGCTCGAGCAGAGAGGAAGGTTTGAGGTGAGCGTGCTCCGGGAGAGAGGAAGGTTTGAGGTGAGCATGCTCAGGGAGAGAGGAAGGTTTAAGGTGAGCGTGCTCTGGGAGAGGGGAAGGTTTGAGGCGAGCGTGCTCTGGGAGAGGGGAAGATTTGAGGCGAGCGTGCTCAGGGAGAGAGGAGGGTTTGAGGCGAGCGTGCTCAGGGAGAGAGGAGGGTTTGAGGTGAGCGCGCTCAGGGAGAGAGGAGGGTTTGAGGCGCTCAGGTAGAGAGGAGGGTTTGAGGTGAGCGCGCTCAGGGAGAGAGGAGGGTTTGAGGCGAGCGTACTCAGGGAGAGAGGAAGGTTTGAGGTGAGCATGCTCAGGGAGAGAGGAAGGTTTAAGGTGAGCGTGCTCTGGGAGAGGGGAAGGTTTGAGGCGAGCGTGCTCTGGGAGAGGGGAAGATTTGAGGCGAGCGCGCTCAGGGAGAGAGGAGGGTTTGAGGCGAGCGCGCTCAGGGAGAGAGGAGGGTTTGAGGCGAGCGTGCTCAGGGAGAGAGGAAGGTTTGAGGCGAGCGTGCTCAGGGAGAGAGGAAGGTTAAAGGCGAGCGTGCTCAGGGAGAGGGGAAGGTTTGAGGCAAGCATGCTCAGGGAGAGAGGAGGGTTTGAGGTGAGCGCGCTCAGGGAGAGAGGAGGGTTTGAGGCGAGCGTGCTCAGGGAGAGAGGAGGGTTTGAGGTGAGCGTGCTCAGGGAGAGAGGAGGGTTTGAGGCGAGCGTGCTCAGGGAGAGAGGAAGGTTTGAGGCGAGCGTGCTCAGGGAGAGAGGAAGGTTTGAGGCAAGCATGCTCAGGGAGAGAGGAGGGTTTGAGGCGAGCGTGCTCAGGGAGCGGAGAAGGTTTGAGGCGAGCGTGCTCAGGGAGAGGAGAAGGTTTGAGGGAAACCACCCTTTGACAGGCCTGTAAACCCCGCCTCCCAGCTGTGACATCGACTGGATCAAAGGCAAAGACGTGACGGTGAAGACCATCAAGAAGAAG
The DNA here is from genome assembly GCA_029721435.1 of Gymnothorax reevesii. Classification (NCBI taxonomy): domain Eukaryota; kingdom Metazoa; phylum Chordata; class Actinopteri; order Anguilliformes; family Muraenidae; genus Gymnothorax; species Gymnothorax reevesii. The sequence continues at coordinate 41,900,512 of CM056588.1, forward strand.
CAGAAACACAAGGGGCGGGGCACTGTGAGGACCATCACCAAGCAAGTGCCTGCAGACTCCTTCTTCAACTTCTTCAACCCCATCAAAGGTGCACTCGCTTATCGTGACCCCTGTGCTACTTTACCCATCTCAGAGTATGGGCAGATACTCCTGGTCTTCCTGCTTTTAGACTTTACTCTGTGATTTTATCATCTTACTAATTTCCATCTTTCATCTCAGTATATTTATAGCTGGTTTAATTTTTTTCAGCTGATTAGATGATCTGCTCTACATGTAGAGGTTAGGTGTTCAGCATATGCTATCCATGAGTTATTTGCGCAACTTGCATCTCATTAATTTCTTCAGCCAGTCTGATTATTACTGCCAATATTTACTGTAGTAATTCAGAATCTGCAGGGCACAAGGGAATTAAATCCTCTAGTACACCATTGTACAGCTCCCTCAACTCTTAAGTTTACATCTCTGGGCTTTCTCCAGTGCTGGCTTCCAGCACCCATGCTATTGGTCAGTTGTGTCCGATCTCATCAGAAAAGGACTGGTGTAGGTGCAGGTGTTCAAACTGTACACCATGACTCCCGATTTAACTCTGTTACTTACTGTAGTCTTCAAAGTACTCATTGATATCTACGTTGTATAAGATAGGTTTATGCTGGGATAAAACAAACTGTTCCGCTCAGATGAGATTGGACTGAGCTGTAGTGGATGTATGCCCAAATTTAACCAGCAGGTGGCAGCAATGACCCACAAGTTCAGTCTCTGATCACATGACTTGGTGTCCTTCATCATGAAGGCTTTACTGCTGTTGACAGGCACTTCAAGGAGCTGCTTTTATTTGATTTGAAGATTCTACTAAAGTTTGTCCCCAAGACATAGCACACTAATTAATCTCAACCACGTCACGCTGACGTACAGTTTTCCACCGTATAGTTTTCCAAAAAACAAGTGGTTTAATAAGTGCAGGGGTTTGCTGAGGACTGCAGGTTAATATCAGACAGACGGCTCCTAAAGCCTGAATGAATGAGTGATGGTCATTCTTCCTTTAAATCCAGTGCTCGAGCTGCCAGAAGAAGTTATGGAGGCTGACGTTTTGCAGCAAAACAACGGTTGCGAATGAGTCACTCATTGATGGACAGCTTCATCAAGTTTAGTTTAGCTGCTGTTCAGCATAACCGACTAAAAAAAACTGAGGGAATCACTAAATAGTTCATGGCTCATAAGATGGTTGAATGGCTTCAGCAGTGTGTGATAAGGACAGGAGTCTACATGAAGGATTAGACTAGGTCCATGAATCGGGATCCAGATGGTGATAAGGAGAGGGAAAAACAACTGTGGAAGTCTGTTTTAGTGGTTCTTTACAGGGGGGATAGACTTGTCGTATGGTACGGTTCTGTACCCCACTGTGTGAAGCAGTTGGGTGATTCTCACAAAACTGTCCTGACTTTTGCAAAAATTATTTTAGGTCAAATTCACTAGTTTTCTCTCATTAGTAGCAAGCAGGGTCTAACTGGTTCTATTAAAATGAGAGATCAAAACATGTGTTTTATTACATTTTCAGAATATTTTATTGAGTCATTGACCAAATAAGTTCATTACTGTCACACATTTTCAATTGATGATAACTGAATATGTATGAAAGGTAGACATTTTATTTTTTATGTATGTTCCATTAATAGTTCAGAATATCCACATAGTGTAAAGCACTATTTATTGATAGAATAACTTTAGTTCATGTTTATGTAACTTTATGTTCATTACCAAAACAAAATTACGTTTCATACTAAATTTTTCCTGTGGTGTAAATTTTACAAATAAATAAAAAACCGTCAATTCAGTAATACAGTAATCTGACTTGACAAATAGTTCCTGTGCAAAAATATAAGTTGAAGTTATCACTTATTCCCATCCAAATATTTTCATATACAGCAAGTGTTAGGGTAATGTAAAGCCATGTTTCATAGAGCCATATTTTAGTATTCACAAACTAGGCTATATGGTCCAATCTTTTTCGCTGTTTAGCATTTAGGGCTACATGATTAGATTGTCTTGGGTAATGACAAATTAAGCTTGACTTCACAAAAAAAAAAACAATGAATCAACAGCAGTTCATAACAGAATAACAGAAGGTTTAATGTAACCACAATCAATACAATGTATACAATAATATTTTCAATTAAGAGCAATTCATTGAAAGTATAAAAGATATTAAAAAGTTGAATGGTAGCTGAATAGCTGAAAGTCTTGAGCATTAAGTTTGAATGAAGTCTCTAGCTGAAAGTATGCTGAAGTAGTTAAAGTTTAAAGAGGCTGAAGATATGAAGGATTTGGACATTCTCTCCATTCAGTTTGAATGAGGAAAATTTTTCAGAAAAAGCTTAATATTTTAAAAAGTGTAAATAACTTCAAAAAGTTGAATGGGCGTCCTAATGTCCTGAATGAGCTGAACGTTTTGATATTTGAATGGGTTTTCTAGCTCAAAGTATGAAGGACTAGTTAGACTGGAAAAAACGGTGCAAGAACTCCGAATAATAAGAACATATAAAGATTTGGATTACAATAGTGTGAATGCTGACTCAGCATTCATACTAATAACAATCAGTAACTTCATACAAATGAGGGTAAACATCGGGGTAGCTTTTCCCAGGTGGAAAGTGATAGTGAAGGAGAAGGACTTTTAAAGGGACGCCAAGTTGCCTGCTTTCTTCTTGACTGGTAGGTAAATGTTACGGTTTAAATTTAAAAGCTTTTTTCATTGCTTGGTTGTGTAGCTCATTATATAGGCAGCATAACAGTAGAACATGTGTAGGTAAACCGCGTCGTTGGTGAATAGCAGCATAGGCTGTTTTATGGAATAAGGGTTGCATTTCATCATGCCCACTACCTCCATCAGTATGTTTTTTAGGAAAATGGACAACAGTGGTAAATGATACCTGCCATCAAGTTGTAATATTATTGTTTGACAGGGGTCTCAGGGCCAGGGCAAGATGACAGACTCGCGTTTGACAGTTGTTGGGAGCAATTTTAGCAATTTCGATGATTTTAGCCACTGAAAATCAGTCAAAATTTTTAGTTTAATTTCTTGTGCTGCTGTATGTGGTAATCCATGTTACTGATGACACACCAGGTTGCTAGGGCACGCACAGCACGCTTTCATGATATCAATATTCTAAAGCCCCCTCTCAATAATAAAATCCCCCAAAATATATTGGCGCCTCCTTTTAAAATCGTCCTGGCAAATAAAAAGCCAGAAAAAAGTGGAGATTAGATACGGAATTCTTTCTATGCAAGAGTAAACTACTACTCCTTTCTGTATATCTCCCCATTAAAAAAGTACTAAGGTGGATACTGCAACGTGCTATATTGGAATTTTGGCAAACTCTGGTATGGTACAATATTACTAGGGAGTAAGTTGACCCGCGGGGAGAGGGGAAAATTGCACTATTGCACGGTACCAAACAATCGTACCTTGTGCGAAAGCGGTCTGAGACTTTGTATTAAAAACAAACACTCCGCCGTAGACCGCAGTTTAGCGTGGTATTATGAAGTGGTGTTGGATGACATGATGTCATAGCTTCTTGGGACATAATGGCTACCGTAGTTGCAAAACGCCTTTGAAAAAGCGAGGAGCTAGAGAGCACTATTTGTTTGAATGCAAAATACGATTTCACCACTTGATGGGAGAAATTCCTACACAATGTAGCTTTAAAAATCACAGGAATGGCTTACAGACCTGCTTTTTTTTTTTTTATTAAACATGCTCAGAAATACTGATTTTTCAACTTCTCATTTCGGAAAAATGAACACTAATGTGGTGTTCAGCATAATTTCCTGAGCATGTCGGGGAAAAAAGTAAGTCTGTAACCCATTACTGTAATTTTTAAAGAATTTAAGGGGGGAAAAGAAAGGCGAAATTGGCTTTAAAAAAATAAATAAATAAAAATAAATAAAAAGCATGCTGCTTCAGGGATACATTTGGAATGAGGACTTCTTAGAAATATACTGGCGGTATGATTTAAATCCATTCAACTTTGCTTACTCTATTCCAGTGGTTCCCAAACTCGGTCTTGGGGCCTCCCTGTGTATGCTGGTATCTGTTCCACCCTTGATTACAATTGTAGGATTTTAACCGACTGTTAATTTGTCTTATTTAGGTACAATTAAATTTAGAGCAGCAATTTATCCTCTTTTGACATTCAGTATTTTGACAGATCTACGTACAGTGAGGAATAAATTCCACATCCACATTGCGATTATATGAGGAACAAGTTAACGATACAAAAAGAGGAAAAAATTTTACCCAATCAAAGGAAAAAAATCAAAGGGTTCCTCAGTGAGGAAACTGTGGCCTCATGCTTGCAAAAACTTACAATTTACTAGACAAGGCAATGATGGTCAAGCCTGTTTTATGTTGTGTTTTTGTTATTGAGTGCAAGCAAATTATTTTGAGTGAATTCTAATCACCTGTGGTTTACTCAATGCCTGACTTGATCAGTTTAAAAATGTTAAAGTATTATCTGAAATGGCTTGCTACATTGGGGGAAAAAAAACAAATATCTATATTCAAGGGTCGTTTATGCTTCATGGTACAAATGGATATTTCCATTAAAATTTGGCTTAAGACGTTAAATAACTTCTTAAAATCCTATGATGGCAATTCTGATTGGAACGAAAACCAGCATACACAGGGAGGCCTCAGGACCAGGTTTGGGGACCCCTGCTCCAGTCAATATAGTTAATCTCCTTTTGTCTACTACTACTACTCCTAGTACCAGCCAACCCCTAGTCGACCAAACAACACCTAGTACCAACCAACTATTCAGTATAACCCCTAGAAAACCAACCACAAAATTCGGAGCGCTGATTATACATTTATAATAAATTACCGTAACACTTCATTTCATTACCGTAACAGCCTTGTATATGTTACGGTAATGAATGCAGAGCATTCCGGTAATGAATGGCAGTCTCATGTTGCAATAATTAGCATAGCTAGCATGACTCGGCAGAAATATTTTCACTTACAGTTTGGCTTTTTAAAAGTTAATTTTCCACTGAACATAAAATAATTATCTTCAAAACTATTTCAAAATATACCCTGTTATGGTAATGAACAGTCGTAGTGTGCCAAGGGGTGCATACAATTACAATCTTTAACATATCTACAGTAAGAACGTGAAGGATGATCTTACCTGATAGCCACTTTGCACCTTCTCTTCCGAGCAATGCATCATGGGACATCTGTTACGGAAATGAATTGTTCATACTCCGGACACATGTATTTGGCCCAGATAATAATTATTTGCAAATGGTTGGCCCCAAATGGTAACATTGCTAGTTAAAGGGTATAGCCCTAACCATTTTTTGTATTTATATTTATATTGAATTATGGGGATATATTGTGATCATTTTGGGTTTAAGGTAAAAAATAAAAGTTCGGACATGTTACGGAAATGAACTTTTAGGTTGAAATGTAATCGTAAAATATAGAGTATTCCATCAATTGCAAAGACAACTGTAGTCCTACAATTGGTACATACCATAGGTTGATGTATAATGCAAAAGTATGATTGTTTTAGTAGTTTAGTCTATCAAATCCTTACAGACATGAAAAAATGCAATTTCGTGAGAATTACCCAGTTTGTGGCTTTCAGCACCCAGGACTGTGTCACTATGGGCCATTCCTGCTCTTCACCTGCGATCATTTGCATAAAATTTACAGGAAATCCATCCGGCTTCTGGAAGAGAAATGTGTGTCAGACCTTCTGATGTCATAAAATCATGAGATTCCAAATAGTGACATTCCCTTCCTCCCCTCCTTCAAGCAACGTTATTCTTCTATTGTTGCACCTCTGTTTCAAATCTGGAAAACACCTAATTGGCTAAAAGATAACTCTGACCATGTGGGCTTTGTGAGGGTTTTATTGGCTGCTAAGAATAGAACCATAAAAGGCACCAGGTGAGGCTTTGCCGGTGAGCAGTGCCAGTTGTCATATTGAGTAATACTGCACACACCCTCTCTGACTGACGCAGAAAATGTTTGATGAGGCCTTGTGTCTGCATTCCTGGACTCCGCTATGCATTAGCTGGGATAGGGCAGTGCAAGCCTGCATTAGACTGTGTAGAGCTGTGCTAGACTGCGTTAGCAGGGTTAGAACAGGGCTAGCCTGTGTTTGCCAGTGTGGTATAGTGCTAGCCTGTGTTAGCTGGGACGGAGCAGTGCTAGCCTGTGTTAGATGAGATGGAGCAATGCTAGCCTGTGTTGGATGGGACGAAGCAGTGCTTACCTGTATTAGCCGGGATGGAGTTGTGCTAGCCTGTGTTAGCTGGGACGGAGCAGTGCTAGCCTTTGTTAGCCGGGATGGAGCAGTGCTAGCCTGTGTTAGCCAGGATGGAGCAGTGCTAGCCTATGTATCAGCTGGGATGAAGCGGTGTTTGCTGGGGTTTAGCAGTACTGCCCTGTAATTAATGGCGTACAGCAAGACAAAGAGGGTCATGTCTAGATGGTAACTATAGATTTGCAAAAGTCCAGCGATTTGTATCATGACTCCTCATAAGGGAACATTGTCATGGTGACCAGAGAAGTTTCGCTTCTGCCTGGTACTTGGTTCATTAATGTCACAGCTCACCATTTGAGAACCATACTGAATAATTTATGTACTTTGAAGATAGGCTAGCTTTCATATAAGTGTTCATCCACGACATTGTGCTCACAAAGTTCTTGTCATTGCAACACCTGCACCAGGGTATACTACACTCCAAGTACGTAGAGAACTGCGCATGGAGCTATGCACAACCATTTACAAACCAAAAAAGGAGTGAATCTGCACAGAATCAAGTGCGCATGTGCCAGACTTTCGCAAATCTGGGGTTTATATGTCGACATGACTGGCAGGGCGGAGTTCATTAATGATTTCATGAGAAAGGTTCTTAAAGACGTGCTCCGCTTTGAGACCGTAGTGAATGACTGAGCAGGGCCCTGTGGAATGCAGCCCAGCCAGTTCTGTGATTGTGGGAAACTTGAACAGACACCACCACCACCTCCACTAGGAGACTAAACCCTGACTAAACCTACAGCTGCCGCACTGTGTCCAGGATTCAGAGCCTGTTTGTTGGAGCAGGAAAAAAATGATTAGAATGACCCTTTTACTAAATGAATCCAGTCTACTGGACCTCCAACATTTTGCCAGTACTTAACACCTGTGAACTAACTCTGTTTAATTACGCCCCCTGTTCAAGTGCAAAATTGCATTTCATATTTCAGGTTATTCATGTTGATTGACCGTCATTTATTAATATTTTGTAAATTTAGTAGAATGTTAGGAAAGTGAATAATTATAATGGTGGTGTGTACTGTTGCTCTCCAGTGTGAGTGAGGACGAATGATTCAGTTTTGCTTTACAGTGGGCAGTAGGTCATCACTTTCAGTGCTGGCTTGAAATTAGCCATTCTGTTTGAGACATTGATTGTTGAATAATGCTGATGTTTCTCTCTTTGTTTCAGTTCCCCCTGATGGAGAGATGGTGAGTTACTTTAAACATTTAATAACACCAGAGAGAAACTCTTAGTGCTGTCAGTGTTGTATAGAAAGCGTTGTTCATTCATTTAGAATGCAGGGCCTTGGATCTTTCCTGTGTCTCCGTCATAAATAGCATTTTATTTTTGCCCTTTTACAGTCAGGATGCTACATGTTCCCTCCTGTTGGGAATCTGATAAATGGCTTACTTCATCTGCGTCCCAATATTTATATGAATGAGGGGACGAGTGGTTGCATTTCTTGAACACTGGGACCCATACAGTTGTTTTAATTCCAGGATGAAGACTCTGAGTTCACTCTAGCCACTGATTTTGAGATCGGCCATTTCTTCCGTGAGCGGATAGTGCCGCGAGCAGTTCTCTACTTCACTGGGGAGGCCCTGGAGGATGACGAGAGTGTGCGTTCATATAATGCGATATTTATTATTATTATACTTGGCGCCATTGAAAACGCACTGGTGAGGTATGTACTGTATTTGCAGCAAATTGAAGCACCAATTGATTTTTATTGCTTTTCCAGTGAGGCATGAGTGGAAATAAAGAAAAGTGTGCAGTACTGTAATCCTGACGTGCGCCACGTGAACGCGCCAAGCACCTCAGTTATAACAAACATTGAGCTGTTTGTGTTGAGTACAGTGACTCTTGACTTGTTCTTTTGGGTGTGGTCAATAGCCTACATAAAGCCAACACAAAAAAGAAAAATGCTACTCCATCTAGAAAATGGAACGGCTCGTGGCACGGGAGAGAGAAAAAGAGCCATTGGCATGTTACGGGCAGGTCTCAGCCGCCGAGAGGTGGTACGTCATTTGCAGTATCACCGTTCAACAATCAATCGGCTGTCGATACGATAATGGAACACAGGCACTGTCACTGACTGACCCTGTTTAGGGCAGCCTTGAGTGACTATGGTAGTCCAAGAGCACCACACAGCACCCCAAACTGATCATAAGACGAGGGGTCCGACACGATTGAGGGTGAGCACAAGTACCGTTTGACACAGTCTACGTGAGCAAAGCATGCGTGCACACGGCCCCTACAGAGAACCCATTTTTTGCCCATCAACAGGAGTGGGAACTCTTCACCTCTGACTGTGGGCACCTGCCTCGGTGTCATTTTTTTGGAACTTTATTTCCCTGCCTCTGTCTGAGAATGGAAAACGGAGACTGTCGCTGACCGACCCCGCTAAGGGCAGCCATGCGTAAATGGGGGGGGGGGGGACTGGGTTTTCAGTAGGGGCCATGTGCACGCATGTGTTGCTCACATAGATGGCGTCGAGTGTAACTTGAGCTCACCTTCATATGTCCCAAACCCCTCGTATCATGATCAGTTTGGGTTGTTGTCCAGAATATGTGATGTACAGACTGAAACCAGATGTGCTGCTCTTGAACTACCATAGTCACTCGTGGCTGCTCTTTGCGGCGTCGGTCAGTGACAGTGCCTGTGGTCCATTCTCGGATAGATAGCCGACTGATTGTTGAACGGTGACGGTGCAAATGACGCACCACCTCTCGGCGGCTGAGACCTGCCCGTAACATGCCAATGGCTCTTTTTTTCTCTCCCGTGCCACGAGCCGTTGCATTTTCTAGATGGAGTAGCATTTTTCTTTTTTGTGTTGGCTTTATGTAGGCTATTGACCACACCCAAAAGTCAAGTGTCACTGTACACATCACAAACAGCTCTATGTTTGTTATTTCTGAAGTTCTTGGTGCATTCACGTGGCGCGCGTCAAGATTACAATACCACACACTTTATTTTCACTCATGCCTCACTGGAAAAGTAATAAAAAATCAATCGATTCTTCAGTTTGCCGCAAATACAGTACATACCTCACCGTAGCATTTTTAATGGCACTGAGTATATATTACATTGTTATTACAAGGCTATATGGATTACAATGTACAGTACTTCCCTCTATGATATTACAGTGTTTATACAGATATTATATGAGTAAGTTGGTAACCTCAAATACTAGTCTTTTTACTAATGTTATTGTTAACACATAGGGCTTGTATTGCTTCCATTAGAAGTCATTATATTTGTTCCTGGTAATTAGTGCACTCTATTGACAACTGTATATAATATTTTAGTTCCATTACATTAGTGTTATGACCGTCATTACAATTTATTGGACACTGCTCGCATTACTCTTTTTGAATAATACATGTTGCTTAATGATGTTTGATATACTTTGTAATTACTTTTTAAATTGGTGGATATGGCAGTCCAGCAAAGTAGAATCTTACGTTAATCTCTTCGCTACGTCATGGCTTGTGCAGTTTGTACAACTTCTCAAGGTGTTTCTGCCCCTGATCAGCACTAAGCAGTCATTAGAGTGACTTCAGAACCAGGTAGACGGGTGTTACGGGGTAATGCACGCGTGCACATTTGTGTGTCTGTGTGTGTGTCTGCGTTGGGTGTTCATGTGAGTCTCCCTCTCTCCCTGCAGTTTGAGGAAGAGGAGATGGAGGAGGGAGAGGAAGAGGTGAGCTCAGCATTCCTTTAACGCATGCTGAAGGTGTTGTTATGCAGCCAGGCCTGTGGGGGCGCTGCACTTGACAAAAATACTCAATTTATTTTGCTTTCCTGTTAACAGGACCACGAAGAAGATGCTGATGAAGATGAGGCAGATGATGAACCCAAGGTCAGTTCTCTTACCACAGAGTGGTAATACGAGCCCTCAGTATGGTCATGCCATAGTACGCTAGCTTATATTTCGCTTTACCAATCATGAAACCTTTAGTTGTGCTTGAGTCCATGCTCTGGACCTGGGCTAAAGCACTGTGTTTTACCTGCCGTATTTGATTTAAACTATGATTGACATTTTTTCTCCCACCTTCCCCTCCCAATACAGGCATAATTCGTTCCCTCCATGAATGTATAGGTAAGGGGGCAATGCTGGTGCATCTCAACTGAGCTACTTCCTGCCTTAAGCTTGTCCTGTCCTCCCGTCTCTCACTAGAGCTGATACATTTTTACACTGGGCTCATTCCAGTTCCTTTATAGCCTTCCTCCCTCTCCTTTGTGCTTAAAATCAAAATCAGCTTCAGTCAGATTCTTCCAGCCCTTTACCTTGGTTAGGAATTAAGTATATGAAGGATCTCAAGGACATTTTGTGCAAGGAAAGACAAGACCGGAATCTGAGACTGACGTTTGACCCGTGGATGTACGTCTTTAAGCATGTGCCATTCCTGTAACTGACATCACTTCGAACTGATGTTTGAAGGGAGAAAGACGCTTCATTAGGCTGATTTGCGATTCTTTTGATTCCTCCACCCTCACCTCCTTCTTCTCACTTTGCCCGGTCTCCCTGATAGTTGGAGTTGGGAGCAAGTAAAGAGAGGAAGGCTGCATAAAGTGAGGGATTTGAATGAGCCCAATGTGGAACTGGCTCAGAAGCAGGCTAATCTCCTGTAGGCTTGGTATCAACTCTCAGATTTTCTATCCTGCCACTTATTGTTGCTCCTAGCTGACCGTTCCTTAGCCCTGATTCTGGGGAGCCACTGAATTTCCTGCTTTTTTCCTTTTCAACTAACAGCTACCCAGCAAACCAGAGTAGATAGATTAAGTCCTTTCAAATGAGTGTTTACTGAGAGCAATGGGCAGGAGCTGCTGCAATGTGGTCATTTGCTCTCTGCTAGCTCATATTAGCCCAGTGCTAACTCTCGCTCCCCCTCTGTGGCACATTGTGATGTGCTTCAGTCTGCCCTCGGCTAGCCCATATTAGCCTAGTGCTAACACTCTCTGCCCCTCTATAGCAGACCCTGAGCTTCTTCAGTCTGCCCTCAGCTAGCCCATATTAGCCCTGTGCTAGCACTCTCTGCCCCTCTATAGCAGACCCTGAGCTTCTTTAGTCTGCCCTCAGATAGCCCATATTAGCCCTGTGCAAACTCCTACTGCCCCTCTATAGCAGACCCTGAGCTGCTACAGTCTGCCCTCAACTAGTCCACATTAGCCTAGTGCTAACTTTCACTGCCCATCTACAGCAGAGACCCCTAATGGACACAACAGGATGTAACAGGTCACCAAGGTCTGCGGATTTGTCCTCTCTTCTTTTTCTCTCCTTAGAGGTGGAATGCACTCATCTCTCAACCTAACGCTCGTCACTCTTTCACGCTCTCTCTCTCTCCATCCTCTCACCATTGCTCTCTTCCCGTTTACCCGCAGAAAGAGGAGCCCCAGCCAGCCGAGTGCAAACAGCAGTAGAGTGGAGATTCCGTTGCCATGACCACGGAGACTCCGCCCCCTCCCCTGTACTCATCCAATCGGAATACCTCGGGCCTGCCGTGCGAGGCCCAGTTAACTTCCACACGCAGACGAGGAAAAACGGCCTTCAAAATGCATGCCCTCATTTTGCTCTATTCATTATGTAAAAGCATTACTAGGCCCAATAAGTCCAGTGCTGTAAAATTGCAAATAAGTTGCCAGATTTATCTGTATCATGGAGATTCTTCCCCCCCCTTCTAGTTCATGGGAACTTCTCATCAGACTCTGCTTTTTTTACTCAGGGTTTTTTAATGCCGTGGAAACAGCGTGTGGAAGTAATGCAGATCCTTCCTGGACTTCCGTGCGATACTAGGGTTGCCCATTTAACATTTTTTTTTAAAAGCTGGTTTCTCTTATTCAGAAGTTATTTATTAGTTTATTTTATTAAGCGCAGTTTTGAAGTATACGCACCTGTTCTGTGTACAGTAGGTTTTTGGGAGCTGCGGTACCGTTCCTCTTGTGGGAGCCACGATGCCCTTGTCCACAGCTCCACCAGAACTGTAGCCCTGGTACACAAAGCAGTTGTTCATTAAATCCAAAATGTGTTTATTGCCAAATGGAGTCTTATGACTGGAAAAGAAATTACACAAAATGGATGTTATTCTGTTACTTTTCGTTCATCCCATCAAGGACATGGGACATGCATCAAAGTGGATCAGCCACAGCGATGGCGTGCTTTCTCCGTTCCGTCGCTTTTGCTTTGAGGGGAAAAAGTTATAATCGCACCCTTTCCACGTGAGGGGCAGCTGTTCATCACTGCCAGATTTTGGTTTCAGAGACCTCCAGAGCTCATCTTGTGAGTCCAACACAACCACAGCCATGAAAGGAGGCCATAGAGGACGTTTCTGATCAGACCTACCTTAAAGGCGAGCGACTGATTTAAAACGCTGCGTCAGATACTGCAATAAGAATACAAGTTTTGGCGTCCAAAACATGGCTGCCTAACCCTACTCTGAACATCCACTATCCTGTAGGTTTTCACAATAACCATACTAAGCTTTTTTTCCTCTAATTGCTATATATTGCGGACTATGTAGCTAAATGTTTGGACACTTCGCTTAAACCTCGTGGACATGCATAGAGAACACGTTTAAATTCTAAATATCTGACATTTTCATTGAATTTGCAATGTGTTGGTTATCTTGGCCTGACAGGACTGACAGTCAGTTTCCATTTTGAGGTAATCCAATTCAGATCCATTTTATCAATGGATTTGGTAGCACTTTGCAAACAACTTTCCTGCCTGCCTTAGCGAAGGCTCCATTGAAACTAACTGGAGTTGTGACGGGGGGGTATGTACAGAAAGAGCAATATTTTCCAGATTCTGTAGCAACTGTATGAAAATACTTTCGAATGATAGCTCAAAGTCTCACCTGTCAACCCATACTGACCATTTAATTCTAAATTCAATCAAAATGCCATTTTAAGAATTTAAGAGATTTTTTGTTGTATGTGTGTCAAGGTTTCAGCAAAGTGTCTGCATACTTTTGGCTTTTTGGTATATCTCAATGTGCTTCTCATGAAGAGGGTTGGGTGTAACGTGTGAGGTTAAAATGAAAACCTGCAGGGTAGAGGTAGGTTTTGAATGTGGATTTTGAAGGTGGGATTATGCTATGATCAGACTCGGTCAGCAGCCATGGTAGCCCTGGGGTTGACATGAGAGAGCAGCATTCAAATATACAATTTGTACGCAGTAGTTTGGATGTTCTATTAAAGGTTGTGCAAAATCAGCACCTGTCTCCTGTGGTTGTGTGCTCAAACTTGCACTATTACTCCGCGTCAAAGTTATATAAAGTGCATGCTGTTATTCATTTCCCAACTGCCTCATGTCTTCAGGAAGATGGTCACAAAGTTGATTGTTAAAGCACAGCCTTGAAATTTGTATCCAAGTAACCATGCTATTGTACGAAGAAACAAGTCCTAAAAATCTGCTTGCACTTGCTAGTTTCGAGCTGCAGCAGTCAAGTTTGTTACGTTCGGCATTTGGGGAATTTGGAATGCGAGGAATGAGATGTTGGTGGAGATCTCTCGCCACACGTCTGTAGGGGGTTGAGACTGGCCCATACAGCATCCACCAGGATGCTTTCCTCTGGGTGGCGGTAAAGGCGGAACATCAGCCGACAAGGATTCCCTGTCATGTTAGAACAAGTACAGCCGTCTCCGTTTTTCCACAGTGGTGATTGGAAAATGTGTTCGTAATAAAAGCAGAGGAAGTGGATTGATTGCTCGAGGCACTGGTGCTTGAATGATATAAAATCGAAGCATGTTGTTGAATTTTGATTGGTTGCGGATCTTAATGCATTGACCCCCTATGAGGTTTATGTCCCAGGTGAGCCTGTTGGTCTAATTATGCTCTAGCTGCCGCGGGATGAATGTCCTTAAGCAGACTGCAGATTTAGCTGGACAATTCTGTTGTGTAAAACCTGGATGGTTTGAAAATTTGAATCATGGATTGGATGAGTAAAATATTATTAAGTGACTTGGCAGGTCTTTACCCCTGGGTCTCCAATCCTGCTGATTACAGGAGAGATGTCCCACTACTCCCAATTACAGCCTCCAGCTGAAAGATGATACTTCCCTGCTTCTCCCTGTGTGTTCTTGTGTGACATCTGATCTTGCACCTTTTATGTTTCAGAGGTGGAATGTCCTTTGATCTGAATGTAAACGCAAACAAAAGCATTTTTGGCCGTCTCCATGTTCTCAAACCAGAAAAATATTCTTTGTGACTGAAAAGTCCAACATAAGCCAAGTAGTTGTCTGCATACTGGACACATTTTGATTGCTTTCAAAACATTTCCAAAAAGGAAAAAAAAAATGCTTTCAAGCATCTTAAAGCCCCATCTCACTAGGCCTGGAAGCCAATGACAGCAGGTTTGGTTATCGCACAATGAACATTCTTTAAATGTCATTCAAACATTCTTATGCTTGCTTATTGGCTAATGAAAAAATGTCAAAATGCTGGCTTACATGAGCACATGTACATGAAGGTCTCAGGAAGAACTTTCTGTACTACTCTTGCTCATTAGATGATGCCAATGAATGTTTAGTCAATTCAATTTTATAAGGTCTGAACTTATCACTAATGGACAATTACAAAGGAGAATCTCAGTTTATGGCTGCACCCATAATCACAGTAATTATAGCCTCAAAATCTTATTTCAGGGATATATCATGTTTTCCACCCCAACGGCCTTGTCTGCCACCACAGAGATGGGCGTTGACGCGATAATGGCAACATTTTGTCAAATTGGTGATCCATTATTGATAGGTAAGTAGTTCAGTATTGTAAAGGGGGAGAACTAATTCGATTTTGGCGAATTTCCGATAACACAATTTGCCACCCAGGGCTTTAGGTGAAAATGTAACATTTTTTGTTGATAACTGCATTTTAAAGTTGGTCATCCATTCTTTGCTTGTAATCAGATGTCAAACAGAGAAAACTGATTACATTTTAGTGAATTTCTGATCATTTACCACCAGGGTTAACGTTACTTTGGGTGAAAATTTTACATCTTTTGCTGATGACAGTAGCCGTTTTTAAAGCTGGTTATCAAATTCTTGACAGGTAGTTGGATATCAACGGAAAAGAAGAACTGAAAAAATTTTGGCAAATTTCTGGAGATGGAATTTGCCACCTTTGACTTTGCTTAAAAATGTTACATTTTGGCCATAGCTGAAAAATTGGTCTGATTTACTCATCATTTGGCTCATATCATAGATCTGATTGAGAGCTTGCTAAAATTGGTGGCACAAGCTGATAGTGGCGCAGGGAATTGGGGCATTTTGGAAATATTCCAGTGCTGTCAGTGGTGACAGCATAGGCCTCGTTAATTATAACTTTTAAAGCTGCATTTTACGGTAAAAACTGTTATTTGGTGGTACTTTGAAGGGATAGATGAGGATTGCTTTGGAATAGTAAACAGGCAAGTCTAGCTTCTATTTGTTGGGGAGAGGGGTGTGTGTGGGGGGGGAGGTTTCACTTGTGATGTGGAGAGCCCCGGAGGAGAAAGCCCTGGTTTGGTTCCCTCACCATTATGGCAACTCTCATGAAGTTTTAAATGTACTGCCTTGCTGTGGGCCTAAGTTGAGCTGGTGTAAAACATAAGAATCTCAAAAGGCAGAGGAATGTCAAATACTCCGATAGATTTCAACAAATCTTCCATTCAGAGTTGTTACTACTGAAAATCAATGAATCATATTGCGTTTTGTGCAGAATATTGATAAAACTCTGCAATTACAAGATTTATTTTACAGCAGTATAAAGCAATTCTAATATATCTGAGTGGTGAAGGAGCTCTGTTGGCTGAGGTCTGATGATTCACACAGTCAGGGTGTGTATTTAGAAGCGCCCACAGTGTAAGCCGCGCTCAGCGTGTGTGTGTGTGCGCATGTGTGTGGGATCAGGTTAGACCAGAGTGTGTCTTACCAGAACAAGGTCACCCTGGGGGTTGCGGGGAATTAGAGCACCCAAACAATGATCAAGAAAACCGTTTAAATGTTTTAAACTGGCATCCAGTTTTTCTGGGTTGATTTTATTTCATTGTTGAAATCATTAACACCTTTGTACCATTGTCTCGTTAAGTGTGCTCTTTATTCATAGTCCTTTTGCAGTTTTTTTTTTTTTTTTTGCTAACGTGTATTGGACATCATTTTACGAAATTATATTTACGATTTCTGCAAACCACTGTGGTACACACAACATACTTGAATATCGATAAGCAAATTAAGCGTAGGAAAAAAAATTTAAACTTCTACCCATTGCTAAACTAGTCTGGCATGGCCTGCCAAGCCATGTCCAACCTTCCCCTGCTGTGCTCCAGGGGTGGTGAAATGGGCGGGGGTGAGTAGTGAAGCGCTGAGACTGTGGTGGATTTTTGGCTGGCAACTTGACACTGAGCCCACAGTCCTCACTCAACAACGGCCTTCTATGTCTGGACCCTGGGAGTCGGAAGTAATTATCTAGTCAGAGGTGTGTTTTGGCTACATGAGGCACTATATTTCTGTGGGATGGCACGGGGCTACTGACATCGGATCAGTTTCTGCCCAGACAGGGCAGACAGTGCTTAGCATGAATGGGGATATACACACACACACACTGATGACACCATTAAGCACTCCCTTCTAGCACAAAAAACTGCTCTGAGCATTTATGACGGGTTTACCAACTGTACATTCAATACTTATAAATCCTTGACCTATCTCCCAACCTTGCCGTAAAAAAGGTCTCCGACTCTCAATCTTAGAGGGCTGAGAACTGCTGGTTTTCCACCCTCCCTTTACCTGGGAGTCAGAGGTGATGACAGTTTAGCAAATCAGTATCAATAATTGTTCACTTAATAGCCTGGAAGCAGAGAAAACCAGGACTGGATTTGGACTCAAGGGCCAGCTTTTGGCGCAGACATTGCAGTGTTGCACCAACTTAACCGCTTTAGTCATACAGTTGAACTGACTGCTCGTAGCAGTGCTGATGACTGGGTATCTTTTGTATACTTTAAATGAGGCCTTCATCAGTGCTTTTGAAGTCACTCTTAATGGGCATCTGCTGAAAGCCAAATTGTAACATGATGTGAAAGCTTCAGTCTTACCCGCGCTCTTTTGTGGAGGTCACATGGCTTTGATTCAACAGGCCTTCCGGAACTGGTGTCCTATCCTGCTCTTTAAGTTTGAGTCAAAAATTTCAGTGAGAAGGATCATTGCCGTGTTCCGATTTCCTCTCAGAGAAGATGAGCATTTTTTCACACCCCGTCCCCCTTCTCGAACAGCTAAGAGGAAATCGAGAAGGAGCAAGGACGGTTTACGCCTGTGTGCGGCTGGAGGTGGTGGCATAATAATGAGTCATACATTATTTTAGCAACTCAAAAGCCATCTTAAAGTTGAGCAGTACTGACAAATTTTCTTTTTACACAATCAAAAAGGTGATAATTATGTATCTTGCTCAATACGTTTAGTCTGTGAGATTTCAGAAGAAACAAAGACACTTGTAAGACGGCGTCAGCCTCAGATGTCTTATCTCGTTCTAAGCCAGCAGCTGTGTTTTCATCAAAATGATCCCACACAGCGATCTGCTCAATCTGGCCCTGAACCGCTATCGCAATGGACACCGGATGTGGGCTGGACCGCCAGGGCAAGGGAGGGATGTTTATCCAAGGTCAGTCCGAGGCGCTCCCAAGCTTTGACTTAATCCCAGGGCTGCTGACAGAGACTCTGCCCTGCCTTAAGACATAAACGCACCATTGAAATGCAGAATCGCATGTTCTCAACCGGGACAAAAAAAACTAAATAAATAATCTTGATAACAGGAAGTGTCTCCTCCACTTTTTTTGCCCATACAGCTTACTGTTTTGAAAACATCACACTAAGATAAGCTATGATAAACCCATGGACATGATGGATCTTCACCGGTCTCAGAATTGCACAGAGACATCAAGCTTTAGTTGTTGATGTAATGCTTTTAAATCTGTTTTACTTTTTTGTTGGGGCAGGGATTTTGCGCTTTCCTCCCTCACTGAACACAGCCAGGCTGTTCACTCCCCCACAGCACCTTCGTTTCTCATACACTATGCTGTGGCACTTCCAATCGTACACTGCCTATGCCGTCGGAGGATAACGGAGTCAGCGCGCAATTTGCCAACATAGCAACACGGGCCTGGCCGACCAGGAGTGGGAGTTAGAGAGCGAGGAGACTGGCAAATTATGGCTGACTGAACTCCTACAGTCCGCAGCAAAGCTGAGCCAACTGTTGCTTCGCCCATGCAAACTTCCGGCCATAGCCTGTAATGTCATGGCTCGGATTCAAACAACTGACCACAGAGCTCCAAGATAAAAATCTTCACTGTGAGCTGGTGTTATTATTTATTTTTTTATCTATTTATTTTACATAATCACACTTGAACTGATTGAACGTTTTCTCTCCTCAGGAACCACTGATGAAAATTTACTATGGAGCCAAGTTCAGCGCATTAAGTGTGACTGTGTTGTTTCTGTAGAATAAAGTAAGGAATTCAAGGACAGCTGAAGGCAAAAAGGCACAATTCTTAATTTATGGTCTGTGGGCTCTTGTCAACTAGCAGACAGTCAGCAGAATTAAGCCATTCCTGGCTGCTCAGTCTCACCAGTCGAGACGTCCCTTTTACTTTGAAAATGTCAGGCTTACTTTTTTTTTTATACATGATTTATTTGCGGCATACAGTTATCAGCCAAGGGACATGCAAGCACAACAGTAGAGGTGGAGGCTAAAATTCCAGTCTCTTATCTCAGCGCTCTGGAATACAGACCATTCTGCACATTTTATCATATTTGCAGGGGAAGCGAAACTGTTCGGGTTTAAACAAGTCTCATATGTCATAATGATCTGTGGTCCTATGCCAACCGGAAACCAATTAAATTCAATGGTACGCTTGTGCCAAACCAGATAATCAAATCATGGAACCAATGACTTTTTTTCATAAATATGTTCACAAAATTAAATGGTGAAATCTGTGATGAAACTATTATTGATTTCAAATCCCTTTTAGGGATCAGCTTCCTCTGCATCATTCAACACTTATGAACAACCAGAAAATCAATATTTGGCTCATAGCCTAAAAAAAAAAAAAAAATCACTTCTATACACTTATTCAGTAATTGTTCTGTGCTAGGCCACGGCAAGATCTGAGAAATTGCTCAGGTAAGATTTGAAGAGCAATGCCTGTATTTTGACTGTAACAGGCAGGTGGGGTTCCATGTCTGGAACCCTGGGGCCACCAGTGTTCAGAGCCTCTGATTGGCTGGAGGATTAGGCTCTGTACTCGCCCATCTCATGACAGGATACGGTGGCCAAACGGTTGAGGCAGGGCCCGGTTAATTCTTTAAATGAGTTAGCATTTTCATAATCATCCTGTTGCTAAACGCCAGGTTTCTCTTCTTCATAGAAGCACTTGCGTTTTCTTCCCACGGTGGCCTTTGCCAGGGCGACATATCTGCGGCTTATAAGGACAATGTCTGGAATGACTTCAGCTGATCACCGCAAGCAAGATTTGTCTGGGGAATGTAAAGTGCATGTGCGGGTGTGTGTGTGCGTTTGTGTGTGTGTGTGTGAGTATTTGCCCGAATGCATGTGAGTGAGAGATGGAGAGCAAGCAAGAGTGTATGAATTTACATATAAGCAAACCTTCTTCTGTGCATGTGTGCATACATGAGTATAAGCATGTGAGTGCATGTTTCACAGGTGTGAGCTGAGGGTGTGAACACGTGTGCACATGTTTTGATGAGAGGCCTGAAACTCTTTCAGATGATATGGACTGTAGAGAATCTGGAAAGTTGTTGACATTGGGAATAGCCACGCTGCAAAAAATGATAGATGAAAATACTGGGGTAAGATGAATTCACTTATTTTAAGACTTAAAGCACTTATTTCTATCACCAATTTTCTTAGTAAGACAAAAAAAATGTATCCTTGATTTGAGGTAATTTTAACCAGCTTGATAATGGAATAAAAAAAAAATTCACTCGTCAAGCAAATAGTAACTTAAAATAAGTTGTTATTGGCTTGACAAGTGAAAATTGACTTAGTCCATTGGCAAGCTAGTCTAAATTACCTCAAATCAAGGACTTAATAAGAAAAATATTGAGAGAAATAAGTGTTTTAAGTCTTAAAATAAATAAATAGTATTTTCATCTTTCATTTTATGCAGTGCAGGCAGGAGATGGGGAAAAGTGACAAGTCAGGACCTATACCTATCACCTCTAAGTGCCCTAGTGGCGCAGAAGAATTTATCGTTATATCATTTTTCACCGGCTTATCAAAAACTATGCGATGACATATGAATGGGCACATATTTAGAAAAGTTGTGGTATTCACAGAATGAGCACCAAGTGGTAAATTCATGCAGGCTGGTTGTTCAAGGACCCATCATAGCTTCCTTCAATTGCCATGAAAAAAGTGGCGCAACAAGAACGTAAAAAATCATAAGTAGGTTTGAACAAGGTCATCAGCAATGCTACTTATGACTGAAGGCCAAATACCAATCAGTCTTCTTTCAACTGTTAACAACCGCTGTAACAAAGGCAAAGGCTCAACAAATAAAGCAGATTCTGTTTTTAAAATGAAGATTATTCTTTATGCTGGCAACATTTTTATGGAGCTTGGCATTGCATATCCATTATTTTTTTTGGACAAGATCAATGAAAATACTTCACTTGGAAACTGGGAGATAATATACAGCAGGGCTATTCAACCTGATCCAGAAAGGGCCGGTGTGGGCGTAGGCTTTCATTCCAACCAAGCACTCACACTCCTGACATCACTGATCAACCCCAATCTTTTCAAAAGAGCTTGATTAGTGGCGTCAGGTGTGTAAGTGCTGGGTTGGAATGAAAGCTGCACCCAAACCAGCCCCCACAGGATAATGTTGAATAGCCCTGATATACAGGGTTCAGACCTGGTAAAGATACTGTAAGTCATATTTTCTTCATTAAGCACAATAAACCATCATTTCCCCCAACTTTACTGAGGTTTTTAGCAAATTTATGTGCCCTTGTAACAGTGCAGGAAGCCAAAAATGACAAATCACAAGACCGAGTCATCCAGATCCTCGACCACATGAATAATTATGACAAAGGCGCAAAACGAGCTCTTCACTGGTGCGCTGGCTTCTTTATATGAAAAAATGAGTCATTACAGGTAGTGTTGACAGTTACAGGACAGCTGAACAGTCATGAATTATTTCAGTGAGAAAATTCCATTGCAATTAACAAATGCAAACTTGCCAACTATTAAGACTCTCACTGGTTAATGATTGTCAAAAGTTTAAAAGTGCCATGGTGATCTCTATTTGTGATACGTTTGACTCGGCTTATGTACCATTTACTTAAAAATACAGCAGGATACACACACCTGCCCACAGTCACACAACAGACTTCTCTCCCATTGTCTCAGTGTAAATTTCCATCTCATTTTACAATGTATTGTTAAAAAACAATCTGGGTCTCTGCCAAGGGTTTTTATTCAAAAAGGTAGCGTCACCTGGTCCATCAAAGTTGAGGCCACCAGGATTACTCAGATGGCCAAGTCCGCGCCACTGTTTCTTGTAAATGGAGGGTGACTCATAAAAATTCATGAGGTAGAGCAAGCATGATTCACTATACAAATTGACAATGATGATAGTTAAACTTAGAAAAAAAAATGGTTGTAAAAATGCCCTAGCCAGGTTGGGCAGTTATGTTCCTGTCATTAAGGAAACAAATTTTTTCTTCATGATACGAAAATGGTAAGAGGTGAGGCAAGCGTGCAATCAGAGATTTAAATGATGAAACTTTACATGTCCTTTTCTTCCCCTCCTAAATATGAAATGGAAACACATGACACTATATATAAAATACCAGTAAGTCTATAGACTTTACTCATTACACTTCATTGGTCTCTCACACTCCACCTGACAACACCAACTAGTGCACACTGCACCTGTATAAAACTATACCTTTCAGTTCTTATTCCGCCAGTGAACACACACTCTATCTGTCCAATCTCCATCTGTCAGCTCCCACTACATCTGTCAACTCCAGCTACACCTCCCATCTCATACTTTTGTACTACACCGGTCTTTAACACTGCTTAGCTTATGCGATACCTGTGGGCTAATATACCTTTAAGCTCAAGGTGAGGTGATGGGACTTGAGAAAGAACACAAAAACGTCCATAACAAGAAAATCCCCATTCAAAAGATAGCAGCTCACTGATAAAGAATATGATTATCATTTGCATTGTTTTGTAATGACTCGACACTTATACAAGTACGATTTTTATGCCCCAGGCATATATGGCAGGGGCATATAGAGTTACTCTTGTCCATCCGTACATCCATCCATCCATCCGTACGTATGGCATTGTGTAGGGGATGTTGTCTATCCTCCTCTGCTCAAAAACTACTAGACACAATTCAACAGGCTTTGGTAAATACTTTCCAGACAAATCGAAGGTATGCATTTGATATTTCGTTTGACAAAATTGGATAAATTCACAATTTTAGGGGCTTCACAAACTCTCAGGGTCCTCTCTGTGCCCGAGGACACTCATTTTCGACTTAACCCTTTGTTGCATGACTCTTTTCCTCTTTGCCTATGAAGGGTGGTGGGTAGATGTTGTTATAACCACTGTGCAACACAGGGTTAATAGAATAATTTGCGTGAACTTTTGACAGCCTTAATCTTTTTTTTTTTGGAAATGTACAAATGTATTATGAAACGAAGGGTTGACAGAATAACTCATACAAACTTTTGATAGCCTAAAAGCGATTATTTTCTTTGGAAATATACTGTACAAAAAAGGTTAGAATAATTTGGGTGAACTTTTGACAGCCTTGATCTTTTTTTCTTTCTTTTTTGGAAATATACTTTGTAATGAAGGGTTAACAGAATAACTCATACAAACTTTTGATAGCCTAAAAGCAATTGTTTTTCTTTGGAAATATACTGTATGAAAAAGGTTAGAATAATTTGGGTGAACATTTCACTAACTTAAAGCAACTGTTTTTTATTATTTTTTTGGAAATGTCAGGGAAGATGCACATGCCCACATGGATGAATTAGCTATCCAGTTACTCAGGCTCAGCATGCTTAACGTTAGTCACTTTGCTAAATGACAAAATGTTATTGACTTGTAAAAAGTAATTTAAAAGTTCACAAAATAACAGACTTAAAAGACGAGACGTATTGACTGAATGAAAAGGCCGAGCTGAGAGCTGATTGGCCACGCTGAGAGCCTGGTCTAACTCCTGGTTCAATGACTCGTGAAGTAGCCCCACCCTGAAAGCAAAGTCTCGATCTGCTGAGTCACAGCTCAAAAATGCAGTCTTTAGCACCACGTTTCCCCTAACGATGGTAAACACACCCGCGTGGTCTAATGACACAGGCAGGCCTTACAAACAAAGACAGGCGCCAGAACCCACTCAGGGCTAACAGTCATCCAGGGATACTTCATTACAACACAAACACACGCGCAGGAACACACAGTGACATGCGCAATCGCACACACAAAACCATTCTTGCATACTCACATCACACATGCACACACACAAAAGTTTGTGCAGCCATCCTTTTAAGGACATTGAACTGACTTCCGGACAGCCTAACTCTAACCGTAACTAAATCATGCGTAACCCAGGCTTTAGTCCCCATCAGGACTACTGGTTCCAACTAGGTCAGCATTTATATCAGAAAAGGTCCCGAATAGAGGAAAAACACTGCTTCAAAAATTTGTTTGATTTTCATTGATATATTCATTCAAATCTAAAATGGTATTGCCAACAGTTGGAAAAAATCTGATTCTTCATTAAACAAATTATCCATGAATTATGATTAATTTGTAAGAAATATTTGATCTGACGTTTTGAGTTTGGGAAGCTCACAGAGTTGAATAATGACTGCATCTATGAATGTAATAAAATTTCTTTAAGAACTTAAGATAGACGGTCACTTGACCGGACCAGACCTGCCAGCTCCTATGTTGGGCTGCTGACCCAAGGACAAGCCAAGAGAAAGGCAAAAGCGAATTCTTTAGCATTGTAAAATTTACCAACCATTGCATCACCCTTAACCAGAGCTGCAACACACAATCCTCACTCTGAACACTAGCATCTGTTGGGCCAATGACTCTGAAGACTGTCATCTGTGTAAGTCACTGATCTCCATGCCACCACCATCTGTTACAGCTCATTTGCAGCTGTCACAGACATCAAGTTCAGTCCTCTTTCCTGTTCTCAAATCATCCATTTTTGAATGAAAGGCAATGAGAAGAACCCATTTCAGCTGTGGTAAATATTATAATGGCACCAGCACGACGGACAAAAGAAACATAGATTAATCAAGCGCTCTGGTTAGGACAGGGTACATAATGTTGGCACTCCCCGAGCACTAGATGTATTCAGATTTTTAAATTTAACCGGAAAAGCATCCTGTAATATTTGGCGTGTCTC
Organism: Gymnothorax reevesii; assembly: GCA_029721435.1. Lineage (NCBI taxonomy): Eukaryota > Metazoa > Chordata > Actinopteri > Anguilliformes > Muraenidae > Gymnothorax > Gymnothorax reevesii. The sequence goes on from CM056588.1 coordinate 41,925,255, forward strand.
ACGCTTTTTATATTTAATTGCCGAGTCCCACTTATAAGTCAACTCACGCTGTACCGAGAGTGAAAGGCAATCAGTCATTATTTAATCAATACAAATTTAAGTGATTCTCACATGAAATTGAAGTCTTTATGCATGGAAGTTTCTCCATTTTTAAATGATGAATTTGAACGATTATGAAGCGCAAGTTAAATCACCTGATGTGCGAAAAAGGTGACTTGGAAGGATCAGAGCAGTTTTTCTTTCAGAGAACACTGGAATATTATTAAGTAAATAATTTTTCTGCGCTGCATTTAGCCCCATTATTTCGTCGCTGTTAGATCGCATGGGGAAGAGAAGCTGTGTCTTCAATTGAAGCACTGATTACTAAAACCCCACAAGTCAAGTCAAGTCAAGTGTGACTTATGGGGTTTTAGTAATAGGTCCTTCAATTGCCAATGGATTATCACTATAATTGGAAAACACGTCAATTGAGGAAAATGACTGAGAACTAGTCAGGACTAATTGTAATATAGGAATGTTCTCTAGGTGCAGGGTTCCAAATTGTGTGTGTGTGTGTGTGTGTGTATACACGTCTGAATGAGCGGGAAACCTCAACACTCTGGTCACAGTTAACCTCAGAAAGGTTGGCGTCACGACGATACTTACACCAACGCTGCCCGTCAACAGACACAAACACACACCCCTCTGGTCTTGACGCCTGCACAGAGGAAGAGGTTTTTTGCCGCTGTAAACATGGACAGCTTTTATGGAACCCAGTCAGCGGGAAACAAGCTTGAAATGACCTTACTGTAAACAAGTGGAGCTGAGTCAGTTAAGAGGACTTACACATGGTCACTTTTCTTAGGAAGTCAGGATAGGAGCCAGGCTCGGAGCCCACGTCAGCCCTACTCGCAATGATGTCAGCTCCTCTCTCGATGACATCACATCCACTCCCTGTGCTGATTGCAATACATTCAGCAGCGTGCCTAAAATCCCACAGGCATTTCATGAAACAAGTGAGTCTGTCCACTGGACTGCCACGATCGTGGGTAGAGCCAAGCTCTTGTGGACATAATCTCCCATTGCACTGACCACAACTTCCAATTCTTCATCTGCACACATCCTCAACTCACCCCCCTAGGCCTTCGCATCCAGGAGAAAAGGAAGCCATCGTCCTTCACACTGTTTACAAGCTTGCTTGTGTTTAGTCTATCTTACTATACTAATGTGTTTACAATTTGATAAGATGTGGCCGCTCACACTCAACTAATCTATTGGAAAACCAAGCAATAAACTCCATTTTGCCTTTGTAAATTTCCCTGTGGTTCGGCTAAATGCATGCTCAGCCATCATTAGCCCTTAGCCCTCAGGGTAGCTTTAAATAATTTAAATCATAATTTTTTAACCCCATGCCCGCAGTAGCATCCGACCGCCAGCACTTCTTGAACACCAGCAGTAATCTTCATGAATTCCACTACAACACTAGTGACTAAATACTTCAAACAAGCTATGGCTCAATTGCAGGCCTGTGGGCACCGACACAGGTTGCTACTCTTTGAACTAATGCAAAGACTTGGTAAGGGTCTGGATACAGACAGAATCCAAAGTGAGAGATTGCTCACAGCAAGGCTCTGAAGGTTCTCAGACACAGAACAGGTCTAGGCCTAATCAGCATTCATACCAGAGGTGGGCATAAGTGATATACAAGCATGCTTGAGAAAGATAAAATGTGCTATTTTACTGAATTCAGATTTAAGAATGTTTATTTAGGCATGCTCTTGCTCTTCATTAGATCACAAATTTATTTAAACTTGCTTCGTACAGCTGTTTTTATTGACGTATTGAGAAGACTATATAAATGACTACTGGAGAGAAAAAAATGCAGTGCATTTATTTCTTGTAATGTTTTGAATGCGTATTTGCATCCCTGCCATGTCAACCCTGGTTCAGATGTAGCAAAGGCTTGAAGGCCTTTGCCAAGCACTGTGAGTGCTGTGATGTCACCGCCCAAGCATAACGGGGCCAGCGAGTTAAACAACAAGCCAGATGAACCTCATGAATGAACTTGCTAACAGAATGACACCAAACGTCACTTGGAGAAGAGCATGAATGAACATGTCCCATTGAGGCTGGAGACAAAAAAGAAATAAGGCCGCTGTGACCTTTTGAACAGAATAGAATAGAGTAGGATAGACTTTATTGTCATTGTACAAAGGTACAACAAAATTACAGGTGCTCTACCCACACAGTGCGTCAATTAAAAAAAAGAATAAACACAGTAAAAACACACAAGGCTATAAAACACAATGAGAGTGCAGAGATACAGTGGTGTGAAGAAGTATTTGCCCCCTTCCTGATTTCTTACTTTTTTGCATATTTTTCACATTTCATGTTTCAGATCATCAAACAAATTTTAATATAAGAAAAAGATAACACGAGTAAATACAAAATGTAATTTTTAAATGATGATTTTATTTATTAAGGGAAAAAAGCTATCCAAACCTACCTGGCCATATGTGAAAAAGTAATCCCCACCCCTCCAACCCCCCTTCTTAACTCATAAATTAAATGTGATTAACCACATTTTTTAAGTTCAATTTCATTAGCCACACCAAGGCTTGATTACTGCCAGACCTGGTGAATCAAGAAATCACTTAAATAGAACCTGTTTGACAAAGTGAAGTAGGCTAAATGATCTCAAAAAGCAACACGTCATGTTGCAAACTAAAGAAATTCAAGAACAGATGAGAAACAAAGAAATTGACATCTATCAGTCTGGAAAGGTTGCAAAGCCATTTCTAAGGCTTTGGGACTCCAGCGAACCGCGGTGAGAGCCATTCTCCACAAATGGAGAAAACTTGGAACAGTGGTGAACCTTCCCAGGAGTGGCTGCCCTACCAAAATTACTCCAAGAGCGCTCCAATGACTCATCCAGGAGGTCACAAAAGAACCCAGAACAACATCTGAAGAACTGCAGGCCTCACTTGCCTCAGTTAAAGTCAGTGTTCATAATTCAACAATAAGAAAGAGACTGGGCAAAAATGGCATCCATGAGAGAGTTCCAAGGTGAAAACCACTGCTGGCCAAAAAGAACACAAAGACTCCTCTCACAGTGGCCAAAATACATCATTATGATCCCCAAGACTTTTGGGGAAATATTCTGTGGACTGAAAAGACAAAAGTTTAACTTTTTGGAAGGTGTGCGTCCCTTTACATGAGGCATAAAACTAATAAAGCATTTCATAAGAAGAGCATCATACCAAAAGTGAAACATGATGGTGGCAGTGTGATGGCTTGGGGCTGCTTTGCTGCTTGAGGACCTAGACGACTTCTTGTAATTGTTGGAACTATGAATTCTGCTCTCTACCGGAAAGTCCTGAAGGAGAATGTCCAACCATCAGTTCGTGACCTCAAGCTCAAGTGCACTTGAGTTATGCTGCAGGGCAATGTTCCGAAACACACTAGCAAGTCTACCTCTGAATGGCTTTAAAAAAAACAAAATGAAGATTTTGGAGTGGCCTAGTCTAAGTCCGGACTTAAATCCTCTTGAGATGCAGTGGCATGACCTTAAGGCTGTTCATGTTCAAAAACCCTCCAATGTGGCTGAATTAAAACAATTCTGCAAAGAAGAGTGGGCTAAAAATTTTTTATGGCGATGTGCAAGACTCATTGCCAGTTATCGCAAACGTTTGATTGCAGTTGTCGCCGAGGGTGGCACAACCACTTATTAAGATTTAGGGGGCAATTACTTTTTCACATAGGGGCATGAAGGTTTAAATAGTTTTTTTTCCCCTTAATAAATGAAATCATCATTTAAAAATTGCATTTTGTATTTACTCTGAATGTTTATGTCTAATATTAAAATTTGTTTGATGATCTGAAACATTTAAGTGAGACAGATTTGCAAAAAAAAAACAAAAAGAAATCAGGAAGGGGGCAAATACCTTTTCACGGCATTGTAAATAAGTGTGAATAAATATCAGTTAAGTTGCTTTTAGCATTCAGCAGCGTGATTTGCAGAATACATGCATCCCCTGACGTTCACATGGTGTGTAGGATTCATTCTTCTGAAGAATTCATTTGAACCAATCAAAATGGGTTGATTATTCCTTCAAATTCCCTGACTCTGCGCTGAACAGGGGCCTGTTTCACAAAAAAAGGATCGCAGAGTAGACTGGACTAGCTTACCAACACCAAGAACCCTAACAAATCTGGATCATGAAATAAAAAATAAATAATAAAAAAAAGCAAGTTTACCCAGGTTTTATTCAATGCAACTATTCAGCAGACTAACAAAACCTCAGTGATAAAGAGTCATGGCCAGGATTTGGGCTCAACTCCATTTTTATCAATTCCGACTCCAATTCTAAATAATTTATTCTGATTCAAATTCCAGAACTTATTTGTCAATTCCACTTCCAATTCCAATTCTGAAATTGACCCCAACCCTGGTTATGGCCAATGCTTCTGAGGCGATAACAAAAACATACTAACTTTTTGCACTCCAAAGGCAGCAAAATCAGCTGTTAATCCCGATTTACAGAATACTCATTTCTGCAGGTGAATTTCAAAGCTAGAAGTCTTGTTGCCAGGAGCCCATTTTCACTTCAACTGGAGCATTTTGACAACTGCACAAATTTCAATGTTCCGCGAACAAACTTTCAACCTTCAGACAGTCATCAAACCCTAAATTGTTGTTGTACAACCTGTCTCCAGTTACCTTTTTTGTTTAAGTTTCATGCTGGATAAAAGAGAGGGCAATGTAACTCTACTCATTCTGAATAGAAGCACATCTGCAAAATTACTATACAGTGAAAAATACTGAATGTGCAAAGACATTAAGAAAAGCGAATTTGAACAGTCCAGGAACTTTCTTAAAAGTATGATTTAAAAAATACTTATTATCATCTAAAACTGAGCAATGGGACCATTTTTCAGCAGGCCTCCCCATACTGAAATGCAAAAGTACATCTCTTTGGTCATTGATTCACACCGGGACTAACCAATGGGTGGCAGCATTTTACGTCCATTGTCTCAGCAATATTTATGCGAGGCATGCCCATACATGTCTCTTCCACTAGTGCCTATTACTTGCTTTTGAGATGAATTGTCTCTTTTCGTTATTCTGTCCAAACAAATCAATAATTAATAGTGGACGTTTTCTGACAGGTTAGGTCTTGTGATTGTGTGGGCCAATACAGAACAAAAGAAATTTTCCTGATTTGTTCAAATTCAAGTAAAATTAATATCACACATTTTAAGGAGCATCTATCAGAATGAGCATTCCAGTAAGATTAACCGCTTTACTCCCGAAATAGAACAGAACCGCAATGCAATGACAACACAGAACCAGGCGGAAAATAAAATTTCAGACCTCTAACTTACAAAAAGTTGTAATATAATATTATCCATTTTTTTCCCAATCTAACTAGTGCAATACAGCACAATTGTGCTCATGAACAACATCGCATAGATCTTCACATTCGGTCACTCATTTGATGACTATTATTTCTAATCTAAGTACATTCTCAGAAATTGCAGGGTCAGGCGATCAGGTGCTCTGGTAAGGAGGGATCATAGATTAAAAGAGACGGTAGAGATTGGAGTTACGTAGCAAAATGTCAACGATATAAACACTCAGAGATAAGTTCTGGTAAATATGAAATCAGCCTTTTTTCCAACCCTCTGGGAAGGCTGCCCCTCCCATCCACCCACGCAGCGCTTCTAGCAAGTCAAATAATTGGTGATGCACTTCATTCGCAGTGACGTAGATGGGTGGGTTTAAGACAGCCTGTCTATAAATCCCGACTTAGACTGTACATTTCATTCATATATCTACTCGGAATTGCGAGCGTGCTAGAAGCCTCAAAACTCGGGGACCGAAGTGTGGTACAGCCGATAACGGTCGGAAAAATTGTCACGACAAGAAAGGTCACAACCGACTTGGTTAAACCATGAAAATGTCAGCTACCGAGGTTTCCAAAGTTTTGAAAGAGGGGGAACTGGAGAAGAGAAGTGACAACCTTCTTCAATTCTGGAAGAGGAAGACGTGCGTGCTCACCGCGGACAGCCTGAATATCTATGCCGACAGCCAGAAGAAGTCCAAATGTAAGGAGCTCAAACTACAGTCCATCAAGAAAGTGGACTGTGTGGAGCGGACCGGCAAGTTCGTGTACTTCACGATCGTCACCACTGAGGATAAAGAGATTGACTTCCGATCCTCGGGCGAAGACAGCGGCTGGAATGCGGTCATCACGATGGCTCTGATTGATTTCCAGAACAGAAAAGCCATTCAGGATTTCAAGACGCGGCAGGAGACCGAGCGCACGTCACCCAGTCCACAGGAGAAGCGGTTAGCCAGAGCTCCATGAGCGGAATTGGCCCGAATCCGGCGAATGAAATTGGTGAGTCGCCGTGAAACTGTAAATTATTTGGTGTTCCCCCCCAAATCTGTCAAAATATAATGTCCATTGATAATGACCCCAGCAAGCTACTGGGGTTTTCAGTTTTCTATCCGTTTTGCCATCAGCTTTGATCAGTTAGCTGCGTTTCGGTGCGCTTCCCTGAGCGCGTTTTCTCAGTACTGCTACACTCGTTCAAACTTTTATCTGTATTATTATATTAATAAAATGATTACGAATGACTGAAATATTTGAGTTAAAGAGGAGTGTATCTCTGTGAATAGTTTAGATGTCGTTTCATTTGAAATACATCTTTTTCAGCCACTGTTTAAAAATATCCATAACTAGGGTTTCAATAAAGATTGCTTGACATAGCCTCTGACAAATTTTATCTGCGATGTATTCAATCTTACTTTTTTCCCCCTTTTTCAAACAGTTACTCATGAACCCTCCGTTAAAGTGGACCAAACAAAAACGCCAATGGGTCTGAAGATGAAGGATTGCACAGGACACGCGCCTTCTGTCAGCTTGCAGTTGCCTGTTTCGGAAGCTTCGAAAGAGAGAGACTGAATCAAAAGGAACATGACAATGAATGACTGAATTCTACACTCCTTGAGCTTACATTCAAGTAGGCCTGCATTTGGGGGAAAAATGCCTAATGGACGACCGTAGAAATGTGTTTATTTATTCTTTGCAGAAGTTTCCTTCTTGCTTTAAAAAGTATTAAGTTATTTTTTATTTCAATGTGTATTTATTAAATAAATATTTTGTAAATTGAATACATCTGGCAGTGTGTGTGGTTGAACTGGGATTAAATCTGATTCACCTGTTGCCTTACCAAGTTTTTTTTCCTGAACTGGTATATTCTGTGGAAAAGGAATTGGAAGCGCACTTATCTGGATTTTTGATTTTATTTAAAAAAAGGGAAGGGGGGAAGGAGGAGGAGGAGAAGAAATTAAATTCAGGGTTACTCTTAAATTTTGTGAAACCTTAACTTTTAAAATGGTCCTTGTTGGGGAAAATGATCAATTTTCCTTCTGCCTTTTGCAAATTTTTCCATTAGGAGCCAATTTGTAATCACTAGTCTTCCCACAGTATTATCAGTTGGGACACAGTGGCCATTTCCCATGAGTACACTCCAGCGCTTATCAGAACTCGTTCCTTCGTTGTGTAACTCATTTGTGCTATGAGGGTGTTATCTGATAAGAGCTGCGGTTTACAAAGATTTGCGATACCTTTGAAAGTGTCATTATTTTGGGAGTGCCAACCACCTTCCGGCTCTACCTGATTACTCTGGATTGTCAGTTACAATGTTTAGGAAGCAATTAAAAAAACTGCTCTGACGACAAAAGGTTTAGTGCAAAGGTAGCTGCAAAAGTTTTCTTTAAAAGGATGAGTCACTGGTGAACGCACAACTGTAAAACAGATTATTCATGAAACGCCATAAAGCAGCCTTCAAAGGATTGACGGCTATTTGAATCATGGACCATTGCATTATGACTATCACTGATACTGCTAACTAAATCACACCCAAGTGAATGATCAGGCTGCAGTATTAGTGCTTTAATGTTTTGTACGTCTGAAAATTACGTGTCTCTGAGTTTAATCTCTCACATGAGGATGGATTTTCTGCCTGAAAATAGGAGACAGGGTACATCTGACCGTACAGATAAAATTAAACATTTAAGCAGTAAATCATGTAAGAAGTACCCCTATTAACATCAGTGACATGCGGCACACTTCTCCCAAAATCTTATTTGAACTCAATACAAGTTACACACACACACCTACATACTTAAGCTAACCCTAACTTTAACAGTAATCTTTACTGTAACCAATTAACCGTAATCCTCTGTGAGGACCACCCAACTGTCCTCAAAACCCCAAAGGTCATTACAACATCTGTGCTTTCCTCAAGTTGGTTCACACAAGTATAGCTACACGATCTCACACGTATAGAATTTCCCCAGGTAATGTCAGACTCAAAGTCAAATAAGGACATTGGCCTCTATCCAGTCAACAATGGTCATTAACTGTGTTACAAATAAATATGCAGGCAAATTTTTTATGGGTAATTTGACAACTTTATTCATGAAGATTGGTGAGATTACCAAAATTTACTTTAGTAGAAACCAATGCCTCAATGTATTTGTTTCTCAAGGCAAAGAAAATCATTTGAAGCAAGGCCATTGTCCTGAACGAAATCATTAGTTTTTCCAGTTCTTTGTTGTTGGTAAGTGGCACTGTAGCCCCCTTTGGTAATCAAATGTATTCTGCTGCCAATGTGATTGATTTCCTCTGGATCGCAGGTGTGTTTTCTTTGTCATTTCCGTATACAGAGTTGTTAAGGGGAGCCAGACTGCGACAGAGCCTCGGTGTGGGAATGTCGGGACGTGTCCGCTTTGACACAGGATCCGGATACGATGGGGATCAAAGTCCCTAAGGATCTGAGGATCTGCATATTCCAAGCCCTTTGGGGTTAATTATACCTTTCTCTTCCACAGGGCCCAGCTTGAACCTGTCACTGTGTGATATATGTGTGACCACAGGGCTAAATGAGCCAATAGCACCGGAAAATGCATCCTGTTTTCAGAAAGTGATTCCAAAATATGACTTTTGACCTTAGACTTAAAGTGCCTTCATTTCCTCTCACTGGACTGGGTCTAGAACAGAGTGAACTTGCGGCGTATTGTTTCACCGAGTCTCTACAATGATTAACCTCGGTTCCAATCCAGAGAAAGCTTTGGGAAGTGATTCAGGCAAGAATCAGTGCCAAAAGTGCTCAGTTTAGTATGGTGTTCAGCATCTTGCACGCATGAATAAATGCACACGAACCCACCGACACACAAACGCATCTGCCACCAGACAAACCTCCTCTTTCCATACACAGGTGAGGCAGAAGATATTTTGGTGGTGGTGGGCTACATTGTCTAAAGATCATGGGACTTAGTCCTCATCTAAAACAGCAAAATATGACTGAAAACCTGAATCAAAGCAGAAGATGATGACTGCTTCTGCACGCTCTAGGGCAGGGCTGCCCAAATCTGGCCCTCAAATCTAAATCCAGCCCTGGTTTTCTTTCTTTCCAGGCAGTTCGATGAACAATTATTGCCACTCACTGACCAGACTGTCATCACACCTGACTTCCTGGTAAAGAGAGAGCGGAAAAGCAGTAGTTCTCACCCCTCAAGGACCGTGATTTGAGGAGCCCTGAAAGAAGCCTGAGAAAGAAAGGGAGACATCTGGGTAAAGATTGCACCTAAAAATAAACAAGTAGATCAAAAGGATCTAACAGCTGCGACCTCTCCTAACATCCATCACGTGGCCTAGTGTCCATAACTGGTGGTTTCTTGTACAAGTGTGATCTCGAAATTGGCAAATGACCTTGAAAATCAATAGGGGACCCTTCCTTTGTACCAAGAAGCTTGTTCTAAGATGTAATAGCCATCCATGAAGTTAAAGTGGAGTTACGGTGCGAAAACTGTGAAATCGGGGCAAAATTGACACTTTTTTGACCGGTGTGACCTTGGGATTCGATAGATGACCTTGAAAATCAATAGGGAACCCCTCCTCTATACCAAAAAGCTTGCTGTAAGATTTCATAGCCATTCATTAAATGAAACTTGAGTTAAGGTGTGAAAACCGTGAAATTGGGCAAAATTAACAGTTTTTTGACCTTTGTGACCGTGGGATTTGACGGATGACCTTGAAAAACAATAGGGAACACCTCCTCTATGCCTACAAGCTATTTCCAAAATTTTATAGCAATCCATGAAGTCTAATTGGAGTTACAGCGCAAAAACCCGCAAACAAGGTCGTGACCGCTGTGAACTTGACCTCTGACCTTTGACCTTGGCCTTGTGCATGGACATCACTTTGGTGAAGGTCAATAACTCCTGAAAATTTGATGATGATACGAGGACAGGAACATGGTCAAAAAGGTGGCACAGACGGACAGACAGACGGACGAACAGACAGAAGCGTTCATAGAACTGCTTGGTCGCAGCTAAAAAAACCTTTTACATCACCTCTGCTGCTAAAGCAGCTCTGAGGAGACAGAGGGCTCATAGCAAATACTTAAGTTTCACTCATTTCCTTCTTTCCTACCTTTCCTACTATTAGATTCGCCGCTCCAACAATAGAGGAGCCATTGGCAAGTCTGTTTCCTTACTGTGTAATGACACTTTCAGCAATTTTTCAGCCATCTCATGTCATCTGCCATACTCTTGTAAACATGTTGGAAATTGAAGTATAAACCAATTATTTATACTAATGGACAATTTAGAGACTCCAGCTAACCTAGCATGCATGTCTTTGAACTGTGAGAGGAAAGGATAGTGCATCGAGCGTCAGCTCAGCGTGACATTAATTACAGGTGAACATATCAATAATCTATGAGGCACATGTCCTAGTGAAAAATACTTTTAGTGATGGTTTCTTTTCTGGTGCAGTCTGGGGGCTGGGGATGCAGGCTGAATTCAGAGCAAATGACCAAAAATATATAAATAAATAAGTAAAGAGACAGAAAATTGTACGTCCGTGTAACACATAAAAATACCAAAAATAAAACTGAGTACTAAGTCATACCATTTGTTAGAATTAAATTATTCTTTTTCCCCACCATGAAGACAGGTGGTTGAAACTTTTCCAGCATGATCATACAAAAACAAACAGAGCCCCCTTGCTTACGATCATAACTTTACTAATTTAATGAGCCCGATGACCCATTTCTGACTCTTTGGCCTTAGAGCCAATTTATTAGCATTTTATGAATGACTGGGTTGGTGACTGGAGGAGATCCAGTATTCAAAAGCCACACCCACTACGGTAATCAAGCCAATGGAACGAACGAGAGAAGCCCTTCTGATTACCTCACTGGCTGGTTTTCAGCGGCCCCACCCTACAGAATGTGGTTGAGTGAGAGAAAATGCTGGGGGATTTCTACAGGTGTGTCTTCTGGGAATGAATGACATTACACAATTATGCTTCTGTTCAGGCATTTATGTAGCATGCACCCGTAACCACGGTGATGAACAAGTCAGCGCATATACACTGCAGGCCGCAAGCATCTATGCATTAAAACTAATTTATTCCTATAAGGTGCACACTGAATGCATACCCAGTTCAAAATTACAGCCGACAACTTATCAATCTAACGTGCCAGTATTTTTCATCACAGACTGGTGTGAGGCGATTAGAATTTCACTGGGCTTGATAGTTAGCAAACAATGAAGACCCCATTTAGAATGAAGTGGCTGCTGGGCCTGTATCCAACCACAAGCCAGCTATACTGCATTGAAGGTCAAGGAGTGGAAATGTTTCTCAGCTCCTTATCAGGGTGATAAGACTCACCCACGCAGACCTGAGAACAGTCACTATTAGCCCCAGTGTAACTGTTTTCACTTTGGACTTCATTCTGGGAGGTGAGCTCAAAAAATTCCAAACTGTCAGAGACCAGCACATGGATTTGCAAAGCCTCAGTATTTAAACGGTTCATGTTACTGTGCATGCCCTGATTTGATTACATTTGGAGTTGTACTCTGTTCCTACCTGAAACTAGACAGTCGGTCACTTGTTAGTCGACATGCATCTCTGGTCCCCCTAAAGCAATTGCTCCCAAAATTGATACGCTTTGTGACCTTATACACACATGGCCTACGCCAAATATGAAAATGAATCGGTTGAAATTTGTGGCCTGTAAAGGGCTGACAACAAATGTCAACAGACGCAATGGCAGCAGCGGACGCAGCATGACCATCATCGATCCGTGGGATCCCTGACTCGTCGTCCGGGAATACAGTTAGTAAGCTATGCTGTGGGGACTGCACAGTGTACACCAGTAAAATAGTTAAGGTGAGTGTTTGCACCTGACTGGGGGGCATATACGTGAAAAATAAAAGGAACAGGAAAAATTTAAGAGTCTGTTTCCAAAATGCAAAACATCCATTTTACTCATTATGAGTAAATCAACCTTTTCCATATTGGTCCCCACAGTATTTTATGGAAAAACACAAACTTTGACCACAAAGAAATAGACTATTAGTATAAATCTCTAAAAACAGATTTTTGCACCACGTGTAAGAAGCAGTGGGATATTGCTCCATGGCAGGGGTTCCCAAACTCTGTCCTGGGGCCTACCTCTCCATGCTGGTTTTTGCTCCATCCTGGTTTGCAACCATAGGATTTTAGCAGGCTGTTAATTTGTCTTAATTAGATGCATTTTTGTTCAGAGCAGCAATTTATCCTCTCTTGACAAACACTATTTTGACAGATATGCATACAAACACCAAGGAATATATTCCACATCCACATTGCAATATATGGGCAACAACTGCATAGAAAGAGTGAAAAAACGAACCCAATCAAAGGAAAAAAAAATTATTGGTGAAACTGTGGGCACAGGGTTGCAAAAACTAACAATTTACTAAACAAGCAAAAGTCAAACCTGTTTAATGTCATGTTTTTGTGATTGAGTGCAAGCAAATTATTTTGAAAGAACTCTAATCACCGGTCTTCAGCAACCTAATTTGGAGGTTACTGATCTTCTCAGTACCTGATTTGATCCATTTAAAAATGTTATTACCTGAAATTGCTTTCCACACAGAAAAAAAAAACTTTATATGCAACAGACTTTTATTTGGTCTTTTATTCTTCATGGCACAAATGGAAATTTCTACTAAAATTGGACTTTAAACAGCAAGTAAAATATTTAAACACAAAATGCACCCAAGTTGGTCAAATTAACAGCTTGTAAAAGTCCTATGATGGCAAATATGGTTGGGACAAAAACCAGCATACACAAGGCCTGGGCTGAGTCTGGGAACGCCTGCTCTATGGTATTATCTAAATTTTTGTAATTTTGGCACTTATTGTGCTTTGGAAACAAACTTCAATTTCACTCCACTGTACTTACTATCCCACACAAACTCCTTAATATACAGAACAGCTCAGTCAATATTACAAAAACCAAAAAGTCAATCTCAAGAAGTTTTGTTGTCCAAAAAACTTTTGGCACTAAATTTGGCACTAAAAGGGAAATAAGAGTGAGATATTGCAAATTTCACCTCACAACAAGGTAGGCTGAATGACGTTATTTTAATTTAAAAAAAGTCAAACTAACTTCTAAAATTAAGATTTTAAATTTTACAATATTTAAAAAAGACTTCAGACAAATGTTTTTGATGTGGAGACAGAGACCAGTATTCGGGGTGACGAAGACCTGGCTTGACGTGATCTCAAGATTTTCAGGTTTTCACTATTTTATGTTCTCCACCTATAAGGTACTTCAGAAGTGATACATATCCGGGGCTCAGACAAAACGAATCCCTTCCCGAAAATCTGGTTTCTGTATGACAACGACGACAGTGACCTTTACTGTCTGCGCTCACCTGTTTCCAGGTGAAGGTCTGACTCAGCCGCATTCCAGAGCCCTTACCGCATTGGGATCTTTGGACAGGAAGGCCTCACCCCTGAAGAAAGGGGCTTGTCCCTCAGGCAGCCAAGACTCTCAGACGCACACCGGCAGAACATTCCGGGCTGTCAGAGTGAGATGAGCCCTCGTGGCTCGCAGACACAATAGACCAGACCTCCCAGGTAAAGAATGAGTCGAGAACTCTGTTAACCCACACAACAGGCCTTCAGAGAAAAAGCCATCCTTGGCTCATTTATGGCAATCGTTTCTGGTTCATAAATGGCCGGAGGGCTTCACTTCGCTGAATGATAAATAATGGCTCCCATTTCCGTGGTATTGCATTTCTCACTACTCAGCAAAAAGTGAAAAATAAGACCATCTAACCAAGCATTTTAATCTCGCATTTATATTTGAAGCATTTATGTCTATAGCCTTTTTTCTCAGTAAGACAGCTGATGAGGTGAGATCATTTTGATTTGTCTCTAGATTTTCATTTTTCAAGCGCATGGTGACTTCAAATTAGGTAATATATTCTACCAGAGAACAAGAAAATTCAGGAAGTCTCATTATAAGACTAAAAGACTAAAGACGGACCCTTTTTGCAGTGTAAAAGGTTAAAGCATAGACTGTAGGTTAACCTGGGACAGCTCGTCCAGCTTGCAAGCAAACTGTGGCCCAAAACACAAGCCTGAAAATCTTGGCACAGCTGTTGGTCCACCCACAGCGATTCAGCTTCAGGCCCAGAATGAGCAAAACAGCGATTCCATTTTACTCGCGAGATATGAAACCGCTCATTTCCCTGTGGTCATATGCCAATGACATGAGGGGATGGGGGAGGGGCCTTCTGTAGGGACATTCCAGACAAAGGCCAAGGCAGGCAAAAAAAAAAAAAAGATCCAAACGCAGAATAAGAATAAAGGAGTTGTCCTTTTTCATAGATACGCTTTGGCAGTCTGCTGTTCATTAATCTTCAGTTAAACTCACTGGTGAAAAGGACCATCTATATTAGGCTACCAAGCATTTTTCAGGATTACTGCTGAGAGAACGGGGTTGGTGCATTAAAATTAGTCACTTATATTCCCCAGAGATCATAAGGCATTCGGGGCCCGTGGGAGAAAGGGAGGGAGCAATTTCATGCCAAGTTCTCAACTCAGAGAAACTCACAGACAGGGCAGGATACCAAAAGCTCCCATGTGCCATGGGAAACAATGTGACTGGACTGGCCAGACCTAGACAGGTGTGGGAATGCATGACACAATTCCTCTCATGCCCAGGCTGCAACACGTAAAAGGCTTGACGGCCTGAAGAGTCTCCGTTTCGAAATTTACGTTACAAATAAGGGCATTTGACTGATTTTGAGCCTGGACATCAGTATGTCTCTACAGGCTGAACATTGACCAAAAACACTCCTGTAATGAAATACAGAAATATTCCAAATAGTGACAATAAACAGTGATACTTTGAGGAAATATGTAAAATGGCACCCAGTGTTCATGTCTGCACTGACAGCATCCAAAGGGGCGAGAAAGGGAATTGCAAAATGCAGAACTCCCAGATAGCTACAGATCGCTGCTGGGGCAAAATATAAAATTATCTCCAGGGCTGTACCACCATTAGCCAGGTAATACCTCAGTTGACAATTGAGCTGAGTGTTTTGAGCTGCTGACACCAGAATCTTAATCAAATTTGGCTGTAAAAACATGTGAAGGCAAAAGCACAAAATTCAAGTGAACTGTGTGAGATTATGATGACTAAATATACTGAATGAGATTTTGCCAGGTAATGTTCCCCCCAAACACAATCAGAGGTAAAATTGCAATTCTCTATTGGATGAAGTGACTTCTTGCTTAAATTTCAGAGACAGAAATGAAAACATCCAGCAAATTGAGCAACCGCTCCCACATATTTTAATCCATATGACTTCCTGCATTGGTCCTTCATAACCCATATCTGCAGGGATAGAGCCAACATGTGGGCTAAAGGAGCTGATGTTAGTTTTGGAACCTGTATCAAACTGAATTCAGTCTCCGCATTGCGGCAGTAATTCTTCAGATTAAATAATTTCTTAAAAGCAGGAAGTACATTTGACAGAGCAGCAGGGCAGCTGATTTGCGATTACTTCATCACAGGAAGTCATTAAACCTCAGGAAATGATTGTTTAAACTGCTAATGGTCTATTTTGAGGTTGAATGGCAGTGAATATATGCTTGGGAATTCTGTGGTTAGGGATGCATCATACACTCAGCTCACGAGCAGCCTCCAGTAATGGCAGCTGCTAAAGGCAGGTGAACGATTCTCCAGCTGATCCCAGGGTAGGTCGTCTTCTGAGAGTGGAGATCATGGAAATGCAAGGAGACAGAGGGAAAATCAAATACACACACATGCACGCGCGCACGCAGCCCCACAGACATGCACGGGCATGCTTGTTTCCCAATGCACACTTTCTTTGAACACCATAAGAACAAAGGGTAACACTGTATTTTACAGGGTCACTGATACAGTGTATGTACCTAGTGAGGTACGGTGTAAGGACCCGTGTTCGGTGTAACAATATATAATATCATGTACCTATGTTGTACTTACATGATGTATTTTGTGTACCTACAGATCCCTATTACAGGTGTATTAAGAAATGTTTGTTACAATACCTTGCCAAAGTGCTTAAGAAAGGAAATAGGTTGAGTTGAGGCCCAGGTATTTGAGTTGAGGTAACCTTAATATGTTGGCCAACATTAGGGAGTCCTGAGGCTCCGTTCACCCAATCGACACTGACTTGAGGGTGCCTTGCTGGGCCTCAACCCAACCTATTTCCTTTCTTAAGCACTTTGGCAAAGTATTGTAACAAGCACTACATAATACACCTGTAATAGGGATCTGAAGATACACAAAAATACATCATGTAAGTAAAACACAGGTACATGATATTACATATTGTTACACCGGACACCGATCCATACACCGTACCTCACTAGGTACATACACTGTATCAGTGACCCTGTAAAATAAAGTGTGTTACCGAACAACATTGCTGTAGGACTTTTTAGAATCTTGCAGAAGTTGCTCTGCACCGGCCATTTTGCTAAAAAGCTGACCACTTTTTGTTGTTTCCTTAACTTAACAGAAAACAGAGACATTCTCTGCTTTCCCACAGTGATGGCCTGGGAATCCGATGTCAGCCAGATGTAAAGAGTCCGCTTTTGTGGGATTTGAGCCAGAACGCCGGGGTCCTTACTCTCTGAAAAGCTGCCTTGAGATCTTTAAAGGCCGCGGAGAGTTGACCTCACCGTAAAGGTTGAAGACAGACACGGCGCATTTGGGACGGACGGAGGCGGTAAAGTATCCTGTTGAGGAACTTCAGTAACGGCTGAGGAATTTCCGGAGGCTCGTCAGGGATGCTGGACCACCGCGTCAGAGGGAAGTTAACCTGAGAAGACAGGCATTCGGAAGACTTCAGATCCAGCAGCTGTATTAAACACCGGAGTCGGAATTAAGGTGGTATTTCCGCAGATGAGTCATATTTTCTTCCCAGGCCTGCAGGTGCACTCTGGGGTGGGGGAGGAGGAATCAAGACATTGCAGCATCTGGTGATCTCATTATTTCATACAACTTACCACTGAAAAATAAATCAATTCGCTGTACAGGATTAAGGGGGAAACCAAAGCTAGAAGGAAGAGGTCCTTTCTATATCTGCGCTTTGGCTCAATACTTCGTGGGACCAGCAATTTTGGAAAAATTAGAAAGGGCATGACATGTCCTGATGGGATCAGAATGTCAGAGTTTAATGAAAATGTAAAATGCCAACGATGACATGGCATGCAGAATGAATGCAGTCTAGTGCTATTTCATCCTTTTCTCTTCATATCCTTTTTTCAATGTATAGGAGGAAAGCCTCTGGCGTTTTCTCAGGATCAAACTTAAATTACAGCTCCTCTCAGTTACCCCTATCAATCTGACTAACAACAATCTAACTGTTCATGAAGACCTTCTCAATGACACTTAGATCACATTGCCTGCAGCCTTGCATTATGCAGATATTGTATATGGTTTCACATCAAAGCCCACACTGTCTGATGCATTAGGCTTCAAAATTGGACACTCATTTGAAATCACTGCTAAACTGCGTAAAAAATCTGGGTGAAGTGACTCGCGGAAAAACAATCTTGTGTGTGTGTGTGTGTGTGTGTGTGCGCGTGCCTGTGAGTGCGTACAGAGAACAGAAAATAAACACAGAAAGGCAGAACTGCAGTGGCACAGAGGCAGGCACAGGTGGAGCAGTACTGCACAATATAACAGGGATTGTTATTGAGGATAGACACAGTAAGAGCCAAATGACCTTGTAAGGATCAAAAATAAAGCAATTTTGAAGTTGTGGTCAAAGTTGAAATTAAATTGCTTACAGTTACACAATATACACCCTGGAGCATTTTCCTCACAAAGGAAACGTTTTTTTGTACTTCTTAACTAGCTACGTGATGGGTGTGGTTTGTGAAGAACAAGGGTTGGACAGAACTGAAAGGGAGGAGGAATCGCTCAGGGCCTCTCAGATCAATATCTGCACTTTTATAGACAATGATCCAATTCTGAGGTTCAGGGCTTGATATCCTAGCCATGCTCTCAGGATAATAAAGACAATTAATATTCAGTCTCTACCACAAGGTGACCTTTGGTTGGACAAAATGAACACAGTCAAATTACCTTTAAATGGACATTTTCTTAAAGTTTTTGAGACGGGAAGACCATTGTCAATACACCAGTTTGTACTCATTTGCAAACTTTGCAGTTGGGTGCGTGTTTGGTTAATTTGTGCACTTGTCTGTTCATATTTGCGTTGGTGCACACAATGTGTGTCTACGTGCTTGTATCTATAGGACCAGCACAAACAAGCCACTATTTCAAAGGAGAGATTGCATTTTCCTGCGAGCACTGCCGAGAGCTAGCTACATTGGTGCCAGCAGATATGTTTTCGAAAACCACATCGTCTTTGTTAGCCTATCTTTTCTGAAAGTAAATATGTTGAAACAGTGGTAAATACGTTGAAAATGACAATCTGAGTGTGTACACAGAGGGCCAGTTTCCTGTGTCTCTCATGAATCCGAAGGCAGTTGTGGCGGAGTGGTTTGTTTATGGATGGGGCAGTTTTGGGAGAATGCGCCATTATCTTAAAGAGGTTAAAAATAATGGAAAAATGAAGCATTTGTCCTCCTCGCTGTTCTCTAAAAGGTCAGGTCCACCACACTCCAGGCCCTCGTACATTAAGACGGGACAAAGAGCCAGTGTACTGACCAGCACAAAGGCAGTCATATGGAAATAAGGACCAGAGTATATTTTGAGCTCCAGATTTCACGGTCCGGGCCGTTCTTCAGAGCCTCGCCATTTACATGTCATTTGAGCAGCATGAGACCAAGCAAATCCTGCAGTCAAAATGCTCGTGACAAAGTTGATATTCCTTCTATGGATTTTCAGAGAAAGTGGGCCATTATGTTCACTTAAAAACTGCCAATGCATGACATTTAACAAGACAAACAACTAAGAATGCAGCAGAGCTACTCTAAAGTTATTAATGCTAAGATACCAAGCATTTAAGTTAAGCCTGGCCATGTCCAGTTGTATCATTACCAAAATAAGCTGATACTCCCGCAGTAGTCTCTGTTTGCGAGGGCACACAATTTTTTTTAATGCTTCATGTCAGTCTTAATTGTGGTCCTAAAAACATGACCTTGGGCCATTCTGGTGACAAAAATATCACTCTGTGCATTAATTTTTCAGCAGTCTTACACAATGTGATACCCTCCTAAACATCAATTCAGCTGTTCAACTTGAGGCTCGTTTGCATGGTTGCAGCGTAAATGATCATAAAATGAGCACGTGTGCACACAGAAAAAGGGAGAAAGACCAACAGTACACACATGAACATGACAGGCTTGGCACGGTTGCACTGTACCTCAGTTTTGTAAATGCACTGCAGTGGGGGGGGGGGGGGGGGGGGATTTGGGTAGGCAGTCCCTTATACATAGTCAAAGGAATTGGGCCTTAAAGGCTCAGCAAGACAGGGCCCTGGCCAGTAAAGTCCATTACTGTAAGGAGCTGAGAGGCTGTACAGGCTACATGATATCACACCGGCTCAGACAGTGTCTGGTACTGAGTTTACAGTATCTCTTTGCGATGTCCTTGTGCGTGCGTGAAGACGAGCATAAAGGAGCATTTTTATTTGTGTGTGTGTGACTTTGTATTGCTACACTTGTCAGAACTAAGCGCTGAGAAGCAACAATGTTATGAGGACATTTTGGGTGGCCCTAAAAGAGGATTAAGAAGGATTATAGCTAACTGGTTTAAGTTAGGGTAACAGTGTCACATAGGCATAATTTGCCACTGTTCGGGTTTTGTGCAGAATGAAAGTAAGTCAGTGAATGAAGGTCCTCACAAGTATAGCTCTCCCTGTGATCATGTGTGTGTGTGTGTGTGTGTGTGTGTATGTGGGGGGGGGGCATATCCTCAGATCACCAATTCAGCGTTCATTCCACAAGGGTTATGTTTGGTGTGGAACTTGAAAGATTCCACTGGTTTCAATAACAGCACTTCAAACAAAGAGGCAGCACTATCTGCTCTCTCTGATGGAGAGCGCATTTACAGAATAAACATGTTTCACAGTGAAAACGCTTTCCTTGGAGGGCCAATGGAGAGGGAAGGGTGGGGTGTAAACACTGCTTAGTCTGTCAGACACAAAAGAGACTCAGAATTGGACGAAAGCGTAGACCTCCGCCCGGAAACTAAGGGGACTGAAGGGAAGGGATTGCAGCCTTGAAGGAATAGGAGGAAGGGAGGGAGGGAGGATGGGATGTGGGGGCGGAGGGGACGGAGGAAGCAGGTGGTTCCTTGTCCGTCTGGAGCGCATGTGGATGCCCCCATAAACCCATCCTCTTCACACCACTCTGCCCCGGGGCTGAGGAAGTCTTCTCTTCCTATGTTACATACAGACCTCTGACCTCTAACCTTTGAACTGAGGGTAAACCAGAGGCCTTGGGATGCAGGGCAAAACACCCTCTGCTCATGGCTGCGTTTCCACCCAACGCAAAACTAATTTTTTGTGTGGACAGATTACATTCGAAGTGAAATCAAAGACACAAATACACCCGAAAAACACTGTTTCGGACCGTGTGACGCGCATGAATGGCACAAATGCATGAAATTTGCGTTTGGCTCCACTTCAAAATATTCATGTTGAGCAAAAATTTTGCGCGAGTAGAGCAGTGTTCTTAATAGTATCATTGCTACTGGTAGCAACACTGGCTAGAGAGGCTACTTAGCTACATATTGAAATCGCAGATAGCTGCATTGCTTGAGATAATGGGAATGCCAATTCCCAAACAGTTTTTCAATACTGTAAAAGATTAAAGGAATAGTTTTCAAAGTTTAGTGCATCAAGAATCATGATGCATCATCGCAGTATGACAAAAGGGATATAGCGAATGCCGAGGGATATTGCTGAGAAGACAAGATGAAGGAACCCCTTGCGCTTCAGCCCCTCTATCAGCGGAGGTTGGTGGTCTCAGAAAGAACGGTACATCCAAAAAAAAAAGAAAAGGCAGGAGCATTCAAATCACCAGTATAAATTTTGGCACGTAAATAAATTTATGTTGGTGATTTCAGTGCTCCAGTCTCGTCTTTTTATTTGGATATTGCAGAGAATTTTACCGAGAGGCATATTTATTCTAGTGCAAGGAAATTTTTTAGGGGATATTGAGATTGGGGATAACAAATTAGAAGACAAATTGTCAAAATTAAAGATGAAAAAGGGGACAGGTCCTAATAGCAAATACCAAAGAATACTTAGGTGAGATCATCTTTAAGCACAGACATATTTTCAGGTGGTGTTTGGGAACAGGAGAAACACCAGATGACTGAAAACAAGGCAACATAATGGCAATATTAAGAATAGTGCCATGGGCACTGTGGCTCACGAGTCAGGCTTTTATGTTATGTAAGCTCACAAGTGGTGGTAATTTATATCCTCGGGTCCAAAATGGAAACACCTCTTGTAATTTGTGTAGGAAAAGAACAAATTTCAAGCAAAATTCAGCATCAAGGTTTGATGTTTCATCATGTAATTTTTTTGCAGTTCACTGCTCTTTTCTCAGTGCAGCTCTATTGAAATATCGAGCCCCAGACACCAGATTATTGTATCCAACATTATATGCTGGAGAGCTGACCAGTTCGCAATTAGGCTTAAGTGTGTTGCTTAAGGAAGTAGTATTATAGCAAATTGCAGAGCTTTTCTAGTGCAGAGTCATCCGGCGTCCGTCCGTCCGTATCTCTGTCTGTCTGACTGTCGTCAACTTTTCACTTCAAATTTGAATATCTCAAAAACTGTCGAACTTTGTTTAATTTGTTGTGAGCCTTCCTTATGATGTTCTGATGATCCCCTGTGAAAACATCCCGTAATTTGAAAAATTCAGCATTTGAGACTGAGAAAATCAGGGTTTGTGCGCATTTTTACCTTCGCTGTGACGATAGTCAGCAGACAGCGCTTTTCTAATGCCATGTCATCCAACGTCCATCTGTCTGTCTGTCTGTCCATCCACCGTCAACTTTTCACTTCAAATTTGAATATCTCAAAAGATGATAACTTTTTTTCTCATTTGGTGCGAGCCTTCTTGATGATATTTTGAATACTCACTGTGAAAATTAGAGAATTCAACATCCTGGGTTTTGAGAAATTCAGCATTTTAGACTTAGAAAATTAGTGTTTGTACTCATTTTTTTTGTCTTTCATTAATATCTCATCAAGAGGCCTGTCGGCCTAGAGAGCTCCACAGAGGATGACTGAAATGATCATATAGTTCTGGATCATGTTATTCTGCATCATGCTGTTCCTCATCATTGTTCTGGATAATGTTCTGTATCACGTTGTTCCAGATCATTGTTCTGGATCATGTCGTTCTGGATTAATTAATCTGCATCATATTGTCCTATGACAGTGTTATAAGGATTGTGACTGCTATATTTGTGATGTACTGGGGGGGAAGGGTATTTGTTCATTGTTAGTATTGCTTGGTGGTAATATGATTGAAATAATTGATTGCAATTTGCAATTTGGTTCCATTGTTATACTACATAAATTGAGATACCAAACAGGTTCACAGTATATTCTGGTTACTAAATGTGTCATATTGCAATAGTTTTCAAGAATTTCTGAAATTATGTTATGGCATGGACATTTCACTCATCCTATAGCTCTCTAGGCCGACAGGCTTTTTGTTATTTTTATGACCTAAAAAGGATAGGTGTACAAAGTTTCAGCATTCCAGCTGCTTTCTAACGCTCTCCAGCAAGCTATAATACAAGCCAAATTTGATGTCGAGTTTCGATGCCTTGAAAAATTTTATATGTACCTCTCAACCAAATTTCACATTGATCCCTTCAGTGGTTTGGCAGAAGAAGATCAAAATTAATGCAGATGCCGCACCGTGATCCCATAAGCTCTACGCTGATACCGATGCTGCAACGTGATCCCATAAGCTCTCCTCAGCCCGTTGGACCAAGTGAGCTGAAACGGGAAACATACTGAGCCAGGACACTCAAGTAAAATGTAAAATACTGGAATGTCATTAGAGACAAGTTGGAATTATTTCTTGAAAATAAAAACACTCTGAGGGATAGCCAACATGACTCTCATAACGGAAGGTCATGTTCGAAGAACCATTTGGAATTTTGCGGAGGCCATCAACTTTGATGACTAGAGCAGATCTTATAATTTGCTTGGAATTTGCAAATGCATTTGATGAGGTACCACAAAAAAACTAAAAGCACTCAGTAAAGTGCATGCCTCAGCTAATAGCGCTGTCGGTATTGACCAAACTTGAATCATTCACAAAGCCACAAGCGCGATCCACTCATAGAACGCAAGCAGATCGCCATTAACTCTTTATCCTCTCCTGCTTACCCCAGGGTCCTAATGCTATGCCGGCTATGACCTCCCATTAGGCCAGTGGTTCTCAAATTCAGTCCTGGCGCCCCCTGTGTATGCTGGTTTTTGTTCCAGCCACAACTGCAATTCTAGGATTTTAAAAAGCTGTTACTTTGTCTTAATTGGCAGCATTCCATGTTTGAGTAGTTATTTACCATCTTAAGTCACATTTGGATGGACATATCCACTCTGCTATGAAGAATAAAAACCCTTGAACATATTGTGCTTAATTTTCAATATTGCTTGGATTTTGAGGTGAAAACATTTTTAAACAGATCCAATTAGACTTTGAGAAAATCAGTAAGCTCCAAATTAGGTTTCTGAACACAGGTGTTTTGAGTTGTTCCCAAATAACCTGCCTGAACCAAATTAAATCAACAGAAAACACAATAAGTAAGTAAATTGTAGGGTTTTACAACCATGTGTCAAGAGTTTCACCAATGAGGAACCTTTTGATAATTTATGTTGATAAAATGCTTGGTTAAATTGTTTCTTTCTGCCAATATTTACAATATATCTCAATGTGGATATTTGCATAAATGCACCCAATTAAAACAAATCAACAGCTTGTTAAAATCCTAGAATTGCAGTTGTGGTTGGAACAAAAACCAGCATACACAGGGGAGCGCCAGGACCGAATTTGAGAACCACTGCATTAGGCCAAAAAATTTCAAAAATATTGACAAAAAACTTCATTATGACGACTAAAGCCCCGCCAAATTTTGTGAAAATCCAAGCAATTGCATTCCAAAATGGCCACATGTTTGGCGGCGCTATAGAGCCACCGGAGCACGTCCAAGCACAAAAACAACAATATTTTGCAATTTTTCGCACAATTGACGTGACGGCAAATTTTTGTGAGTTTTCGTGCATGGCAAGACCCTAAAAAATGCATTCTTGCAGCAGAATAATAATAATAATAATAATAATAATCCCATCAACAATAGTTTCCTCGCACCTTCGGTGTCGATGCTCGGGCCCTAACAAGATCCAGGGATATATAGCCACAGGTATTAAGTACAAGTAAAAAAAAGTTAAACTTACCTTGCATAATACCTTTGTCAGACCACAGAAGCAGTTCTGGGAACTGTACTGCAAGGAAGATATAGAGGCTCAAGAATAGGTATGTAGAAGAGACACAAAGTTAATTCCTGGCATGAAAGATCAAAGATATGCGGAAAGACTGAATAATCTTAATCCATTCAGCCTTCAGGGCGACATTACTGTTAATCCCGTTCACATTTGAGAGGTAGTGCTGATATTGGGAGGTGTTTTTTTTTTTTTTTGCCCACACAGAGAGTGGTCACAGTGGGGAATAGCTACAACATCGTGTCATAAAGGCAGAGACTGGAAGTCTTCGTGACCTGCCGTGATAGAATGCTTGATACCATCTAATCCTTAAGTATCCTATGAATTTAGGAACACTTTAGTAATGGGAAAATGGCGACTCTATCTGGGCTAAGTGTTTTGTTCTCTCCTCCAATGTCATGTTATATCATGTCCCTGCTTAAGGCAGCCACCATGAAAAGCAGAAGATGAAGCCCCAGGTGGCAACCAGGTGTACAAGCTGTTTGGGATTTAAGTGAAATCAAATAGGTAGGAGACAAAACACTACAAGCCAGCAATTCTTTTGCGGTTTGACTCACGCCATCAGGATTAGAAGACAAAAGAACCAAGGAACCATGTCTATATGGAGACACAGAGACTCATGCAGATGTTCTTGTTTTCAGTCATGATTTTTCAGCCCGCAGACATTGAGAAATTTCCAGACACCAACACCCCGTTAAATCATTAGAAGAAAAAAAAAAAAAAACATGACACCGTTGCTAAAAACCATGACTGCTCCTCATTCTGCAGTTTTGAACAACCGTAAAATATGATCCCCAGAAAATACCCACAGAATCCAGGTTACTTTGGACAGCAATCCAGGATGTCTGGGGAGACAAGCATGAAGACATTTATCAGACACACCCATCCTAAACAAATGTGGACATAAAAGTGTTGGCAACAAGCAGATATTACAAAGTTGGACAAAGACCAGTCGTCAGTAAACCATCATATCAGTATGCACAATAAATCATTGCTGAAGGAGATAATATGAAGCCTGAAATAGGTGATAGATTTGCCATTTGTGTCAGAGGAATCATAGGAAAGGCTTTGGACCCACAAATCTACGAACACCCATGTTAGTTCAGTCGAGATGCGGCAACGAGGACGTTGCCACCGCAACAATCACCACCAGCAAAACAATTGGAAAGGTAATAAACGTTGCTGAGAGATAGGAGGCCGGTATTGTGTGTGAAGTTGACAATCTGGAATGTGCGACTGTGCTACATCTATGAGCCCTGAGGGAGTATGTACTTTCTCATGACAACACCTGATAAAAGCTCCCTACCGCACCGCTATTCCGGGTGGGACGCACACCCTGGAGCTGCCACGCCTCCACAGGTAAATACTGTCGTCATGGAGACACATGAAAGGAGTGGGCGGAAGCCAGATGAGCAGCCCGCAGTGAATATTTGATCCATACTGCTCAGGTGGTATACACACCTGGTGGGCTACTTTATAGCAATTGTCAGTCAAACCAGTCCCTCCCACCCTCCAGATACAGGGTTTCCAGACCACACAGGTGAGATTTTGCTTATAAAACAGATGATTCATTGTCTCAAAAAGCTAAGCTATGGCTAAGGGAGACTCTTCTTTTATGCAGCAGTTCCTCTCTTTTACCTTCACAGTTGGAAGAATGAGCAGCAGGAAGCGCTCGGCCAGGGTAGTCTGTAGTGGCTGCCAAGCATTTATGCATTTAAAATCTTTTTTTAGGGAAGGAAGGGGGAGGGTGGTTGGTTTTAAGGTCCTCCATTTTATCACCAGGTGCACATCCAATTAGCCAGAATAAGCCATTTCAATATCTTTTTGTGTCATTATAAGGGGAAGCGATCGTCCAGAGGCAAGGAGGACTGAAACGTCAGTCAACCATTTAAATCAGCTTTGTTATAACTCTGGGGGATCACTCTGCTTTGTGATGTCACAAAGGACAGATTTTGAAATGGCTTGTAGTGGCTAATTGCCTGTGCACGTGACATTATAGGGGACCTTGAAATAAGTTGACCTGCATGCATTTCTGAATACAGCCCTATTGGTTTTTAGAAAACGCCGATTATTTCAATGAGATTCTATTCCTGAGGCCACGGAAGGAATGCAGAATACTGACACTTAAGGATGTGTTTGACTGTTTAAGGCGGAGATAAATGGTGACTGCCAGTTGGGATTTTGTACTGTCAGACATTGAGCACTGCTTCTTAAATATTGTAAGGCAATGTTTTTATAAATAAAAGCAGATATACCAAGTTTACACATGAACTAAACTGCTTAAATACTTTTGTACACTCTCAGAAATAGGGGTACAGCAGGAGTCAATTTCTGTTCCCCAAGGTACATTCAGCACTTATGTACGCTTTAGGGCTAATTATAGGACCTCAAGGTACCTGTGTGAACCTTTTAAGGGTCTAAAAGGTACTTTTATGTTCCAAAACAAATAAAAACCCACTTCTAAGTTACAACAGCTGTACCTTTGAGGGTACTGCCCCAGTGACAAGCCTTAGGTGTCAGGTACCTTGAGGTCCGATAATTAGACCTAAAGGGTACATAATACCTTGGGGAACAGAAATGGACTCCTGCTGTACCACTATTTCTGAGAGTGTATACAATTCCAAGAGATTATGTGCATATCTAAGTACTACAACAGGTGTGGGACAAACAATAACGTTAATGTCTGGAAAAGAGATGTCCACACACTGTTAAATGCGCTCCCAAAATTTTTTTTATAGCACAACAGTTTCGGCCGATATAGCCTTCGTCAAGTACAAACCGTTTGTACCTGACGAAGGTCAAATCAGCTGAAACTGTTGTGCTATAGAAAAATTTTTGGGAGCTCATTTAATAATGTGCAGACATCTCTTTTCCAGTTTTTAAATACAGTGATATGCCATACATCTTCAACACAATATGCCCCCCACATACACACACACACACACACGCACGCACGCACGCACGCACGCACGCACGCACGCACGCGTACGCACCCTTACTCGTAAGCACACATACATAATCTGGCTACAGAACAAACGCATTGCACTTCCTGGCCCTCAGATCAGACCGCAGCTGTGGGCTCTCCCTCTGACCCAGTGTAGAGCTACAGAACAGAAGCCCAGTGTCCCCACACACTCCTACTGTCCCAGGTCCACTGAGGATGAGCCAAGCTCCACCCATCCCTTCCTCCCACAGACAAATCACAGGCAGGTGGTCTTCAGAGTGAGATTACAGAGTGCTGGGGGGTTTCCGAGATTTTATTAATGGAGGGAGTGAACCCCAAACACTCACTAAACTGAGTCGCTAACATTACACTGCAAATGCCAATGTACAGTACCCTTGTCGTCGCATCTCACCCCTAATTGATATGACATGATGTTACTAGGTCTGTCACTGTGAGTTGGACTTGATACTCATGGCTATATATTGGTGATATTTTATAAAAATCACACAAGTTCAGTAACTGACCCAATATGCACTTATATATCATTTGGATGAAGGCAATTGACGAATTAATGTAATATGGATGTTATAGTGTTGACAAGGCTAACATAATAAAACTATGGCAAGGCCAATTTTATAACACAATTACACAAGTACAGTGTTCTCCATATTTATTGGCAAACTTAGTGAATATGAGCAAAACAAGTGTGAAAAAATGTTATGGTCATTTTCTTCTTGTTTGTTTACCCAAAATATGAACCAAAATCTAACAAAATCATTAACCCTCATCCAACCGAGGGTTTTTCTACTACAACTCCGACTGATTATTTCAAAATTAAGCGATTAAACATCATCTTGTTTGGTATCAGTGTACAGCTACAGATGTCCTCTCTTCAAATCAAGTACAAATAAAACACATTTCAACATTATGACATCATAGTGACGTCATGACCAACACTATATTAGGAAAAAACATCAAAATGACAAAAATCCTTTTTTTAAAAATTTTTATTAGTTGTTTTCAGCTAAAACTAGTAACTTTCTGTAACCTCTAGAACTACTGATCTATCATATATATATATATATATATATATATAAAAACTCATGAGTAGCATAAATTTGACTTTACAATGATGTCATAAATAACTCATTTTGGGAAAAACACACACAAAAGGAAAATTGTTTTCTGAACGTTTTTCACATTTTCTTTACTTTGTTTTTCCCTGTGATAAACCTTTCATGCAAGAGTGTTCTATCTATGAATTATGAGAACAACTTTATGAACAATTGTATGAACTTGTATACTAGTAGGCCTATAGCACAGTATAAAAATAGTATACAGTACAGTAACTAGTCAAACACACAAGTAAAAGTCTGTCAGTCATGCACTTCTAATATTATTAGGTGAGGATCACTTCAAGGTTACTGGTCACTGCTGGTCATTGTATTCCAAGATTTACGAATACAAGGACAAGCTACATCAATAAGGATGACAGTCAGTGTGGTCTACAAGGTTCATTGAGCACGAAACATAATAATAGTATACTATTTGCACCTAATTTGCAAACATATTTTGTATCAAAAACCGGCAAAAATTGACGCTGGTGGCAACAACCCGCCCCCCACCCTTCAATTTTGACGGCCTACCCTACCGCCGGGGGGTGAGGTACCCTCATCGTTGTTTAATGAAAATGAGCGCAAAGGATGAATAAACAATTACCTAGAAGCAATAGATCATATCTGTTAACGTTTTTGTGCAACAGCCTTGGTTGGACGAGGGTTAAGCATTATTCAAAAAAAAAAGAAAAAAAAGAAAAAAGAAATAAATATTTTTTTACCAAATGTGTGCCACAATTATAGGCCCCCCAAGAGAATCTTGTGATTAAAGTTTAACTGAAGTTTATTTTCAGTCATTCATTCATTTTCTATCCCCTCTTATTCCTCACTAGGGTCGCGGGGCGAGCTGGAGCCTATCCCAGCTGACTATGGGCAAAGGCAGGGACCCACCCTGAACAGCACGCCAATCTATCGCAGGGCGCACACACCATTCACTCTCATACTCATACCTTTGGACAATTTTGGGTCTCCAATTAACCTGATATGCATGTCTTTGGACTGTGGGAGGAAACCCAGGCAAACATGGGGATAACATGCACACAGATTGCCCCAGGTTTGATTTGTGAATATTGTGAAAGAAAGGTCATGAGGATAAACAATAAAGACATTTTCTCCAGCTCATCTCACTAATTTTCACCATGGAGTGCCAATAATTCTGGAGGGCATCGTAGGCAAACAGTACACAGCTTGACTGGGCCTGGGCTCGCCCTATCAGACATAAAGGCACGAGGGGCAAGTTTCACTGACACTGATTAAAGCTTCGTCTTGGATTAAATTGTGCTTTGTACGGAGTTGCTACTGTCCAATTTAAATTTATTTTTCAAAAGGAGCACATGAACACTCCACACTGAAAGGCCTCAGGCCAGATCTGAACCAACCACCTACTCGATGTGAGGTAACAATGCTAATAGCAGGCTAGGGAGTTCAATGTCAATGGAGGAATGTCACTGAGGATGTAGTGATCTTAAACACATGACTCGTGCACCAAGTAACCCTATCAGAGATCTCCACAATGCCTGTAGGGGAGAATGCACGCATTCCATAAAACAGCATGCTGTACAGTAATTGCCGAATACATACTGTAGATTCCTACAGGTAGTCAAGGCATTTCATGCACACTTATCAAATGACTTGTTAGCACAATCATAGAAACAGTGAAGGCCTTCTACAAAAGAACTCCGACAGTGCAAACCTTAAATGGGAACTTTTACAAGCAACCATATATATGAGTTAATGCACATTTACATAAATAAACTCTGTGAGAGGCAGAGTTATTTTTCAGTACACTCCCTTCATGGCTAAAAGGTAGAGCAGCCTTCTTTAATGATTATTTGAACCTGACACATTCCTACCCAGTACAGTCAAAGTGCCATCTTACTAACAAACATACTCCAATGGACACAAGGCACCTGCTTATTATACGTTCAGAGACACCAACAGACCGGCATAGATGTCCTTACACGCAGCAACCACGCAACAATCATTCCTACTGTCAATTAACTATGCCAGTAATTCCAAATATTTGGCCAAGAATGGTGGCGTGATTGTAGATATGAAACCGGAAACAAATACCAATTGAAGTTTTTTTTTTTTTTTTTTAAATGAATGGAATTTTTTGGTGCGGTGCAGAGGGATTTGGCATGGACTCAAAACACATTTTTCTGCAACTGTGAAATTTACATCAGATAAGCAGATTAATCAAGGACTGTTTGTGTTCATTCACAGACCATTAGGTTAGGTCTCTTGACAAAATCACTTGCAATTCCTTGGCAGTCCCTCTAAAAAAAAAATTCATCCGGACCAAACTCAAGGTCTGCGGCAGGGATTGGGTGGGTCGGTCCCCGGTATACCTATGCCAACATTCCAGCACTGTACGCATGCTTTAACCAAGTCAAGTCACGCATTCATCAGAGGAAATACTAGCTCCATTATAAAAAACCATGCAGGGAAATTAACCTTGAGGTCACACCACAATTTCATTGAAGATCATGACAGTACTCCATTATAGAAATGACAAGGGGTAGAAAAGCTAAATGGGGAGAGGTATTTTACATCTGCTTGTGAGCAAACCAAGTAGTTTAAGTTTGGTGCCAGGGAGCTGGTTTGTCTTGTGCTTCAAGTAGCCACTCCAGACATAACTGATCAATTAAACGACTTAAATTCAGTCTTTTGGCCTCACCTGAAATCCAAGGGCTATATTGGTCCCTGACAAAAACCAACAGGCAGCAGAGGTCCTCTTCCCGAGCCCTGGAGATCAACAAGAGGCTACGGATAGCCTTTACTCGGCCTAATGAGCTTTTGACCTCCTGCTCGGAACTAAAATTTGCGCATGCCCTACATTGATAACCGAGCCTATGAGAAAGAAAGATCGCGGTACAGATAATAAATAAATAAAGGCAGTGGCTATATTTAAGGCGCCGTAATCGGTGATTTGGGGGTATATTTACGCGAGTCGAAGTGGGCATGCGTGGAGGCGTCTTCGGACAAATCCAAGGTGAAAGACTCGCGTTTGACATGCCTCTCCAGGCAAATCCAAGATGATGAGCTCGCGGTTGACAGTTATAGGGAGCAATTATGATAATTTAGCCACTGAAATTCAGTCAAGAAAATTTTGAGTTTAATTTCTTGTGCTGCTGTATGTGGTAATCCATGTTATTGAGTGATAACGCACTGGGTTGCTAGGGCACGCGCAGCATGCATTCGCGATATTAATATTCTAAAGCCTCCTCTCAATCATAAAATCCCCCAAAACATATTGGCGCCTCCTTTTAAAATCTTACAGGCGAATAAAAAGCCAGAAAAAGTAGAGATTGGATCCTTTCTGTATATTACCCCATTTAAAACTACCTGGGTTCCTACGGCAACGCGCTGTATTGGAATTGTGGCATATGTGTGCTCAGGTATGGTACGATATTACTAGTGAGAAAGCTGACCAGCGGGGAGAGGGAACGATCGCACTGTGGCACGGTACCAAACAATTGTACATTGTGCGAAAGCGGGTTTCTGAGAATTACTATTAATCTTAACACTCAGCAGTAGACCGCAGATAAGCGTGCTGAGCTTGGCAGTTGCCAACACAAGCGAAGAAACGTCAGTGCGCACGCGCACCGTAAATATAGCCCCAAATCACCGTGTACGGCACCGTAGATGTAGCCACTTTCATAAATAAATAAATAAAGTCTTAGATTTGGTGGCCATCGGCCCGAGTAAAAACAAAATAACCAAGCCCATTTTTAGATTCGGTGCCCATCGGCCCGAGTAAATAACAAATAATTACAGAATGAGGAGCACAGAATCACGTCACCCTCCAGGACCCCAGTTTGAGGGCAACTGCTTGCCACAAAACCTGGGGAAAGAGCCATGAAGAGAGAAGTATGTAAATTCATAACATAGTTAGCAACTTCGCTTATAGGAAAAGTGCCGGAGTGTTAATGCACATTTACCAGCGAATAAGACAGAGCTGCCGACTCTCACGGATTCGGCTAAGATTTAGTGACATATTCACATTCCCGTGCTGTAGTCAGCAATGATTCAATCAATGCAATGTATGCGTCTCATGATTGTTCAAATCGTTTGCATGAAATAAGACCATTTGAAATGTTTCTATGTAATTCCATTGCTTCCAACCCCTGAGTAAGGAAACGTGTAAGATGTCCTGAGTCACAATTGATTTCCATGTTATTAAAAAACTCCACCATAACGCATGTGAAACTGATAAACCTGCATGCAAAAGGACTCCAATTCAACCTCAGAATCTCTTACAAACGCACTGATTGAATAATTGCTGACTACAGCACTGGAAGGTGAAAGCCACAAACTCAGGCCGAATGCGTGAAAGTTGGCAACGCTGTTAATGAGCTCAGACACAACAAAATGGGCAAATGACATTTGTTATCTTCAGTCATTGAGACACAAAAGTAAACACCAACACATTTCCAGAGTAAAAGGGTCCAAGATAAATTAACAGAACTAAGATCAACTAGAACCTAAATCCCAATGCTATTCAGCAGGTCCCGGTTCCTTTCGAGTGGTGACTGTGGAATAACTCGTCAGCAAGCCATGAGAAAGTATTTCTGGGCAAACAGTGCCATCTAATGGTGACAAGCAGCTAAATCAACTTAGAGTACTCCTGATGAGAGGGAAAAAAACTCTGGAGTCAAGGTTAATATGTAAAATGTTTTATTTTAGTGCTGTACACCAGAGTACAGAAATAACTTGAAACATAATATGGTTTCCTTTTTTCTGCCTCTCTCGCCATCACATCGTAAATCATTACCTCTCTCAAAACCCTCGGACACTTCACACCTCTCTGACCAGGAACAGACATTGGCTTTCTCCTATTGGACAATTTCTCCATTGTGCTTACTCCTCCTGAACACTGAGCTACCCATCAGCATACAACACAATTTCAGACTTGAAAACATTCCCCTTTTTCAGACTAATATTCTCATTTCATACCTTCCAAACCAGTTTACGTTATTATTAAAAACTGACATTCATCATTAAATAAATACATAAAAAACTAAAATGAGGAAAAAATGACCTTGAAGTTAAAATATAGAGACAAACAAATGTACAATTTTCATACTAACCCAAAAATGATTGAGTACGTAATGTATCAACATTTCATCCACATAACTGGAGGGTCCATCCCACACACACAGGCATGGGAAATGTGACTTTGGGCCGGCTTGGCTTGAAGCAATCATTGTGTCAAAAAGTCTGTAGGGAGGTCATTGGTGCAATAACTGGCTATGCAACGATCTTTCACCCAGTTTTATTCCACACATGGATAAAAATGTGAAGAGTCTTAGTTTGAGCTGATAGTCTCTGGCAGGCTTTAGCCGTGTGCTCTGCGATCATTCGCTGTCCTCGTCGACACCACCCGCACCCACCCCATTTCTGGAGTGCTGGGGACCCAAAAATCTTGCCCGAGGCCCCTGAACCTGTCCTGCATTTTCCCGGGGAACCAATTCTAAGACACTAGGGGAAACTCAAATGACATTCCGAGCAGTGATTGTTCATTGTGACATCACTCTTGCATCACAAAAGGGATGACAATAGGTCGCCGCAGCAACCGCCTTCCATTCCTCACTTCCAGAGTTCCACGGAGCTCTCATCGTACCTCAGAACCACTCAGACTTGTAAACATGTACTCAGTCCTTGAAGGATAATAAATACTGTTTGGTAAGTCATAACAAAAGAGGAGACCCATTTCTATTTCTTATAGAAAACATACAATTGCACTACGGAAGCGTTATTCTTCATTCTTCCTTTTTTCTTCCCATTATTGTAGAATTATTTTGTTTTAATATTCTTATTTCTTTTTTTGGCTTCAGCGTTAAGGCCCAAATGTATAAAGTTGGATATGACACAGGACAGAAACAGGGTATTTGTGGCCACCAGGAGAGCCCTAAAACAAATAGAAAAACAGACACACGGTATTGCAGGATTATAAAAGTGCACATCCACTAAGAACAGTGACAGACCACAGAAGATTGCTCTGCTTTCTGTTTTGGAGATCGGAGTGTTTCGCTGAAATTCGTCCATCTTCCACCCCCTCCCTCCAAAGTGCTTGGTGCCCAGGTGTCAGGCTGTTCTACAGGCTTAATGTCGAAGCGTGAGTGTGATGTTTGTGTGTGCATTTGCGCGCCAGTATGCATTTGTGTTCGAGTGTGTGTATGCGTGTGCACCTGTGCGTGTACGTGTCTGTGTGTGTGGGGGCGTGCATGACAATGTGAGCATGTGTACCAGCGTGTACACATGCATGTATGTGTGCGAGTGTACGTAACAGTGTACGCCGGTGTGTGCGTGCGTGTGTGTGTGCCTGCATGCATGTGACTGCATGGGTGTGTATGTATGTGTGTGTGTACATGATAATGTGTTTGTGTGTGTGTGTGTGTGTGTGTGCGCGCGCATGTGTATATAACTGTGTGGGTAAATGAGACTGTGCGCACGTGTGTGTGTGTGTGTGTGTGTGTGTATGTATGTGTGTGTGACTGAGAGCTTATTGCTGAGGGTTATTGCTCATGTGTAAGCGTAGTTGATAAGCAGCTGGAAGAGCAGCAGGATGCAGAGGATCAGCCAATGATGAGAGCTCAGGGACACGCCCTCATCTACAGCCCGCCTCCGCAACATCTGCTGACTCAGAGCACACAGGTTCCTGTAACACAGGCAGAGAGTGAGACATTATATACACCCACACACACACACATATATATATGTATATACACACACACACACTCACACAGGTGCGCATCCACTCATACACACACACAGCAAATATACACACACCTAGCAAACATTACACAGGTAGCTGCAACACACACAATGGGACACACTGCACGCGCGCACACACACACACACACACACACACACACACACACACACACACACACACCTCTGTATGTCCTGCTGCATCTTCTTTATTGATGCAATGGAGGCCTCCATTTCGGCGATGTCCTTCATCTCTTTGTTGCAGCGGGCACACTGCGCTATGAATGCTGTACAGGAGCAGAGGACAGAAACGCAGCATCAGCTGCACTGGAGACAGGACATGATGTAACAGCCCACCGCCCTCTCAGGGGAGACAAAACTCAGAGCAGTATTCAACCTCAGCACGATGAGTGAATCACTTCAGTCTCCAGTACCAAGTCCCCATTATCTTTTCTCCCATCAAAAAACATTGCGTTCATTCCAATCACCCATTTTACCTCCTTCTATCCCATCCTTGCTCCTTAGCCCCGCCCAAAAGGGGACACAAGGAAGGAGAACAAATGCAGAAAGATGCCTATTTTGGCAAATAAAACATCCTCGTTCAGTTAAACGCCAATTTGACGCTATGTCAATTACCTATGGAAAGCAATGGATCCACGCATTGATAATCCAAACTCCAAACAAAGTAAAGCTCTCCGCCTGCCATGGGTTGATGTGCCCTAAAAGTTGACGTTTGCCCCCATCCCCCCCACATCCCACTTACAACTCACCTAATGTGACGTTGACTTTTGACCTGATGACCTCAAAAACATAATCAGTTCAAATGCCCTCTGGGAGGAGACTGCATGTCTAATTTACAGAAAATCTTTCCACTCGCAATACAGCATGGATGAGACACTGGTGACAGACTGTGTGAGAGACCCATGCCAGCACGGACAGCTGTAAACGGCACACCTCCCACCCATTGTGTGACTGCGGTATGAGAGAGAACTTCTGAGGAGAGTGTGCTGGAGTCCCTTTGCTCAAGCATCCTTTTAGACTGGAATCAACCTCAGGTGTTTATTTGGATGTTCACACTCACTGACCCCCGACCCCTGACCCCTCTCACCTTCGTTGTCGGAGGACTCGTGCGGGGGCTCGGGTGTGGTGCTGCTGCTCTCAGTGTTCTGGCTACAGCTGGACGGCTGACTGCTCGACTTCCTGTGTTTACCCTGCGCCTGTGACACGCAGACAAGCAATACCACACACGCGCACATGCACAACACACACGGACACACACAAACATACACACATGCACAACACACACGGACACACACAAACACACACATGCACAACACACATAGACATACACATAGGCATAGCACAGACACCCACAAATGCGCACGCACGCACGCACGCACGCACGCACGCACGCACGCACGCACGCACGCACGCACGCACGCACGCACGCACGCACACACGCACACACGCACACACGCACACACGCACACACAAACACACAAACATACACACAGGCACAGCATGCACACAGACTCCACAAACAAACACGAACACAAAGGCACAAAACACACACACACGCACACATAAACATATACACACACACAGAAAAACACAAACAAACACAAGCATAGACATGCGCAGACACACACACACACAAACACACACACATAACCATACACGTGCACACACATACACACACACACAAGCACAAACACGCATAGACAAGCACACACACACACACGAACAGACAGGCGGACACACACAAACACACACATTGAGACAGAGAAGAAACTGTTACCTGCCCCTGCCGTTCATTTCATCAGAAATCAGACGAACGTGAGAGAATAACAGTCAGATGTGTGCAGGTTGTGGCAGAGGACAGCATATAAAAAGGGCATCGCTGGAACTCGCCTTGCGCTGCACAGCCCAGCTCTGGCTGTAGGACATGTCGCTATGGTGACGTGGGCGTCGCTCCCGTGTTTGAATCACCCCGTCCTTCTCATACTGGGCCAGGCTGGAGTCTGGGTCCCAGGGCCTCGAGCTGCAGAGCACCAGGAAAGCGGAGAGGGAAGGGTTACCCACAAAATGGGTCTGATACAGCCGTGTGTACGTATACAGCAACTACAGTAAAGACACAACTACAGTAATGAGACTCCCACAGTAACGACACTCCTAGAGAGGTGACACTCCCACGAGAGTGTCACGCAGCCGCAGCAAATGACAGTGTGACAGTAACAACACAGCAACAGTCATGAAAGTCATATGTGAAAGTCTTTCATAACGGCACAGCTAGAGAAACAACTCATCATCAATCGTGATACGGCTGCGATAATGTATTCCAACAATAATGGCACAGCTACAGTGATGATGCTCCAACAATCAGGACACCGCTATAGTTACGAGCTCATATACAATGATGACTCAATTACAGAAATGACATTCCGATGATAATGAAACAGCAACCAAAATGAGAATACAATAACAACACAGCTATATTAATGACAAATGACACTTCTACAATAACGACACAGCTACAATAATGAGACTAACAATAACGGCAAAGCTACCGAAATGACATGCCTACAATAATGTCAGAGCTATAGTAATGACAGTCCTACACTAGAGGCACTCCTACAATCATGTCAAAGCAGCAGTAATGACATATCTACAATAACGAGACTCCTACAATAATAACTCAGCTGCATTAATGACACTATAATGGCACAGCTACAGAATAGACTCGCTTACAATAATAACACAACTGCAGTAATGACACTGTAATGGAACAGCAACAGAAAAGACTCGCTTACAATAACAACACAGCTACATTAATGACACTATAGTGGCACAGCTACAGAAAAGACTCGCTTACAATAACAACACAGCTGCATTAATGACACTATAATGGCACAGCTACAGAAAAGACTTGCTTACAATAACAACACAGCTACATTAATGACACTATAATGGCACAGCTACAGAAAAGACTCGCTTACAATAACAACACAGCTACATTAATGACACTACAATGGCACAGCTACAGAAAAGACTCGCTTACAATAATAACACAACTGCAGTAATGACACTGTACTGGAACAGCTACAGAAAAGACTCGCTTACAATAACAACACAGCTGCATTAATGACACTATAATGGCACAGCTACAGAATAGACTCGCTTACAATAACAACACAGCTGCATTAATGACACTATAATGGCACAGCTACAGAAGAGACTCGCTTACAATAACAACACAGCTGCATTAATGACACTATAATGGCACAGCTACAGAAAAGACTTGCTTACAATAACAACACAGCTACATTAATGACACTATAATGGCACAGCTACAGAAAAGACTTGCTTACAATAACAGCACGGCTACATTTATGACACTATAATGGCACAGCTACAGAAAAGACTCGCTTACAATAATAACACAACTGCAGTAATGACACTGTACTGGAACAGCTACAGAAGAGACTCGCTTACAATAACAACACAGCTACATTAATGACACTATAATGGAACAGCTACAGAAAAGACCCACTTACAATAACAACACAGCTGCATTAATGACACTATAATGGCACAGCTACAGAAAAGACTCACTTACAAAAACAACACAGCTACATTAATGACACTATAATGGCACAGCTACAGAAAAGACTTGCTTACAAAAACAACACAGCTGCATTAATGCCACTATAATGGCACAGCTACAGAAAAGACTCGCTTACAATAACAACACAGCTACATTAATGACACTATAATGGCACAGCTACAGAAAAGACTCACTTACAATAACAACACAGCTACATTAATGACACTATAATGGCACAGCTACAGAAAAGACTTGCTTACAAAAACAACACAGCTGCATTAATGACACTATAATGGCACAGCTACAGAAAAGACTCGCTTACAATAACAACACAGCTACATTAATGACACTATAATGGCACAGCTACAGAAAAGACT
This sequence comes from Gymnothorax reevesii, assembly GCA_029721435.1. Taxonomy (NCBI): domain Eukaryota; kingdom Metazoa; phylum Chordata; class Actinopteri; order Anguilliformes; family Muraenidae; genus Gymnothorax; species Gymnothorax reevesii. Next base: position 41,964,856 of record CM056588.1, read on the forward strand.
CGCTTACAATAATAACACAACTGCAGTAATGACACTGTACTGGAACAGCTACAGAAAAGACTCGCTTACAATAACAACACAGCTGCATTAATGACACTATAATGGCACAGCTACAGAAAAGACTCGCTTACAATAACAACACAGCTGCATTAATGACACTATAATGGCACAGCTACAGAAGAGACTCGCTTACAATAACAACACAGCTGCATTAATGACACTATAATGGCACAGCTACAGAAAAGACTTGCTTACAATAACAACACAGCTACATTAATGACACTATAATGGCACAGCTACAGAAAAGACTTGCTTACAATAACAGCACGGCTACATTTATGACACTATAATGGCACAGCTACAGAAAAGACTCGCTTACAATAATAACACAACTGCAGTAATGACACTGTACTGGAACAGCTACAGAAGAGACTCGCTTACAATAACAACACAGCTGCATTAATGACACTATAATGGCACAGCTACAGAAAAGACTTGCTTACAATAACAACACAGCTGCATTAATGACACTATAATGGCACAGCTACAGAAGAGACTCGCTTACAATAACAACACAGCTGCATTAATGACACTATAATGGCACAGCTACAGAAAAGACTTGCTTACAATAACAACACAGCTACATTAATGACACTATAATGGCACAGCTACAGAAAAGACTTGCTTACAATAACAGCACGGCTACATTTATGACACTATAATGGCACAGCTACAGAAAAGACTCGCTTACAATAATAACACAACTGCAGTAATGACACTGTACTGGAACAGCTACAGAAGAGACTCGCTTACAATAACAACACAGCTACATTAATGACACTATAATGGAACAGCTACAGAAAAGACCCACTTACAATAACAACACAGCTGCATTAATGACACTATAATGGCACGGCTACAGAAAAGACTCACTTACAAAAACAACACAGCTACATTAATGACACTATAATGGCACAGCTACAGAAAAGACTTGCTTACAAAAACAACACAGCTGCATTAATGCCACTATAATGGCACAGCTACAGAAAAGACTCACTTACAATAACAACACAGCTACATTAATGACACTATAATGGCACAGCTACAGAAAAGACTCACTTACAATAACAACACAGCTACATTTATGACACTATAATGGCACAGCTACAGAAAAGACTTGCTTACAAAAACAACACAGCTGCATTAATGACACTATAATGGCACAGCTACAGAAAAGACTCGCTTACAATAACAACACAGCTACATTAATGACACTATAATGGCACAGCTACAGAAAAGACTCGCTTACAATAATAACACAACTGCAGTAATGACACTGTACTGGAACAGCTACAGAAAAGACTCGCTTACAATAACAACACAGCTACATTAATGACACTATAATGGCACAGCAACAGAAAAGACTCGCTAACAATAACAACACAGCTGCATTAATGACACTATAATGGCACAGCTACAGAAGAGACTCGCTTACAATAACAACACAGCTGCATTAATGACACTATAATGGCACAGCTACAGAAGAGACTCGCTTACAATAACAACACAGCTACATTAATGACACTATAATGGCACAACTACAGAAAAGACTCGCTTACAATAATAACACAACTGCAGTAATGACACTGTACTAGAACAGCTACAGAAGAGACTCGCTTACAATAACAACACAGCTACATTAATGACACTATAATGGCACAGCTACAGAAAAGACTCGCTTACAATAATAACACAACTGCAGTAATGACACTGTACTGGAACAGCTACAGAAGAGACTCGCTTACAATAACAACACAGCTACATCAATGACACTATAATGGCACAGCTACAGAAAAGACTCGCTTACAATAATAACACAACTATAGTAATGACACTGTACTGGAACAGCTACAGAAGAGACTCGCTTACAATAACAACACAGCTATATTAATGACACTATAATGGCACAGCTACAGAAAAGACTCGCTTACAATAACAACACAGCTACATCAATGACACTATAATGGCACAGCTACAGAAAAGACTCGCTTACAATAACAACACAGCTACATTTATGACACTATAATGGCACAGCTACAGAAAAGACTCGCTTACAATAACAACACAGCTACATTTATGACACTATAATGGCACAGCTTCAGAAAAGAATCGCTTACAATAATAACACAACTCCAGTAATGACACTGTACTGCAACAGCTACAGAAGAGACTCGCTTACAATAACAACACAGCTACATTAATGACACTATAATGGCACAGCTACAGAAAAGACTCGCTTACAATAACAACACAGCTGCATTAATGACACTATAATGGCACAGCTACAGAAGAGACTCGCTTACAATAACAACACAGCTACATCAATGACACTATAATGGCACAGCTACAGAAAAGACTAACTTACAATAACAACACAGCTACATTAATGACACTATAATGGCACAGCTACAGAAAAGACTCGCTTACAATAATAACACAACTGCAGTAATGACACTGTACTGGAACAGCTACAGAAGAGACACGCTTACAATAACAACACAGCTACATTAATGACACTATAATGGCACAGCTACAGAAAAGACTCGCTTACAATAACAGCACGGCTACATTTATGACACTATAATGGAACAGCTACAGAAAAAACTCGCTTACAATAACAACACAGCTACATTAATGACACTATAATGGCACAGCTACAGAAAAGACTCGCTTACAATAACAGCACGGCTACATTTATGACACTATAATGGAACAGCTACAGAAGAGACACGCTTACAATAACAACACAGCTACATTAATGACACTATAATGGCACAGCTACAGAAAAGACTGGCTTACAATAACAACACAGCTACATTTATGACACCATAATGGCACAGCTTCAGAAAAGACTCGCTTACAATAATAACACAACTCCAGTAATGACACTGTACTGCAACAGCTACAGAAGAGACTCGCTTACAATAACAACACAGCTACATTAATGACACTGTACTGCAACAGCTACAGAAAAGACTCGCTTACAATAACAACACAGCTACATTAATGACACTATAATGGCACAGCTACAGAAGAGACTCGCTTACAATAACAACACAGCTACATTAATGACACTATAATGGCACAGCTACAGAAGAGACTCGCTTACAATAACAACACAGCTACATTAATGACACTATAATGGCACAGCTACAGAAGAGACTCTCTTACAATAACAACACAGCTACATTAATGACACTATAATGGCACAGCTACAGAAGAGACTCGCTTACAATAACAACACAGCTACATTAATGACACTATAATGGCACAGCTACAGAAAAGACTCGCTTACAATAACAACACAGCTGCATTAATGACACTATAATGGCACAGCTACAGAAAAGACTCGCTTACAATAATAACACAACTGCAGTAATGACACTGTACTGGAACAGCTACAGAAAAGACTCGCTTACAATAACAACACAGCTGCATTAATGACACTATAATGGCACAGCTACAGAAAAGACTTGCTTACAATAACAACACAGATACATTAATGACACTATAATGGCAAAGCTACAGAAAAGACTCACTTACAATAACAACACAGCAGCATTAATGACACTATAATGGCACAGCTACAGAAAAGACTTGCTCACAATAACAACACAGCTGCATTAATGACACTATAATGGCACAGCTACAGAAAAGACTCGCTTACAATAACAACACAGCTGCATTAATGACACTATAATGGCACAGCTACAGAAGAGACTCGCTTACAATAACAACACAGCTGCATTAATGACACTATAATGGCACAGCTACAGAAAAGACTTGCTTACAATAACAACACAGCTGCATTAATGACACTATAATGGCACAGCTACAGAAAAGACTCGCTTACAATAACAACACAGCTGCATTAATGACACTATAATGGCACAGCTACAGAAAAGACTTGCTTACAATAAAAACACAGCTGCATTAATGACACTATAATGGCACAGCTACAGAAGAGACTCGCTTACAATAACAACACAGCTGCATTAATGACACTCCCACAGTAACTGCACAGCTAGAGTAATGAGACTCTGGCAACAATGACACAGCAACAACGATGATAGTCCTACAGTAATGGAAGTCCTCAAATGACATTGCAGGAGCTTCACCCTCTCTTTGGATTGGAGTAGTTAATGGTTTACAGCCCCTCTGTCAATTCACTGGATCAGTATGGTCTGCACAGCTTCACCCCGTCTCCGTGTTGATGCAGTACATGCCGTGTAGCCTCACGCCATCACGTGATTGACGCAACACATGCCCCATAGCCCCACCCCCTTGTTTGACTGGTGCAGTACATACTCGGCGTATTTGTAGCGCCACTCGTTAGAGGCGGGGTCCAGGGTGAAGAGGTGGGGCACCCAGGGCCTCTCTCCCCGCTCTCGCGCCTCCTTCCTCTGCGCCTCCTCCAGGACAAACTTCTCCTGTGTGGCCCGCTCCTGGTCCCGGTTCGCAATGGCACTGGTCACATGAGTCCACAGCCTGAGGAGTGTGTACAGAGCGGGGATTAGCACAGATGCAGCACACACACTGTATACACAACAGAAACGCTATATATACACACCATATTCATCAGACACTGAGACAAACATACTTGTATGTGCACAACACACACACAAAAAAGTATATATGCACAGACACAAGCACACACACATCACACACACCACTGTACATACAGAGACACAAAACAAAGACACAAACGGTAACACTCACACGCATACACACTCTTTCACTTGCCGCACCTCTCAGACTCAAACTGTCCCTGCTGGTCGAGCTGCACCACTTGTCTCTTCAGTCTCTGTTTCCGCACTTCAGGACTCGGGTTCCACAGCACCTCCTGGTGGCCGGTCTTCTTCTCGTGCAGAAACACCTCTCCATCCTGCAAACACAAGAAAATTGGCAACACAATCTGGCATCATGAATGAGACCGGCAGCTGAATCCTTCCTTAACAGGACAACTAGCAGCTGAATCCTGCCTTATTAGGAAGATTGGCAGCTCAATCCTGCGTTTTCAGGGAGAGAGGCAGCTAAATCTCGTCTTTTTGGGGCGAATGATAACTGAGCACCACCTAGTCATGGACACCATCACCTCAACAGAGCCAGCTCAAGGTGACTGGCTGCTCAAACATTGCTCACGGCAACTGCCCATCACTTGACCTTGTGAGGGAAATCAAAAACCATCAAATTAAATTGCAAAAGTTCGTAAAAAATTCAGCTCATTTTGTGGTTAATGAGCTTCCTCTCTCAAGATTAATTTCACAAACAAACCCAACAAATCAGATCTCAACTATTACCACATAAAGCACCTTCAGCACTGGCACAGCTTTGGTTCTGAATGAAAAGCACAGATAAGGGACAATGTCAAATACACACACTCAAATCCTCAAGATTAGCAACCTGAGTACAGATGCTGACAGTCTTATTCAGTATTGCTGTTGCTCCAGCAGTGCTAAGCCAAATGAAAACACTGTCTTGTGTACTTTCTTGATTCTGTAAGTCACTATGGATAAGAGTTTCTGCTAGAGCAGCAGTACTAAAGTGCAAAGTTCTTTGTAACTAAACACAATTAATGCTTTTAATTTGCCAAACTTGCTTCAAAACAGACTCCAATGCATTAGTGGGGTGCTCTTGGCCCTCAGGAACTGTGATTTGATGATAATACTGCCATTACGTAATGAAAGTTGTATGACGTGGTGGGAGGGGAGGCGGGGTCGTACCCAGTGTCCGTCCACAGTCGCCAGCACATCCTCTCCCACACGGATCTTCCCTGAAATTTGATTCACACTGGAGGAGCTGCCAAGGAAGGGCTGTGGGACACACAAGAATATGTACAACCAGTGGCAGAAATATTTATTAAAACTGAGGAGCTGCTTCGTAAGGGTCCCTGCCTTCACTGCAAAGACTTCTCTGGTATGATCCCATGGTGCTCCTATTATCATAAAATTTCCCTTAGTATTGTAAGAACTTCTATCAAATGGCTTAAGGATGCTGTCACTTGTGCCGTGACCCCCCCCCTTGCAATAATACCCACAGTCATATTTCCAACCTATAAAAATATAAGACTTGTTTCATTTTTCATGGACTCCATGTCACTGCTTTGAATATTAGTGTGATATGACAAAAATATTTGTGCCCATTTTTATGACAGATATGATATTTCTCAATAATTGACCCAAGTATAAATGGCCCAGTTTAAAGCCATCTGTCAAACCAAAACATCAACAACAAATAAAAACAAAAAAAAACTTTACAGCGTAACTTTTATATATGATGGAAATTATGAAATGAACCCATACCTTCAATTTAAACTCCAGTTCTGCTACATATTTTGTTTTCTCACAGTCGATGGTGATCTTGCCACCAAGTTCTAATGTCATCGTGCCGTACAGGATACCTGAGCGCATAACATCGCCTTGATTAGCCTTTGAAGGAGTGATGTCACAGATTTGTGATTACTTTGCTTTTAAACGAAAGTTCTTATGCTTCTGCAGCAAATTTTTAGAGCCATGTAGCAGCACAAAAAACTCGAGTTTGAGATCACAGACTTAGAATTTTAATCATATAAAATGTACTTTCTAATACTAATCTACTTTATTATATCGAGAGCTATTACGCCAGACAACATGATCTATTGATAATTAGAATAATAAAGCTACTGCTTTATCACAGCCCTTTACAATGCTTGACGGCAGTTTCATTTCATGAAGCATTTCCCCATCCTGTACCTTTGCAGTGAGCATACGGCATGGTGATGATGTACTCTTCATCGCGAGCGAGGAACAGCAGTCTCGCTCGCCCATCCAAAATAGCGGACAGAGAATTACCTGCAGGCGGAAAACACAAGATCAAGTCATAGTGACACCCAGAGCTAGTGTGAGTAGCAAGAAATCAAATAAAACTATTCTGTCATAGAACAAATTGAAAACACACATTAAGCCACATATCATATCAGCAATAGCAACACTTACTGATAATGATCAAAGATTCAACGAATGCTTAAACACTTAT